>CM040244.1:1847673-2388342 GCA_022545495.1 Chrysanthemum lavandulifolium
GACCCCACTAACCCTCACCGGTGGTTGAGATTGCTTGATGACACAAAAGAACTTTCCCGATTTACGAGGCACCCATTTTTTTATTACTACCGGATACAATGTATCCAAATATGATCTTCTTTGGCTTTTTTGTTCCGCTTGATATATTTTTATTGACACGGTTAGTCTAGATCCGCAGCTACGCACCAAGATACTAGATCGTGACACGATGACGATAGTTCACATCCGGCCGCGAACCCGCCAGAGTCCAACACTAACTTAGCCCAAGACGAAGCTGCAAGCACATCGACAAAGGTTTGGGCTCACGAGGCCCAAGCCCAAAGCTATTCACGGAATAGATATCCGATATCTTCTAAAATAAGAGGATTATCACTCCCAACCGACTTAGGCGGGATCTGTAGAAGGTTGAGGAACAGGAACCAATAAGGATTCCGTGCATATATAAAGGAATCATATCCTCGTTTGAGTGCGATCTCAAACCCTAATTCTCCTTAAACCCTAAACCGATTCTTACTTACTCTCTTGGGAGGATAATCGTGGGAGACAATCCCACGATAAGCCTATCGGTGTCTTTTGTCTCTTAGTGCGCAAGGTGCCAGCGCAAAGAATACCAATTGAGACGCGACCGAGCCCAAACCAGAACGGCAACTTTTTGTCAACAAGACCTTGGTGAACTAGGGTGCCACTGCGGCCGGTCTCTTTGCAGTCGTACGTTATATATTGCACCCATACACACATGTTTTAATTTGCTTTAATTTGATCTAATTAAGAAAAACTTAGGTTGAACCTCTCACCAAAATTAAAAACTGTACAACTGTTACATAGCATGTTTGTGTCTCTATTAAAGGGGATTATGTTAACTAATCATGCATGTTTACAGATATAAAGTAACATATGGTGTTTTTGTATCATTATACAGAGTCCATTTGTACGAAAAAATAATACAAACGGTGATGATGTAATTGTAGTATGAGAAGCATGAAGCAAAGAAGGACCCGGAGCACGCACAACGACACAAACTCGAGGAAGAGATAGCTGCAGCGGCAGCGGTTGGAGCCGGAGGATATGCATTCCATGAGCATCATGAGAAAAAGGAAGACGATGACAAGAAACATCACCACCTCTTTTAATTTAGTTGATGCATGCATCTGCAGCTTCAACAAATAATATTGTGTCGTATTATTATTTCTTACTACTATGTAAGTTGCGTGGGTTGATTATAGTGTGTTATGCATACTAATATGGGTGTATATAATGTCATACGTATATTATTAATCAAATAAACCTTGCTTCTTGGCTATATACCAAAAGTGAGTAAAATCTTGGGCTATGTTTTGTTATACGATTGAGATCCCCTCAAGTTGATATAAACATAACCGTTAATGTTTTTGTGTCGTATTATTATTTCTTAGTATGTATTGTTAGTCAGGGAAGGATTAACATATACAATAAACTAGCTATTCAATCCATCATCCAATCAACCCGCTCAACATGTTTGGTTAAACATTTTACACGGGTTATAAACGTGATACAAGTGTTATATATGTGTGATTTTTGGTTGATTTTCTTGACATGATTATAAATGAGTTGTGTTTGGGTTCAGATAGTGTTGACACGACAACCCGCAAACCCGAACAAGCTGACACAAAAACGACTCGATTGCCGCCCCTAAATTTCACGCCATCAAAAGTTTTCTAGCTAATTGGTGCTTGGGCCGTTCTGCTCCACCACTGTAGGCCCAAACCAAATGTTGGTCAAAACTTTTGCTATAAAAATGTATATTTTGAAGTCTTTATTTCGAATGGAGAAAAGCATGTTTTTGAAAATAGTGGGAGCGTTTAAGCGAGATACCCATATTTTCAGAGAATTTATCACAAGTGGTCGCGTTTGTTAAAGCGTCCGTATCCAACGGACCCAAAGGAAAAGAAATTTAAGAAGTTACAAAATGGGCGAGAAAGGATGTCGGCGAGCTTTTGGTGCTCTCGAAGGAAAATGGAAAATTTCGATCGACCTCTCGAGCTATGACCAAATCGAAGATTGTCAATCGAGGTTAAATGCGTGTATTATTTTGCACAATATGGTTATAAAGCGCGCGGAGGCAATCTCGGTTCGTATAATGGATGGTAGGTCAAATGATGTTCGACGGCGGTGTGGTATGGAGTTCTTGATTTAAGTTCTCCATCTCACGGAGACGTGCGCGTCAATACTGCGCATCTCGATGATTAGTAGTTTTTTTTTTTTTTTTTTTTTTTTTAATCTAGTTTTTTAAGTATTATGTAATGTTTATTTTTTAAGTATTATGTAATGTTTTATTTTTAATGAAATGGTATGTTTTATTTTAATATTGTATGTGATTTTATGTATTAAAAATATATGAAAAAAAAATAATAAAAATGGGGTAGGATAATTGGCCAGCTCCACTTTGGGTAGTGTTAGGGTAGAATTGGGTAGTTTTGAGTTTGAGGATTTTTATTGGATAGAGGTGATGTGGCAATTTGAGTAGTATTTGGTAAGGTCTGTGTACTCACTCCTCCCTTAGGGCCTTAATCGTCCATTTTATATCGGTTGTCATTGCATATGACCGATGTTTAAATCGGTTGTAGCCTTTGTGGAGAGTCGGTCAAAGATCGGTCGTCGAAAGAATCGGTCGAAATTTCGACCGATATTTTAAACACACAAATTCGAAAAATATAATATCTTTTGATATTTAAAAAAAAAAAAAAAAAAAAAAAACTTTGGTCGTCATTTGGGACGTCCGGGTCGTGTCGTCATTGGAGAAAGTTGACGATGGTATTGGATAATAGGGTCGTCAGAATCTGCGTCACGACCTGACTATATATATACTTCTTTGACCTTGCTTCTCGAAAATTTAATTTCAGTTAAGAAAATATATTTGAATAAATAAATAAATGATTTTTCTAACGTGTCTTGCGTAGAAAAGCATTGTTAAACATAAAAGATGATGGGATTGCGAAAAGCGACTCCGGACCCGCATATTTTATTTGAAAAATGTATTTTTGTGGGTTAGGACGTCTTTTTTCGTGGGTTCCCGTCGTCTTTTTGTCTAACGTGTGCTAAGGCACACGTGTTAGAAAAACCATAAATAAAAGTATAATAATGTTAGATTGACAACTAGCAAGAAGACCAAGCACATGAAAGTGAGAGCCAATAGCCAAGAGCTAGCTGTATCACTTGGACCTACATGTTATACCATCCGTGCCTCTTTTCGATTTTATTTTTGTCCCTATATGTTTTCATTTTACAACTATCTATTTTTCTTTTTTTCATTTGTTCCCAAACTATGAACCTTCATTATTGTGCCAAAAATATGTGCGTTTAGTGTACTGACATGAATCACAATCAGTATAGGTTTTGGCATAACGTGAGTCCTTTTTCTATGAAAGTTTCATACCTTGTCTCTTGAAATTGTTTGAAGTATGGAATATATCTATCTATCATTGTTATATTTGATATCAATATGTATCAAACAAACACAATTATTGGAATGAAACTCATTCCATGATAGCAATACCCTCGTACCAAACATGTCCTGAGATGTAATCTTACACCATACTATTCACTTTAATCTAAACTTCTATATGATAGAATAATAAGTTACGGCAAGACATAAGTATTAACTCAATTGTGTCATTTTGGTGTTTTGGACTAATTTTTTAGGCTTCTTTAGTTTGGACTTTTAATCATTTTAGAATTTTGTGCGGTAGCACGGATCTAATTAGTGTAGTCAAAACTCGTCACGAAATTAAATATTCTACAAGTTCTGCAGTTTTATATCTAAAAGGATATCCTCATAAGTTCTTACAAAGGGTGCACGGATCTTACGAAAACCACGGTTTATATCAGAAAAGCATTAAAAAGACGCGCAAAGTGACCCATTTATATACTTTGCCGATTTCTCTAATAGAAATTGTCAAAGAGCTTGCGTTTACGTAAAATTAAACTTTCGACGTGTTATATTATTGATTCAGCCATACGTCATTGATCATGATCTGTATACATTTACATGTATCAAGTGGAAAAACGTCTACAAGTCGTTTTACATTGGATATATGTGTTTAGATGTTACTGCACGTCCACAAAAAGTGATAAGAAGTAGGATAGAATTTTGTAAGAGCATAATATCATTTTGCAATTTGCAGTAGGAATAATGTACCGTTTTTGGAAGTAAGCAAACCAGAAATATTCTTTTTTAAACTCTTCAACCCATATAGTATATGCCAACGACAAAAAAAATCATATATACAAATAATGAAGTCGGTCATATATAATATTAATATGCTTGTGATCATTGTTATATTATATTGAAAGTAAGTAGTATTTATAGTCAGTACATAAGACACATTAACTCATTAAACAAGTATTGCGTTTAAAATGCAAAATGTAATATATACATGCTTTTGTTTTTGAACAAGTAATATATACATGTGAAATATCATGAAAAACAAGATATATTTCGGAAAAAAGAAAAAGTTAGCACAGTTAATTTTATGTTGTATGCTGTCGGTGCTAATTTATAAGAATGTGAATGACAAAATTATATTTCCTTTGGTCAAATCAACCCTTACCTAATTCCATTTGCGTTTAAGTGTCTTGTTCACTTGTCGTCATTAAATTATCATAATCTATTTACTTCCTAGTTTTCATCATTTAAATAGTCCCATTCAAACATCTTAGAGAGAGTGCCATGCAACGCGGGTTGCAGTCTGCGATAGTATTTCAGCGACAAATGTTTTGAGGTGGTGATGTGATGAGATGGTGGTGACAATGGCGATAAATATAGTTATATGTGTTTTAACTACCGTTTAGTGAATTCACAACACTTCGAATGTATATGTGTTAGTTGTAAGTGTTTGTTTGGGTTCAGTAAGCTTCACGCTGACGTCATTATTCGCGTATAAAAATCGCCATGATCTCTTACAGCAAACAGCAACAAAGTATATGATTTTGTGAATCGAGATTATATTGATTGGAATAAATGAAATAAAGGTTAAAGTTGTAAAATTTGAATTAAAATAAAATAAACCCATTTAAAATATAAAAGCTATATATTAAAATGGATGTTGAATTAAAACGTAAAATTTTAGAAAATATGGTGAAATTAGATTATAATATAAATAAGTAGATAAAATGATATTTTAATTTGAAAATAAAGATGAATTTTTAGTTGAGAAGTCGACATGTCGTTTTATAATTGGGCTCATATCTTAATTTTTGGTGGTTAGGAGTTAGAGAACTTTGGAGTTTGTTAGAAGTTAGGATCGGAGTTTGTTGAAGTACGCATTTCACGATTGGAGCTCTTTATCTTAATTTTACATGCGTTATAATATATCTTTCCAATAATAAAGTAAAAAAGTTCAGATTTTTAGCCTTTTAATTTTAGAAGGCCTAATCGTTATAAAGTAGTATAGATTATTAGGTCATATACTATGTTATTATATACACAAACTAGCACCTATAGTACAATAATAAATATGTCATTGATAAAGGTATATCTAAAAAGTTGATAAAAGCTAATTATTATATGTGGTTGAGCCAAATTAAATATATAGAAAGAAATGTTGAACATATTTTTGGTGTGGTTGGTATTTTCCACCGACAGCCGGAGGGAGGCATTCAAGTGAAGATAGCACCCATTCAATATATATTAGTGCCAAGTGTAATACTACTTCATCATTGCATTTTACCCTTGCTAGTAACCATCATAAAAAAGTATTTACTCCTTTCTTAATCACAAGGATCTGAAAATATTAAATATACTTAATGATGACGTATAGTGCGGTGTGGTCGTGAGCCGACCATAACCCAATCAATGCCAATGATGCGACGCGGTAGCTTTCGATAACGGTTTGAAATTCACGTAAGCCCAAGCCCAAATCTGTTATGGTTTGATACATGATATCTTACAAATATGAAGATAATCGTTCTAACCGACTTTGGCGGGATCGCAGAAGGTTGGGGAACAGGAACCAACAAGATTAAGTGCATATATAAGGAATCATATCCTCGTTTAAAGTGCGATCTCATAACCCTAAACTCCTTAAACCCTAAACCAGATTCTTGCTACCATGGGAGGATAATCGTGGGAGACAATCCGCTGATAGCTAACGGTGTTTCTTGTCTCTTAGTCGCAGGTCTCGGCAAGCAATTCTCGATTAGTGCGAGGCCGGAGCTCAAATCGAGGCGTCCATCTTTTGTATCAGCAGTGGGCGCCATCCGTGGGACCTACACTAAGGCAGGCACTGGGAATGACAAAACACGCGATCGGCGATCGCGGTCGGATCTTATGGGGAAGAAGTCGCGAGTGGACTAACCCTAGCGGACTACTGGGACGACCAGTGACGCTAAAAGTAAGGGGTCGGTCGAGACTTGATCTTCCTCTGGTAGAACCGCACTCGGGGAATAACCCAGTCGCTCTGACCACCATGAGTGGAGTAGACCCAGCTGACGTGAACAACCCGTCTTTACCACTCCTTTCCAATCGGTCTTTGAAGCCCGACTTGACAAAGATACCCGGAGGCACCGGTCGGGATAAGAATCGTGCAGAGAAACAAACGCGCCTCTCGAGGGTCGCGCATTAATGCACCGAAGCTTCGTATCCCAAACTACGAAGCATTGGTCATCGCCTCGTGCAGAGGAAGAGAAGAATAGATCGGCGGAACACGAAAGCCCGACTCGATTTTGATTCGAATATGATACTTCTCACACGCGCCACGAAGGAAAAGCGAGGAAGCGGTCATAAACCCGGTATTCAGCAGAATCGGGAGGAGAATCGAGGTGAAGAGACATCTCGCTCATGCAACACTTGAGTGATAGTGATAGAGAGGGCGCATCACCGGCGTCACGCCAGCCCAGGCAGCCGTGAGTACGATGATAGGCGGGGCGGAAGTATTCCCCAGTGAGAGCCCGGATCCGGACTATGAGTCGGATTACGAGGAAGGTCGGCATGGCCGTAAGAAAATAAATTCATCTTGACAACTCCTCGGACAACGAGGATAGTGATCTGAGGCATTGAAATCCGTATGCACGCGATAGCCAAGAGGAAGACATGTCTCTCCATGGCGTGAGTGAAAGTGGATGCGTTCACAAGGCGACGGTGATTTCTCGAAAACAAGAAGAGGCGCATGCTGCAAATGTTAAACATATGATGGGACGGTGATCCGGCGATCGCCAAAATTTTAGATCGGTAGCGACCATCGAAAACTGCCCTGACCGGTTTGGTGCCATATGTTTAATTCCGGCGGTGGGAAGCGCTGAGCCGGTTGACAAACTCCCACGGAGGCGTGAATGGTTTTGAAGAGTTGAGAAAGGCGTTCGCTAAATTTTACTCAACGCATAAAGTGTGCTAAAAACCTGTCGAACTCGCCAGGGGTAAAAGCGTAACGAGGAGAATCCGCGGCGCGTTCATGGGCGCTTCAAAGCGAGTGCATGCGGGTTAAAGCATGCCCGAAGTCTTAAAGATCTCGGGCTTCATGAATGGGATTAATAACCCGAACTCATCAAGAGATTGAGCGACAAGATCCACGAGACCTTGATGAACTCATGGCGCTCTCGATCTTTGTCCAGGAGAGAAGCCATGCATGATAGCAAAAAGAATCATTCGATTACGGTCGGGAACAATCTGGGAGACAATCCAATGACCGAGGTAATAACAGTAATAAGAGCTATCATGACGGAGGAGCGAGAGCAGGGATAATGATAGTATACCCCACGACCCAAACCCCAAAGGAAATACTCGCGGTTGAAGGCGAATTTCCCAAGGCCGCCGCATGATGCGCGCACGGAAGATAAAGCCTCGGGAATGGATCTTGTGACTACCATGCACAAAAGGTCACACTGCTAACGAGTGTGTCCATTGCGCTTAACTCATCGACAAGATGGTCGAAGGCGGTGGACCAACAGTTAAAAACATTAAAGAGGGAAGAGACAAGCAAAGAATGAAAGCAAGAAGGAGACAACCAAGGATAAAGGCCGACACAATCTATATGATCTGACGTGGCGGTGAACCACCGAGACGAAGGTCGGCCAAGAATTCTCCAGAAGTGAAATCTCTTTCCTACTTTGATGCGGACAACGACGATCGAGCCCTCACCATTGAAATTAGTGCGGGTGGTCGCGACATACACCGCATGTACATCGATGGTGGAGCATCAGCAAACATTATGTATGAGCATTGCTTTAAAGACTACGACTGAAATCGTGGTCGATTAAATCTGGTCAACACCGCACTCACCGGTTTCACGGTGAGAAGATATAACCTATGGGCCAGCTGCGATTACTAGTCGGCGGCAACGCGAGCGCTCTACAACAACTTTGGATGGATTTCATGGTGATCAAATCCCTTCATCGTATAATGGCATTATTGGGACCGGGATATCGACCATGCGCGGTCTGAATCAGCGGTATGACGGATGCTTAAATTCCCGGTTGAAGGGGCATTGTCACTCTTTACAATGCCGCGGTGCCAAGCGAGAGAATGTAACCGCGTTACATGCGAAATGGAACCGATCCCAGCGGTCTTGTGACAAAATCCCCAACTTTAAGGTCATGATTCACCCGAATACCCGGACGAGGAGATAACCATTGGAGGTCATTGTCGGACAACAAGCAAAGCGGTACGTGTCGCGGCTCTACAAAAGAACGTAGATATTTTTCGCATGGAGCCCAAACACATGGTGGAGTACCACGCTCGATCGCGAGCATAAACTTAGAATCAGACAAGGATCTTACCAATCACGCCCGGAAGAGCGTGGCGAGCTCGGAGAGCGCATGCAATTCAGGCGAGGTGTAAATTAGTTAAGCGGGAATCATGCGTGAAGTCTATTACCACGGTGGCTTTCTAATCAGGTCATGGTCAAAAAAGCGACGGTGGTGGCGAATGTGTGTAGACTTCACCGATCTTAATAAAGCATGCCGGGGATCGCTATCCATTACGAGAGATAGATTGGAAAATAGAGTCCTTGTGTGGATACCCGTTGAAGTGTTTTCTCGATCGTGAGGGATATCACCGGATACAAATGGCCCGAAGGCGAGGAAAGGCAGGCGTTCCACACGAGCCAGGCGTTCTTGTTACACAAAATGCCGTTTGGCTTGAAGAATCACGGGTGCCACTATCAGCGGTTGGTAGATAATGCCTTGAAAAACGGTAGGCCGCATGACACGAAGTCTATGTGGATGACACGGTCATTAAAAGCCATCTTGAAAAGGGCGGTGCGCGACATAGAAGAAACATTCAAAACTCTACAGCGAGATTAACATGAAGCTAAATCTGAAATGCGCCTTGAGCGCTCATGAAGGCATGTTCTTAGGGTACTTGATAGAACCGGATGGCATAAAACCGTGTCGAGAAAAGACAAAAGCGGTGGTGAGCTTCCTTCACCACGCACGCTAAAGGAAGTCCAATCCTCAGCGGAAAACTAAGCCAAGCCTCAGCGGGTTCCTATCTAATCAATGAGAAAAGTCGCGCCTCTTTTCAAAACACTCGAAAGTGTATAAAAGGGTGACTTTCGGTGGACAGAGCGGAAGAAGCTTTCACCACACTCAAGCAGACATCTATAGCGCTCCCAACACTCGTGGCACCCAGGCCGAAGAGGCGATCATGTATCATCGGAACTCATGGGGGGGCGGTCGGTGCGGTGCTCTTATGAGATAGGGACTCGGTGCGAACCCCTATCTATTTTGTCGACAAAGCTCTCAAGAAGGCGGAGATGAACTATAGTGCCATGGAAAAATTGGTCTTGGCATTAGTGTTTGCGCGACGGCTGGCGGTACTTCAGCGCTTGCGATAGCGGTGATTACGGATCAAGCCATCAGCGGATCATCTCCAAGCCCGTCGTCGGGCGACTCGGAAGTGGAGTGTGTTGCTAGGTGAACATAACATCTCTTATGGACCACGCACTGCAATAAAAGGACAAGTTCGCGGACTTCATCATCGAGAAGCCGAGGCGGCGAGGTTCCTACAGCGCTTAAAAGCACTACAAGACCCATGGATTTTGTTTACGGATGGGTCTCGTGCGTGGATGGCTCAGGGGCGGCCTTATTCTCACAAGCCCGGAGGAATGGAATTCACCACGCGCTCGTTTGAATTTACCTCGACAAACAAAGAGCGCGAATATGAAGCCACGATGTTGGACTACGATTGCGGCTCGAATGGGTGTACGTAACTTGGAAGCCAATGTGGACTCTCGACTAGTGGCCAACCATGTGTTGGGTGAATCGTGGCGAAAGAAGAAAACATGATCCGATACTTGAGAAGACTAAAGCGATCAAAGGCTTTGTGATTTACTATCAAGCAAGTCCTCGAGGAGAAAATCGCCAGCGGATGCTGCGAGCAAGATAGCCTCAACAAGCTTCGCGACACTTATCAAAGCAAGTCTTTGGTGGAAACTTGAAAAGCAAGTCAATAGCGGAGATGGAAGTTTCCGCAATCATAGAGGAGGATGGTCCTACATGGATGACCCCAATTGCGATTTCTTAAGCAAAGGGACATTACCCCAAGAAGCATGAAGCCCGAATCGGCGCCTGCCGCGAGAGATTGAATGGCGACAACATCGTATGTCGGCGTTCTTTCCTCCGACCATGGCTTCGGATCGTAGGCCCGTACAAGCAAATTATGTCTGCGAGAAATCCATGAGGGTTCATGTAGCATGCACGCGCGGGACCACGATGCTTGTAGCAGCGCGCCATGCGCTCGAGGATACTCTTGTGACCATGCATAAAGATGCGCGATTTGATAAGGAAGTGCAATGATTGCCAAGTCCGCGACCCGTACTGCGCAAACCACGGCGTGAGTTAACACCAATCACGCGCCATGGCCATTCTACAAATGGGGCATTGATATCGCGGTCCTTTTCGATGAGAGCGAGCGGTCTCAAATTTCTCATAGTCGCTATAGACTACTTCACCAAGTGGATCGAGGCAAAAGCGATGAGCGACAATTCGGCAACGGGTAAAGCGCTTTATGCGGGATAACATTGTATCGCTGGGTTACTGGTGAAATCATCTCGGACAACGGAAACAATTCTGCGACAATCCCTTTAAAGATTGGTGCGAAAGTTAAACATCGCTGACACTGCGTCGGTTCACGCGCGAACCAATGGTTTAGTCGGTAGCAAACCAAGCTGGGTGAAGGAATCAAATCCGCTTGGACAAGCGCAAAGGAAGGTGGGTGAAGAACTTTCACATGTATTATGGGCACACCGTACCTCGATTAAAACCGACAGGGACACGCCTGCCGTATCACGGGACGGCCGTTATACCAGCGAGATCGGCATGCCAACTATCCGCTGCGGAGATTAATGTGACTACAAACGGCGGCTAAAGGCGTGTCGACTTGGACCTCTTTGGAAGAAAGAGCGAACGCGCAGTATCACAGGGAGGCAGGTCAAGTCAAAATGAAAGGATACTATGATGCCAAGGTACGCGGTGTTTCATTCGGACCGGGTGACTTTGTCTATCGCGACAATGAGGCAAGCCGCGGCGAAGATACTGAGTAGCTCGGACCAAAGTGGGAAGGACCACATGAGGTTACTGAAACAGCGGACGCAGCGCTGCATCGGCCACGAGGTTTGGATGGCGTGACTCTCACAAGACATGGAATATCGGCAACCTCAAGAGGTGCTACCTATAAGAATTACTACGGCATAGCAGCGGACGCTCCGCATTTTCATAGCTCAATAAACATTCATGTACTCGGTTTTATTTTCATATTCTTGTTTCCTTTGTTATTTCCTAAACTTGCAAGTATTAATAAAAATGTCGCGGTTTCTAGCTAACTCATGACACATTTTAAGTTGTTATCTCCATATACGGTATGCTTTAACAATTTTTATTTTGCCCACGATGGCGTGCATGCGCTACATAAACCCACGATGGTAAAGGATAAGTTGACCTCTAACCAACTTGTTGAGTAAGAGGGTTGCAAACCCGTCAATACCGGATCACGCATCCTTGTTAAACACCTTATTCTCGAGACGTTGGAATAAGCTATGCGCGCGCATCCGCGATGGTTGCGTGACAATGCACGTGCATGTTTAACAACTTTGGAGCCAAGACACTTGCTTCCTTGTCGATATTCACGATGCTGTTGTGAATGATAACATACACGATTATGATTAAATACTTATAATTCTTTTAAGTATACTATAATTTTCATACACGACTATGAATTTCCTACATTGGCAGACAGATATGTATACATTACAAATGCCCACAAGCAAAAAAGAATCTTTCATTCATAAACTACGAGTTATTACAATGGATAAGTTATATCAAACATATCCGCTACATGCTACTACAACGCCTAAGTGACGAAGTGCCAACATGACTTGTCGTTTCTTTAACTTCGCTGAGGCTCTTCAATACATCTGAATCCTTAGGCGACACGGTGGCCAATCGACCGCACTCCATCGAGACCTCGGCAGTCGCGCGCAAGTCCGCACAAAACGGCCTTACCGCGATACCACTTTTCTTGGCAAGGCGGGTGGCATGAGCTTCAAGACCTCCTTTGAGGTACCTCTTTCTCCAACGCAGTGGATTACGATTATCTAGGGCCAGCTTGAGCAGGCACTTGGAGGCATGACTCGTGGGGTTTGAGAAAATAGATGCATTGTGTCCGCACCATCAAAGACGATGGCGTGCCGATGTCGACCCGGCCATAATAATACTTATCGGATAATCTTGGTGGCGCTCGAGCTCAAATCATCGGGAGCTCTAAGTCTTTCATTTTACGCATGGCAAAGAACTAAATGATCATATGACTCGGCGTCATAATGGGGTACTTTATCCGGGGTCTCCAATAGTTTGGCGGAGAGCTTTTCAATGGCCTCGATTTACCACGCTCAGGCAGGCTGCACCCCTCCCAAAGCATTAACCACCTCGGTGATTCCAGGTACTCGAGAGCGGCGGTGGAGACCATGGCCTATAAGCCGCTGGCTCGCTATCATCGACATAAGCTGCGGATCTGACTCCTCGTCGTACTCGATGCTTAGCTTCGCAACTTTGCCTCCTGCCTCCAACGACCGACTCACGGTGGTCCCAAGCTCCCAATGCCTTGAAACAACTTTCCTTACCCCTCCAAATGTTTGATGCCAAAGAACACATGAGACTTGTACTGGCGACCTCGTAGACGCTCACGACTTATTTGACACATTAGCGCCATCTTGTCATCGGACTGTTTTGCACATATGCGACGAGCTCGCTAGACTCGGCACGGCGCTATCGGTTGCGCTTGGGTGCTTGCCATTGCGCCTCTATGAGCTATTGTTTGGTCTTTCTTTGAGCTTTGGTCCTCCCACCAGATACGATCTTTCGACTTCACGATTAACGAAGCGATGGCGGACACGAACCGGTTCTTGACTAATTGACCCGAGCGCATACGCATCGGTTTGGTTTCATTATCACGGCTCGGCTCTCGAATGCGGCGACCGTGTTGGACTTCGCCTTGGGAGGTGATTCTATGACCTGCTCCATCCTGCGAAGGATCACCGGTAGAATGTTAGAATCCCAAATAGAACATTCTCCAACTCGAAGAAGATTATACATGTATGTTTTACTTACTTTGGCTCGCATCATCGGCGAGATGGGTGCGGCGACGCTTCATCGGTGGAGGACAACTCCACGGTTTGAACACGGGGCGCTTTTTCGCCAGCGGACCCGCACCATGATCTTGTCGGGTCCTTTTGCGGCTAAGCGCTTCTTCTTCTTCTTCTTCTCTTGGGTTGAACTACAGCTATGGCGGCGCACTACCGGCGACGTCACCTCGTGGATTGGGACGACTTTGTAGCGGCGTTGCTCCTCGGCTGCCTGGAGGAGCTAGTTCTGTATCCCCGCGATCGGTTCCATGACACGCCGATGATTCGACTAAGATCGGCTCCTCGTCATCCTCAATGGTCTTACTCCTGTCTTTTCTGATTCACGGGCTTCATTAATCTGACGGTGAATAGATCCATCTGCATAAAGCAAAACACATATACAAAACGGGTTATATAATGCGCAAACAAGGCGGAAGATTACTCTTACATTATTTATCTGTGAGGTGCGGAGGAATAAGTACCACCCCGCCATTGGCGTCTAAAAGATAGAATTTCATCTTGGGGCCAAAATAATTGCGGTGATCCCATGTGCACCAAAATCCCTCGGGATATGCACTAATAGGGATGCAGTTCGCATTTATCAATTCCGCATCCTCGGCGTTATAAGACCCGGGCAATGGGCACTCATCCTCTGTAGATCTCCTCGCGTATAGAACTCGTAATTCCACGGAAACATGTATCATCTACCGGAAGAAATACTCCTCCAATTCTAAGGCGTCTAATTTATCTCAGTATAGCTGCGATCTAAGTGCGTTTGAAAAGTTACCCGCCCGTGCGCCCACGTGGTGTGGTAAAATCTTGTGGAATAAGTTGATGGTGGGATTAATCCCAACAAACGGCAATTTACTTGAAATTAGTAATTTTGGCCAGCGAATGCGGTGTAGCTGCGATATGTGTAGTGTATAATAATTTAACACATCGCATAGAAGCGGATGGGAGCGCGTTGATTCGCAAATCGAATAACAGGTGTGTATACACCCTGTTTCCTTGGAAATCTGCGATCGTGGCTGCGATCCATTACTCTTGGATGCATCCCAGTATAAAATGTCGAGGTAAATTCCATCGGATCGATTAAATTAAGGTCGGTGAAGTCGAACAACTGTTTAACCATGGTGATATCATTACATTATCACGCACGCTGATTACACTTGGTGGTTGGTTACTTTTGGGATAATGACCATAATTTGCTTTAGAAAGAGTGAAAGATGTTTTCTTTGTGAGAATCGGTGAAATGAATTCCCAAGTTATATACTTCTCCTTTCCGCACGATTGGCGACACGTGGATCCACTAAGCTTCTTTGTGTGGACGAGATGACGATGTGACAGGCGATAACTTTCCCCGATTAACGAGGCCTCGACTATTCACATGGATGTCTCGACATTGTACCACGGGTGGGTATATGGCTTCTTGGATCGTTTCGTATATTATTTGTTTTTGGACTACGGTCGTTAGTCTGGATCCATGATTCGTCTGCGCGTACTAGCGGGGGACATGATGACGTATAGTGCGGTGTCGGGTCGTGAACCCGACCATAACCCAATACTAACAAGTCTTGCGACTGGGCCACTTTCGATAACGGTTTGGGCTCACGAGGCCCAAGCCCAAATCTGTTATGGATTTGATACATGATATCTTCTAAAATATGAAGATAATCGTTCCTAACCGACTTTGGCGGGATCTGGCGAAGGTTGGGGAACAGGAACAACAAGGATTAGTGCATATATAAGGGAATCATATCGCCGTTTAAGTGCGATCTCATAACCCTAAACTCCTTAAACCCTAAAGCGATTCACTGCTACCATGGGAGGATAATCGTGGGAGACAATCATGATGGCTAGCAGTCTTCTAGCTCTCTAGTGCGCGGTGCCAAGCGTGATTACCGATTGATGCGAGAACCGAGCTCCAAATCGAGCGTCAAATCTTTTGTGTCAATGACAATTACCTTAATCTGGCTAACTGAATATAATATGGTCTAAGTGGATCTACTGATCATTATAAACTATAGTTTCGCCTTTGATGTCCATGCTATGCGTAATTAAATTGGTCCGTTAACAAGTGTCTATTGATTCAGGATACATATATATGATAACAACTAGTCAATTTAAGTAGTAATTGAATGCTAGAAGAGTACCATCACCTTTTACAAAATGCATGGCCCTTAGAATGTGAAGACAAAAAACAAAGTATAAAAACATGAATAAGAACCCACAAATGTCGGATCTTGTCCACAACTCAATCAAAGACCCAACAATTTTGAAGATATATATATATATCGAAGAATTATATATGTTCTGGTCTTTTTTAGTTTTTTATTGCAACTGTCTAGCACAACTAGCTATATGGGATTCGCATACAACTCTCAATTCTTTAATCATTTCATATAAATAATTATTCCTTTCTAGCTATTTTAACGTTCAAAGATACAACGCCAGAATGTTGCATTCTATTTACTGTATTCTGATCATCGATTCATCATTTTATTATCTATCACACGCCTGATCGACAGCGTTAACCTTGACTACAATCTTAACATTCTTGCACTAACATAATATACATATCAATAGCGATCGCTGCATTTGCTTCGTAAAATGAAAACGTAAGAGATGGTGTGAGGAACATGACATCTGAGCAATGTTTTAGAATCGAGTTTGAATCGGCCGGTCGAGAACCCGGTCATCGATTATTGGTTTGACCGTCGGGTCAACCCGATTTTCCGTTTAAGTAGATTGCAATATTTCGGTTATCAAACACCTATACGACATACCAAACATTAAAAAAAAAAGGGGGTTCCAATAACTGGTTTATAAAACATATATATACAATTCAATGAGAATACCAGTTTTAAACTTGAACACAACATTAATCACCACGATCAATCCAAACTTATCACATGTATTTTATAAAATAAAATAAAAAGAAAAATATCAAACACGGGCGACTTTGGTGAACCGAGTTGACTTGGGTCACATGAAACTCGACGGATCAAACTCGGTTTTCAAGCCTTAAAGAATCGGCTCATTTTGGCCCCTTTTATCGAACAAAATGGTTCAATCGGCCGGGTCGAACCGAGTTTTAAAACACTGCATCTAAGCTTAGTTTTTCTTGCAAGACCTCTAGTAATAGGGTGACTCACGATCGAGTCCCGTGCACCATGACCGCGGTCACCCCTGTTATGGTCATTCCACACAACCGAGTCCACAACCAAAATAATGCAAGAGGTCTACTGCACGACCGAGTTGTGTGTGGAGTGTTTTGTGGGCTCAATTTGAGTTGTGTGGAGTTGTTAACTTGTTATTTTGTTTGAGTGGGTTAAAATTTAGGGGTGAGAAAAAAACCGAAATGATCGAATAAAACCTAGAACCGAACCGTACTATTTTTATTAGGATCAATTACTACTCCGTAATAAACAAGCGGAATATAGAGTCGAGATTAATATAGATTAGTATTTGTCGTAAATTGATGAATCGATTTTATTCATTCGTTTTCATCAAAATTAATAAATATATATATATATATATATATATATATATATATAGTTTAAGCAAACATATCTTATGACGGTAAATCTTGTTCTGAAAAATTCACCATCGCGACGAATTATCTTTCATAGATATGTCATTTATATATTTTTTGACTTTTTTTGAAAATTTCGGCGAGAAAATCGCGTATGATTTTTAAGTAAATTACAAACAAGTGTCGAAAATATATAAAAATGCATATCTATAGAAAGGTAATTTGATTTTCGTCGCGATAGTATGCTTTTTTTTCGCATAATGATTAACGATTTACGAAATATATAATAATTATATGTTTCATGACATGTCCAATTGTCGAACTTTGCTACTTTTGTACAACTAACTTTGCTTGAATGTGAAAATGGAAGAATTTTAATGATTCTCGAATTTTAAGTTGTCCTCATCATATCCTTAGTACATGTGTTATGCTCCGACTGCACCACTGCACACACATTGTTTAAGTGGTAAGCAAAGTTTATAAAATCTACACTCGTTTATTGGTTCACAAAAAGTTAAACAATAATAACAAATCATTATTAATTTTAATCATAATAGAATCGGATAGCAGTTAATTGGTTGTATACTTGTAAAGTTGTAAGTGTGTAACCTTTTAAAGGATGTTAATATTGTCACACTTCTTTCCTAAAACGGTATACATATATATTCACCTTTAAAGTCTTAAAAAACACGTTATCCATTAGTTTATTACACATCAAATATACTTCTTCGATAAACATTACTCCTTCGTGTTGGTGGTTATCAGCCCAGCATCAAGGTAAAATAATCAAAATCGTGAAGAATCTGGCTAGATGGTTCTTGAATATCGTTTGGAATCGTGTAATTCTTTTCGATTTAAGATCGTTTGGCGAAAGATTATTCTGATCAAGGGATCAATCTCATATTTATTTTTATTTGATCTAATGGATGAGATTAATCCCAACAATTTAAAAACCCGTTTCATCATTTTTTGAATATTAATATCTTTCAATAGTTAATCGTTAAGCGAAAAAAAATATATCATTGACGAACGAGCGTTTAATTATCTTTTTATAGATAAACTTTGATATCTTTCGACAAAAAAATTCTTATTTTCACGTTTTTTTAAAGTTTTTCATTTTTACCGACTAAAATTTGCGTTAAAAATCGTATATGATAAAGCACTAATTTGAATATCACACGTGATATTAGTGTAATATCGTATATGATATGTAATATCGCGTGTGATATTAGTGTAATATCACATATGATATTATATATCATATACGATTTAATGGCTAATATCACATGTGATATTCAATTTAATGTTTTATCGTATATGATTTTTTTCTGAATTTCAAGAACGTAAAAATAGCGAAAAAACGTGAAAAACGAAATTTTCTTTTTGAAAGTATATCAAAATCCCGCTCATAGAAAGATAATTAAATCTTCGTCGCGATAATAAATATTTTCACTTAACGATTAACGGTTTAAGAGATATTTAAATTATAAAAATAGGTGAAATAATAAAATCTTTTAATCTCGTAATTAATTTAACTTTTTAGATGGATGGTGGAGATGAGTCACCCAGTATGTGAGAAAATTTTGGTATGTAAAATAACTCTCCTCTACTTTCCAAAGAAAGCTATTCGACCCTTATCTTGGGTTACCGAATATCTCTTGGGATAAGACTAAACGTTAGTTATTGAATTAAGTATGATCAATAACCCTTACGCTTGAATAAGTGTTTAAAACTTTTTGTTTGTTTCTCCGGTTTCAGTATATCTATATGGTGATGATGACATTCTCATTTATAGTAGAGAATACTAACTCCTAGTCGATGGACATTATGTGTGATTAACGGTGATTAATCACCCATAATAAGCCTTTATTATCATAGGAATAGTGGTTACACGACCAATTAAGCGTGGTCATAAAGCGGTCATAATATGACCACTTAAATGAGTCGAGATCATACAAATTAATCAACTGCAACACTATCGGTAGGAAGCATTACACTAGCAATAGGAACCAAAACACTACCAAGTGGGAACCATCGATTTACTACACTAGCAGAAAGTAACCAATACACTACCAACGGGAACTAATCACTACTGGCGGGGAACCATCGTTACTATACTAGCGATGGTTTACCATACTAGCAATAGTAACCAATACACTAGTAGTACTAACCACTATTGAGTCAGGGTGTTCAGGGACCCCATGGGTGTACACTCCATACCTCCTAACCCAAAACCAGGTGTGAACTAATCCCACAAGTGCACTAAATTTTCCAACAATCCTTCAAATTTAGTTCACTTCCTTTGCAAGAAAAACAAACATCAAACAAAACATGTGCATAAACGAAAATATCATGAGGATTGAATTTCCATCTTAGTACATTACACGTTCAAATATTCGAGAATCATGGTGTTCTAAGAATTGAACCCTTCAACCCATTTGAATACCTGAAGATAAAATACACACGAAGTTTTCAAACACTTAAAAGCTTGACACTATACAAGCCATGTGTCCATATCCAAATTCATAAATGTTGTAGAGCAAAATTCCAAAAGCTCCACAGGCGGCAAGAAACTTCAACATTCGCATAGGTGGTTCCTCTTTATTCATGCTCCCGCCAAGCACTTTTCAAGAAAATTAACCATTAAGTAAAGACTTCATCCTCCTTTCGGCGGGTTCTCGAGCTGACCTTGGGATGTAAATAAAACATGTGCTCCGGTCGGCAGAATATTCGACTTTTCGCATTAAACTCGACTCCCAAGTTTCCTTAGGAGGGAGTTGGGTGTCTTAGCATTCGATGACTAAGTTGGACTTAAACCCGTCCATTTAGCGACTTTAAAACCAAGTCTCTAGCTAATCCGCTTCGTCAGTGATCGCCTAAATTTTGTTGTGATCTAACAAACTCTATAGATACCACCTCATTCATGATAAGCTCACGAATCATGCTATGTCCCGACACCTAAGTGTCTAGACTTCCCATTGTACATTTGGCTATAAGCCTTTGCTAATGTAGCCGCACTATCACAACGGATAGAAATAGGTGCTATAGGTTTGGCCACAATGGAATCTCAAAAGCAAGTTTTTCAACCATTCGAACCTTCTTTACCAAAGTAATGCTAAGGCCACAAATTCATATTCCATTATTGAGCTGGTGATGCTGAGTTTGCTTCTTGGATGCTCAAGAAATTGCACTCCTCCACAGTAGGAATACCCACCACCGGTGAGCTAATTGTCTTGATGATCCTGATTGCATCGGTGTATCCTTCTCTTGAAGGATAACCCGGTATATGAGACTATAATTCATAGTTCTCTTGGATACTCCAGTACCCTCTCGAAGCGCTTGCAAGTGACGAGCACTAGGATTACTAGTATACCCTTTCGGTTTACCAGCGCAAAAGCAATGCTCGGGTCTTGTACAAGTCATGACATACATCGAGCGACCCGATTACCTAGAATACTCGAGTTGAGATCTGACCTTGCCATTATTAGGCATCAACTCTCACAAGTATCCGTAGGTGTACTCATCGAGTACAATTAAAGTAATTGAATTTCCTTAACACCTTCTCAATATAATGAGGCGAGAGATAGAAATTCTTTTACTTTCATGTTTAATCCTTATACCAAGGATAACATCGCCTCCCCGTGTCTTCATGGAGAACCTTGATGACAAAAATCTTTTGTCATGTCGACTGATTTTGGTCGGTGCCAAAGATCAACATGTCATCAACATATGGGCAAATGATGACTCCTTTACCGATTCATCAAATTTGCTATATACGCATTTGTTAGACTGCTTAAGTAAATAACCATTAGACAAAACCACTTCATCAAATTTTTGATGCCATTGCTTAGGTGCCTGCTTTAGTCCATAAAGAGACTTAATCAGTTTACACACCTTGTTTTCATTGCCAGGCATGATGAAGCCCTGAGGTTGGTTACCTACTCATCCAATTCACCATTTAAGAAAGTTTTCTTCACATCCATTTGATGAATGATCAGATTGTGAATTGATGCCAAAGCAATCAGCATTCTCATGGTACTGATGCGAGCTACAGGAGCATAAGTATCAAAATAGTCTATTCCTGACTTTTGTTTAAAGCATTGAATGACTAGTCTAGCCTTGAACTTTTCAATAGGTCCATCTACCTTCATTTTCCTTTTGAAAATCCATTTGCAACCCAAATGTTTGCAACGGTGGTACATCGACCAACACCCAAGTGTTATTGCCCATGATGGAATCCATCTCATCATTGCTTGCTTAACTCCGAGCAATATCACGGGACTTCATTGCTTTTTCAAATGTCTTGGGATCATCCTCGACAATGAAGCAATAGGGTATTTATCGAGACCTCATCCCTAGTTCCTTCAATTAAGTATAATTGAAACTCATGTCCAAATGACTTTGGATTCTCGACCCTTTTACTCTTTTCGAGCATAGGTTCAAAGTTGTTGAACCACAACCTCATGGGACCAGCGATGATTCTTCATTGGGACCTCGATACACCAATGTCATAAGTTCCATTAGAATCCTCGACTTGGTCTAGGGACCGATGAGAATCGGTCTCATAAAGTTTGCATCCTTGATTCAATTATGGAGTTAATTGAAATAGATTCGTGGGTTGATAACATAGAACCTAAAAGCCTTGGAATTCTCAAGATATCCAACAAAGATGCGATCGATGCCTCTTTCACCAAAAGTTTTCGACTTTGGATCGTGGAGTTTCTACAAGACCTACAACCCCAAACCTTGAGATAATTCGGTTGGGTTTCTTTTTAGTCCGAGTTCATAAGGGTAACATTGTTCCTTTGTTGGGAACCCTATTTAATAAATAGCAAGTCGTTAACATAACTTCATCCCGGAACCCTTGACTCGATCTGAATAGGACAACATGGAATTAACCATCTCCTTGACACCTGTTTTCCTTTCGAAATACCATTTTTCTAAGGAGTATAGGGATCGGTCGTTTCATGGATTATACCAATGCATTGAAAATACATAGTATCCATGTACTCACCTCCTATCGCCCTAATCTTTTGATCACGGACCCAAGTTGTAATTCAACTTCATTTTAAATACTTTAAATTTATCTAATGCTTCATCCTTGGTATGTAACAGATAGACATAACAAAACCTAGAAGCATCATCAATAAATGTCACAAAGTATTTCTTATTCCCCAAAGAGGGAGTGGCATGCAAAACACCCTGAAAAGGTTTCTTTGTTATTTTGGTCAACATGCAAGTTTTACACTTTTCAGTGTCCATGTCAAATGTTGGGATTAACCCATCCTTAGACATATCTTGCATCCTTTTATAGTGTACATGGCCAACTCTAGCATGCCTTAGGGTAGATTCAGTCAGGTCAGTAGTGGTCATAAAGGCTGAATTATCACATTCATTAACAATATTAAGCCTGAACATTTGATTACACAAATAGCCAAAACCAATAAACACACCATGCTTAGATAGAACAAATTTATCAGATTCAATAACTTGTTTATATCCATGATTATTCAAAACACTACTTGAAACCAAGTTCTTCTTTATATCAGGAACATGAATAACATTAAACAAAGTTACAATCTTTCAAGAACTAAACTTAAGATCTACACAACCACCCACCATGCACCAAGGTCGTTGACTCATTTCCCATGTGAAGAATAGAACCATCATTCGTTGACTCATAAGTCTTGAACCGCTTTCTATCTTTGCATACATGAGCTGTTGCACGAGTCAACCCACCACGCAACATCATCATCCCGCGCATAATAAGATTAAGATACATATGTAACATAATAAATCGAAAAGACTTATTAAACATATTCGACCTTTCGGTGAGTTGGTAGAACCACCACCCCCGAACCATTCTTTCGATCCATTGGCTTTACCACCAACCTTAACACCTTTGCAATCTCTTTTAATGTGACCGGTTTTCCACATTTCCAACAAGTAGGTGTTGCCTTCTTGTTAGTATTTGCCTTGTGTTATCATGATATTTATGTTTGCCTTTGTTGTCATTGTACTTGGTGGAGTTGTTATGTTCCACCATATTGACAGCAGATGCACCAGTAGCATTGCTACTCTTTGGCTTGTCATTATCTTGCACCCTGAGAGATTCCTCAATGCGCAGATGACTGCCCAACTCAACAATAGTTAACTTCTCTATTTTATGTTTCAAGGTATGCTTGAAATCTTTCCAAGAAGGAGGGAGTTTGTCAATGACACAAGAGACTGAAATAGCCTCATCCATGTGCATATTGTGTTGTGTAAACCTTCTAAGTATGCCAAGAAGTTCATTGCATTGTTTCATAAATGGTCTTGAATCAGTCATGTGGAAAAGTAGAAGGGGGGTTGAATAGTTTTACCAATTTAAAACTTCCTTTTAAATATTTAGATCGACTTATGTCAATCTATTTGGTTGTTTATGTTGGACGTTGATAGATAGATATATAAGCGTGTAATGAAAGATAAAGTAGAAGCACATCACCACGACACAAGTATTTATAGTGGTTCGGCTACAAGGACACCTTCCTGCCCTACTCCACTCCCGAGTCACCTACTCGAGTTCGTAAACACTACACAAATCTCCTTATGGCGGAGAAGCCTTCACAACGCCGCTACACCTTTTTAGGTACAAAGCTAAATACAAGTTCTTTCACACCAAAGGCGAACCACAACTAACACAACGTCGCCTACCCTTTATACGGTGCTAGGCTAACCATCGAGTTCTTTCACACCAAGGAGAACTAATCCTATCACAACGCCGCTTACCCTTTATTAGTACTAGGCTAAGTACCTAGTTCCATTACTATGGAGGAACTACTACCCATCACAACACAACACCTAAACTTAGGGAGATCCATCCTTATTACAACACTATCAAGGATATCACCATCCTTGAAATAAACAAATACTTGTATGTATAACGATCGCACCTCATCGATTATCGACCCTAGGCATTCTTCCCTAATGCCACTTGATTTGATTCTTAGGCATCCTTCACTAATGCCTTTGACACAACGCTTGGCACCCTTCACTAATGCCTTTGTCTTGACACCTTTAGCATTCTTCACTAATGCTTTTGACACGGACGACAAGCACCTTTCACTAATGCTTTTGTCTTGACACTTTCGGCATCCTTCACTAATGCCTTCAACACAACATCTACGGAGGAAGAAAGAACTATCAACAAGAGAACCTCAGTTGTCTTTATGATGACGAAGCATGGCAACTCATGGACTCGAGCTTGCTCGACTTCAAGAAGTGGTGATCTCACCTTTAAGAGGAACCTAGAGAATCACACAAAAACAAAAGACAAACTACATAGATCTCTTGGATCTGAGGTTAGAGAGATATAATACTTTGGAGAAAGTATGAGTGAAAGTAGTAAGCAAAAAGGAAGAAATGGCTCACTATTTATAGAGGAAAATTCTCTTGTTCCCGGATCATGGATCCTCTCCATAATGGATCCGTCTAGCACAAAGCTAGGGATCCGTGGGATGCTCCTCTTTGCCCATGGGTATTTTTGGTTATGGGTCATGGGTCATGGGTTATGGGTTGATCCATGGGTTTCTTTCTAGATACAATGTATCTCAAGGATACAATGAACTTGGTTAAGTGGTTTATATAAAACCATGGGTTATGGGTCAATACCATTTGCTAGTTTTTACCCATTTAGTATATACTTGTTTTTACCCGTTTTAGTATATACTTAGTTAAGCATATGTTAGCCCAATATGTAAACACTAGTTGTTGTACATATGTATCTAAATCATAAAATTACTTATACTTGTTTTATGGTTTGGAAAAGGTTTTAAAATTTTAATAAAAAAATTTTAATTTTAGAAAAAAATTGGGGGAAAATTTTTGGGTTAATACATGAAAGAAAATTTTTTTGCAAATTTTTTTCCTTTTAAATTTTTAAAATTGTTCTAAATTTTTGGAGGGTTAAAAAAACATCTTGGAATTTTTTGGAAAAATTTTTTGGGTTTTTTCCCCCTTTTTTCAAATTTTCCTTAAAAAACCCGCTTTTTCGGGAAACCCTTAATTTTGACTTTTTGAAACCGGGTTTTTTTAAAGGGTTTTTTTATTTAAAGCAAAGGGGAATGGGAAAAGTTAATTTTTGTCAATTTTAAAGCCCCAAAATTTTTCAAATTAAAAAAAAGGGATTTATATTACTTTTTGATTTTTTAAATTTGAATTCAAATGCTAAATAGGTTTTATTTTTGGGGTAAAGAAAATATTCGTGTTTTCCTTTAAAAGAAGCCGGGTTTTTCCCAAAAATTTTGAACCCTTTTTTAATTTTTTAAAATTTTTTTTTAAAAAGGGTTTTTTTTTTTCCCAAAAATAGGATTTTTACCCAAAAGGGAAACCTAAAGTGATTTTGGCCCCAACCCCCAAGGGAAACCTGTTTCCTTTCTTTTGGGAAAATTTGGAAAAAATTTGCCCAATTTCTTTTTTTTTTTTGTTTTTGAAAATTTTTTGAGGGATTTAAATTTTAAAAAAAAAAAATTTAAATTAAATTAACTTTTTTTTCTTTAAAAATAAAAAAGGGGGAAAAAAGGGTTTTTTTAAAGGTTGTCTTTTCAAAAAAGTTTTAATAAACAAAAAAAATGGTTTTTCCCTTTTTTTTTAAAAAAAAAAAAAAAAAAAAAAAAAAAAAAAAAAATTTTCATTTAAAATTTTTGATTCCCAAAAAATTTTCGCTTTTTTGGGGGTTTTGTAAAATTTATAATTTTTTTCAAAGAAAAAAAGGGTTTAAAAGCTTTTTTAAAAAGTTTTTTAAAATTTCCCTTTTTTCATTTTTTAAAAACCCCAAAAAAACCTTTAAAAATTAAAAAGGTTTACAAAAATTTTTTTTTTTTTTTAAAAACAAAAAAGGTAAATTTTTTTTTCATTTTTTGAAAAATTTTTTTCCCCCACTTTAAATTCCCCTTTTTTTTTCTTTTCTTCCCCCTTTTGAATTTTTTCAAAAAATTTTAAAAAATTTAAAATTTAAAATAAAATAGTTTTCAAAATTTGGTAAAATCCCAATTTTACCCTCCCAAAAATTTTTCCCACTTAAACTTTTAAATTTTAAATTTCCCCTTCCCGAAAATCCCCCAAAATTTAAATCCTTAAAAAAAAAAAAAAAAATTCAAAATTTAAAATTTGTACAATATTTGCCAGATTCCTTTTCATTTTTTAAACTTTGCTAAAAAAAATTTTTCGGGCAAACCTTTAAAAGGTTTTATTTTTTTTTCTTTATTTTTAAATCTTTTAAATTTTTTCCCAAATTTTAAAAAGTGTTATTTAAAACTTTATTTTTTTAAATTTTTTGTTTTAAAAATTTTTTTTTAAAACTTTAATTTTGGGAAAATTTAAACCTTCCCAGACCCCCGGGGGTTTTTGCTTTTTTTAAAATTTAAATTTTTATTTGAAACCCTTTAAATATTTTAACAAAAATTCCATTTATTTTAAATTTTTACATTTTTTTTTTCTAAAGTTTTTTTTTTTTTTGGGGGTAAAATATAAATTAAAAAAATTAATATTTAAAATTCATTTTAAAATTTAAAATTTAAAAAGGAAATTTATTTAAAAATCAAAATTTTTTCCAAAATTTTTTTTTCAAATTTTTTTTTTTTTTTTTAGAAAAGGGTTTACAAACCCAAAGGGAAAAAACAAATTTTCCAATTTAAATTTTAAAATTTTTCAAAATTCCCTTCTTAAAAATTTTCCCTTTTTTTAAAATTTTTTTTCCCATTTTTAAAGGTTTAAAAATTTTTTTTACAAAAAATAAAAATTTGGGTTTCAAAAGGAAATTTGAAACAAAGGATTCCAAATTTCATTGAGTTGCCAGAAAAATTTTTTCCAAATGGTTCCTTTTTCCAAATTTGAAAAAACTAACCCCTTTTGGAATTTTAATTTAGGGGAAAAAAACCTTTAAAAATTTTTTTTCCCCTTTAAAAAAAACCAATTTTTTCCAAACCAAAACCAAATTATGGCCATTTTTAAAACCCCAAAAAAAATTCCCCTTTTTTCCCCTTTTTTTAAAATAAAACTTTTTTTCAAAGAAAAAATTTTGGGGTTTAAAAAAATTTAAAAGATCCTTTGAAAAAAACCCAATTTAATTGTTTCCTTGAGTCTTGTTTCTCATCTCGTCGCGCATCAAGGGTAACTCTTATATCACCATCTCATCTCGCTTTCCTTCTTATGTTTCTTGACCTTTGACGGATGTTATTCTCCTCCATATGATCACATATATGAATTGTTATGCACATAAGATGATGAGAAATAAACACATAAAATGTTAAGACTTGGTTACATGAAATCATAACATAACTTGATTAAAAATGGTACTAGTCGACCATGGTTACATTTTGGATCGGTCGCATGCATTAAAGCCATATGAACTGCTATCATTAAAGCGTGATATCTGAAGTTTTCTGATTAAATTGTGTTTCGTTATGTAATGAAAGTGCATGCATGTTCTTGAATCCAAAGAAGGGCAAAATGGTTGGCATGCATAAACTGTTTACAAAGAATACATTCATGTTTACAAAAAGGCAAATGATTGTTAAATGCGTCTCGTTAGTACATATTTTATAAACAGTTATAGTCTTTTTAAAAGGAATACATACATGGGCTTACGAGGGTATGTTTGAGGGTGATCGCGGAAAAAGCAGGTCAAGTCATTTTGTATTTTGAAACCGTGTCGGGATAGTTGAGTCGGGGTCAATCATGTCGTGTTCACTTAGTCGTAAATGTTAGTCATTTGAACCGCGAGCGAGCTTAAAAGTGATCGATCATAATGTGAAAAATAAAAACTTGTTCTTTTATTTCAACGTATGCATGAATATTTTGGAAGATAAAATAGGACTTTTAAAGTTAATTACACTTGTAACCCTACACTTTGAGATAATTATCATGTAAACCCTATACTTTAAATTATGATCTAATAAAGCCCTAAAATAAGAAAATTGTCTTATTAAACATTTAAGTTTGCCATTTATCATTTGTAACTCCTAAGTTTGGTTAATTAATGATTATTACACTAAAGTATCTTAATTCGGTCCATTCCTAAAAATGAGAATACGTTTAACAACTCTAAAAATATTAATACGATTCATACAAGCAAATAAATCCGTTATGATTTTAAATGAGCTAATAAATATTATACGAAACGTAATCCATGTAGATTCGTTGAAGAAGACGTGACGTTATTTCTTCGTGCTCACATTTCCATTTGCTAAGGTATAGATATTCTGACCTTACCTCTTAAGGTTTCTCATGATTCGTTTTCCATCTTTCGATATTAGCTTGAACTGTTATGCTTTACTCTAAGCCTCATGATTAGGGCTTCCCTATGACTTTGCTATGCTCCCTTGATATGAAACTTATATGAACCTCTGATATGAAACTTAGATATGAGACTTTGATATGAACTTTGATATGAACCCTTATGATATGAATATGTTTTGACCCTTGATCGATGCACCGAGCCAAATATGTGTTCCTAGTCATGAAGGTAACATGACCGTGTCATTGATGCACCAATGGCATGACTCAGTGTGTACGAGTGATGATACACACCGTCCCCATTATGATATGATATGATTATGAGCTCACTATATGTATATGATTTGCCACTATGATATGTTCGAGGTATGGAAGCATCCTAGATATGATATGTTCGAGGATTTGATCTTATACGTTTGTTTATGATATGATTTATATGGTGAATGATGTCGTGTGCAATACAGCGTCTTCTGATTCCCGAACTAGCTACTCCATTTTATTCTTGAGGTCTCCTCCTATTATGTATGGTATTAAAGTCACCCTCCGAATACAATGGCTACTTATGATATGATATGATATGATATGTTTAGGGCTCGGTAGATTTACGATAACCCTACACTTTTGATAAACCTATATTGTACCTTCCAGTATTCCCCAACGCACCATACTCACGTATATCATTCATTACTCGGTGCTCTATATGACTCACCATACTACCAAGAGATATATATATATATTCTATTGCTTTGATCATTACACCTCGTTCCATTGCTTGGACTATGGTTCCATTCGCGTCTTAGAGTTATTATATGTCATTGGATTGATTATGATATTCATGTTTATCGACTCACGATTACTCGGTATGATATGTATGTATGCGATATAAGATTTTGTTGTCATCGATGATATGCTATCTTCTTTGTTATGTGATCCTTTGATTTGTCTGTAACCGTGCTTGTGTGAAATCGATTGTTGATCTGTTTATCTTTTGTACCTCGTTCGATTAATCTCGTGGACTATGACTATCCGTTGTATTCTTATCATTTATTGTTGACTGCCATGTTTACATTCACGCCTATAATACGGTTTAGTTGGGTAAATGGTTCAACGTGTGACGTATGGCTTGTTAATTTGTTGTCCTGCTATGTCTTTGATTCATTCAATTATATCGTATGTTGTATTCCTACTTGTTACGTGTATCGCCATGTGTTGATTCTTGTTGGTACTACATTGATTATGTTTTCAAATGAGGGTTTTGACATGTGTGATTGCCATGCTCACTTACTAATTAATTGCTTCCGCTTGCCTTAGATTTTTCTTTGACTTGTATGGCTTATGATTTCACAATTGATTGTATGTTGTATATGTTGTGTGAATATGACGTGCTATGCTTGCTTATGTTTGATGCTTGTATGCCCGGTTTGTATGTGCTTGTATGCTTGTCATTATGCTTTGATTTGCTTCGTTCTCCTTGTTATATGTGCTTTGGATATACATATAATTGTGTTCTGCGGGATCCTCATTGACTCATTGTCCTCGTTTCATTGCGACTTTGTTATCGGTTCATTTTCCATTTCACATTTACGATTTTATTTAGCTTTCATTTTGTTATATCATTCACTGGGCTTTTAAGCTCACCGCATTTCTTTTCTGCTGCGGGTTTTAGGTTGGAAGATGGGCTTCGATGGTTTGAGGTAGAGTATCGAGTGGACCAACCCAGCACCTTATTACTTTGGGATTTATTTTGAAGAGCTTTTGTTTTGAGTTTTTCCTTTCATTTTGATATTGTATTTCCTTGTCGTCCAACTGTTCATATGATTTGATACTTCATTTTAAGGTTTCGTTTGCAAAGATTTTAATTGTATGTTCGATATGACACAGAATGTGACACTTCTACCCTTGTCGGGTTGGTGTTACACAAACACCTTTCACTAATGCTTTTGTCTTGACACTTTCGGCATCCTTCACTAATGCCTTCAACACAACATCTACGGAGGAAGAAAGAACTATCAAGAGAACCTCGGTTGTCTTGATGATGACGAAGCATAACAACTCATGGACTCGAGCTTGCTCGACTTCAAAAGTGGTGATCTAGCCTTTAAGAGGAACCTAGAGAATCGCACAAAACAAAAGACAAACTACATAGATCTCTTGGATATGAGGTTAGAGACATAATACTTTGGAGAAAGTATGTGTGAAAGTAGTAAGCAAAAGGAAGAAATGGCTCACTATTATAGAGGAAAAATTCTTGTTCCCGGATCCCGGATCCTCCCACAAGGATCCGTCTAGCCAAAGCTAGGGATCCGTGGGGCCTCTCTTTGCCCATGGGTATTTTTGGTTATGGGTCATGGGTTATGGGTTGATCCATGGGTTTCTTTCTAGATAAAATGTATCTCAAGGATACAATGAACTTGGTTAAGTGGTTTATATAAAACCATGGGTTATGGGTCAATACCATTTGCTAGTTTTACCCATTTAGTATATACTTGTTTTACCCATTTTAGTATATACTTAGTTAAGCATATGTTAGTGATATGTAAACACTAGTTGTTGTACATATGTATCTAAATCATAAAATCACTTATACTTGTTTTAGTGTTTTATGTGAAAACTTTAGTGTGTTAGAAAACTATTGAATCAACTATTTACGTATTTTATTTGTTTCGTTAAAATGATTTTACGTTTGTTATCGACAAAACATTAGAAGATCGTAAAATATAAATAAACGTTTTTATGGCTTATTTGTATTAACAAGTCATTTTGTAATTTGTAAAATTACTTACAAGGAACTTCTTACTTTATGCATCCTCAGCCATATATTTGGCATCCAAGGAATCCCATAGTTCTGATAAATGTCAAAGAGTGAATCAGACATACCATTGAGAATTAAACCTTTGCAAATATAGTCATCATTCTCCCATTTGCTCCTTCTCCCGATCTGCTCCACAGTAGCATCATCCCCATCATCGAATAGGGGTGGTTAGCACATACACCACGCTCGTGTTGGAAAGCAAAGTGCATCTTCTTTTGCTATCTCTTAAAGTCCACCCTTCGAGTTGTCGACTTGGCAAAGTTTGAAGCCATGTGTTTCATTGCGTGACCATTGATTATCACAAATAGTTTACTTTTATTGTTGGTGGTTATCGACCAAAGGAGGTGAGTAATCAAAATCGGCGACAATACCACTGGTGGTTATCGGATATCACTTGGAATCGTGTAATCACTTTCCAAAGTAAACTATTCGACCTTATGCAGGTTACCGAATATCTACTGGGATAAGACCAAATGTTAGTTATTGAATTAGGCACGATCAATAACCCTGAGCAAATAAGTGTTTAAGCTTTTGTTTGTTTCTCACAGTTTCGATATATCTACATCTTGATGATGACAATCTCTATTTATAGTAGAAATACTCACTCTAGTCAATGGATATTATCATGATTAACGGCCAATTAATCACCCATAAGCCTCCATTATCATAGGAATAGTGGTTACATGACCAAATAAGCGTGGTCATAAAGCGGTCCTATGACCGGCTTAAATGAGTCAAAGTTACAAATTAATCAACTGCAACACTACCGGAGGGAACCATTACACTAGCAAGAGAACGAGAACACTACCGGTAGGAACCATCGGTTACTATACTAGCGAGTAACCAATACACTACCAACAGAAACCAATACACTACCGGTAGTAGGAACCATCGCCATTACTATACTAGTAGTAGTAACCAATACACTAGTAGTACTAACCACTATTGAGTCAGGGTGTTCAGGGACCTCATGGGTGTACACTCCGTACCTCCTAAACCAAAACCAGGTGTGAACTAATCCCACAAGTGCACTAAATTTCCCAACACTTCGTACTTTGTATATCTCAAAACTATTGCTCATTTTCTGATTATGAGTTAATTTTTTATAATTTTTTGTTCACTTCTTATCTCAACCTTTAAAAACTTTAAAGTTGTAACATGTTGATTAACCATAGATGTGAACTAAACAACCGCTACCTAGGAGAATACAAGTGGTATCTTCTATCATTCTAAGGCAAAGAGAGAACATATATAGGCTAGGGTAGATATTGTAACTATCACGTAGTCCGTCGATCGAACCAACGATTATCCTCTCAAGTAATAGAGATGTCCTTTTCTTTTTCCGGCATATAGCTTCGCGAGCAACGAGCGCGTCATCATAGCATCAAGGCGGAAAAGAACATTGAATAATGGCCTTTCTCTTTTTCCTTTGGTGTTGATTCACGTTCAGTGTGCAACAACTTTTTCGTGTAAGATGTTCTGTTGAAAAAAAAAATCAATGGCAAAGTATAATGACTACGATGCTTATAAATTGTACTTTTATATAAAAGAATGATTTTGAGATGACAAATATGTACATTTACAAGAAGTTGATACGGCATAATACCCGCTCAAAGCGGCGGTCACAATAACTATTTTATTATTTTTGCGGTGGATGTTGATTTATCGTTCATCATTTTTTTGTTAGAAGAATGATATATGTGTTTAGTGTTAGATAATAAAGGCCTAGGCCTGACATGTCGGGTTTGACCCATTTAGTTGATATGGTTTTGATTAGTTTGTAGTTTATTTAATATCTTGTAAACTTCATTATTTAGTGAATCTGATTAATATATTATCAGTTTTACCTCTAATTTTTACATGGTATCAGAGCTACGAATCCGTATATCAGTTTGATCTGTTGTCCTAAAAGAAAAAGAAAAGGAAAAAAAGAGTTCAGTTGTGGAGTGTTTATTATGGTGGTACATAGACAATGAAATCAAAAGCATACCAATAAAAAACATCATTGGATAAAGTGGTTATTAATTCGCATGGTATATGTTGTTTATGTATAGCATCTCGGCATCAATAATATGTTTTGGTTATGTATGATTTCACCTGATTATGCATGGTTCTGCATTTGGCTACATGTGGTTCTGTATCTGGTTCTGTCTGGTTTTATTTGCAGCTGTCTGAATTTGCATGTACATGTTTGCCAGAATCCGCTTGTCTGCATCTGCCTGTCTAGATCTGCACGCGGTTTTGCATCTGGTTCCACATGTGGTTGTGCATCTGGTTCACTGATTTTATGCATGATCATACGAATTTGTGCATGCGAATGCGCATCATCTCGAATCTGCACGCACTGTCTGTCTGCCTGTTCTACTCTCGTTCATCTCCGTATTTATGTTGCTCTATGCTCTGCACCTGGTTCTTTTGGATTGTATCAGATTGAGACTCCGTATAGCACCAAGTTTGCATTCTGGGACACTCTGCTTTTGTTTGTTTTTTAGTTTTAGTTGATTTTCTGTTTGCCAAACTCTCAATGTTTACCGTTGTTGCATTATAAGTTTGAGATGTGATGTTAGATAATAAAGGCCTAGGCCTGGCCTGTCGGGTTTGTCATGTATAGTTGCTAGGGTTTTGATTAGTTTGTAATCTATTTAATATCCTGTAGACTTCGTTATTTAGTGAATCTGATTAATATATTATCAGTTTTCCCTCTGATTTCTACATTTCGTATGTGTAGAAAGAAAGGGAAACTATATCGGGGAAAATTTAATTTACGAAAGTTAAAAGGTTGGAATCAACAGTCAATGTGGCAATGGTAGCATTAACTGTCCCTCTGAAATATAGTTAAACACCATCCGGTCCCTCAAAAATTATCTGTCCGCATGTGGTACCTCCCATCAGTACTATTTGATTACTCCACCGACACACGCAAAAAACACACAACAACAAAAGATAAAATATTCTGTTTAAAAATATATATATATATATATATATATATATATATATATATATATATATATATATATATATATATATATAATTTACATAGTATTAGCAATACAAGTAGCATGAGGTTGTTTAATTTTGTAACATGATGAGTTTAATCAATGCTACCAAGTAGAGTGAAGATTGAGATGAAATGTTAATAAGTGTATGACGTTGCACCGCTAGAATAGAAATAGATGATCCATAGATGATGAGTTAAGATAAAAGCTTTTAATAGAAAAGAGAATTAATGTGGGAGTGAAAAATAAAGAAAGTCAATGGTTCCAAAAATAGTAAAATAGGGTGTTTAGTCAAATGTATTGCGTATTTATATCATTGAAATGCATTAATTCATGAATGGTACGTAGCAATATATGGGTAGGTAGGTAAATAACAAGAGTAAAAGTAAAATAATAACAAGAAGAAGGTAGGGATTAGGAATTAATAATGAAAGGAAATTAGGAGGAGATAGATGGGTTGTTATTTGAAAGTGAAAGGCGAGTATGACAGATGAACAAGTAAGCTGTTTGTTTGAGTGAGAGCAATAATAATAACAATAATACAGTAATTAAAAATGAATTGTGAAATTACGAAAAGAGGGCTTGGTTTGGTTTGAAGAAGTCCACCACCAGCGTCGGTAGTACTGTAGAAGAAGTACCACCTGCCCCACTACTGGATTCTCAAAAGAAATTTACAGCTCACATATTCACTCTTGATCTATTTCTCTCTCTAACATAATAATCAAAGGAGAGAGAAAGAAAGAGATCTATGTACAGTATTATTTACGCGTTCCTTCCTTCCTTTGTCATTGTTTTATACACTATCATATCTATCTATCTACAGCTCACTCATTATCTCTCAAACCAAACCAAACCCAATCTTTAATTTTTTATTTATTTATTTTATATCATCATATCTCTCAATCATACACTCACTCTTGTTTTATAGAAGTATTTTATTTGATTGACATTATTTCATTACAGTTTGTTAACCTTTCATTTTCATACCTCCCCCATTATTAAGAATACCTCTCTTCAATTGAATGAGAGTGAATTAGAATCCTAAAAAAATGCATACGAAAGGTAGACTTATTGCTGGTTCACATAACCGCAATGAGTTCGTTCTTATCAATGCTGCTGACGCTGACCACCTTGTTGGTAGAGTAAGTCTCTCTTTATTCATTAATAGTTTAATACTAGTTTTATTAATTACTAGTGTTTAACCTAAATATAAAATATAATTGTATGTATTGCAGGTTACATCTGTTAAAGAATTAAGTGGCCAGATATGCCAAATTTGCGGTGACGAAATCGAACTCACCTCCGATGAGGGTCAGCCTTTCGTTGCCTGCAATGAGTGTGCTTTCCCCATCTGCAGGCCTTGTTACGAATACGAAAGGCGCGAGGGCAACCAGTCCTGCCCTCAATGCAAGACCCGCTTTAAACGTATCAAAGGCAGTCCCAGAGTCGATGGCGATGAAGAGGAGGACGAATTCGATGATTTGGACAATGAGTTTGAGCTCCAGAGGAGAGAAATTATGTCTTCTCATTCGCACGTTAATGTCGGTCATGGCTCTGCTACCCCGTCCGAGGTTGATCTTAACCCGGACATCCCTCTTCTTACTTATGGCCAAGAGGTATATTACTTAATCCACTGAGATTCAGCCCTGCGTCCCTTAGATTTGTTAGAAAAATTACCTTACTATAATTGTATAATGTCACACGATTAGTACTTTCTTTTAGTAGCATTATATTTTGTGTTAACTTGTTTAATAACTTGTTATTATAGGATGATGATAAGCATGCTCTCATAGTCCCACCTTTTATGAACCGTACCAAACGCATCCACCCAATGCCATTTTCCGACACTGCTTCAACCGTTTCTTGTGAGTCTTTTCTTTCTATATTTACATTGGGATATTTGTGTTGGTAATGCGTAGTTTTAGTATTCATTTTGATGTTGGTGGTTGTGCAGTGCCACCTAGGCCAATGGATCCGAAGAAAGACTTGGCGGTTTATGGGTATGGGACTGTTGCGTGGAAGGATAGGATGGAAGAATGGCGCAAAAGGCAAAATGATAGGCTACAAATGGTCAAGCACCAAGGGGATGGTGGCGGCAATGGCCATGGTGATGATGTAGATGATCCTGATTTGCCAAAGTAAGTTCTTTCTTACATCAAAATAAGCAATTCTATGCGTTGAGTTGAAGATCTGGTTTTAATATTAACTTAGTTGAACATCCTTTGATACTATATTTGCGAACTAGTGATCCTTATGAAGTTTCGTAGATTGATTGCTTAGAAAGTTCACAACTTGTGTACGCAAAGTTTGTTATCAAATTTGTTTGTCTAACATCATAGTTAATTGAAGAAATTTGATTACTTATTTTTTAAACTTGTTGGATGTACTAGGATGGATGAGGGAAGGCAGCCACTGTCAAGAAAGTTACCAATTTCTTCAAGCAAGATCAATCCATACCGAATGGTGATATTGACCCGTCTGGCGATTCTTGGTCTCTTCTTTCATTATAGAATCCTCCATCCGGTCACTGATGCATATGCATTGTGGATGGTTTCGGTTATTTGTGAGATATGGTTTGCTGTATCATGGATCTTTGATCAATTCCCAAAGTGGTTTCCAATCGAACGAGAAACATATTTAGACCGTTTATCCCTGAGGTACGAAAAAGAAGGGAAGCCTTCAGAGTTGGCTCCTGTAGATGTTTTCGTGAGTACAGTGGACCCACTGAAAGAACCACCACTCATTACTGCCAACACGGTGTTATCAATCCTTGCGGTAGATTATCCAGTGGATAAAGTTGCTTGCTATGTCTCTGATGATGGTGCTGCCATGCTTACATTTGAAGCTCTATCTGAGACATCTGAATTTGCCAGGAAGTGGGTCCCGTTTTGCAAGAAGTTTAGCATCGAACCACGTGCTCCCGAGTGGTACTTTTCTGAAAAGGTTGACTATCTGAAAGACAAGGTTCACCCTGCTTTTGTCCGTGAACGACGTGCTATGAAGGTAAGTTTGACTTTTGTAGTCAAAGGTTGGATCTTTTTTCGGTCTATATGAAGCTTTAAAGTGGCTTACTTTGACTATTTGAAATACAGAGGGAGTATGAGGAGTTTAAGATAAGGATCAATGGGCTCGTTACAATGGCTCAGAAGGTCCCCGAAGAAGGATGGACAATGCAAGATGGTACCCCATGGCCCGGAAACAACGTTAGGGATCATCCCGGAATGATCCAGGTATGTACAATGTCTCTTGTTGGTGCACCATGACGTAACACCAATTCATACGTTAACACCCTTTTGATTTTCATGACTATTATATAATAGGTTTTCCTAGGACAAAATGGTGTTCGTGACACGGAAGGAAATGAGTTGCCACGTCTTGTTTACGTCTCTCGTGAAAAGAGGCCAGGATTTGATCATCACAAAAAAGCCGGTGCCATGAATGCTTTGGTATAATTTTATCTTCATTCTTTAAGGTTATTAGTTTTTCTCATTTGTTTTCAGTGTTGATTATAACCTGTATTTTTTCTCTATAAAGATCCGAGTGTCAGCTGTAGTCTCGAATGCGCCATACCTGCTGAATGTCGATTGTGATCATTACATAAACAACAGCAAAGCCCTACGTGAATCCATGTGCTTCATGATGGACCCCACATCTGGAAAGAAAATCTGCTATGTGCAATTCCCACAACGATTTGACGGGATCGATCGTCACGATCGATATTCTAACCGAAACGTCGTGTTCTTTGATGTATGTATAACCTGTGTCTTAACCATATTCAAACATATGTGTGCAAATAACTAATTTCTTGTTTTTTCTTTTTGTGCTTTTTAAGATTAACATGAAAGGGCTGGACGGAATCCAAGGACCTATATATGTGGGAACCGGATGTGTCTTCAGGAGACAAGCTTTGTACGGATACGATGCGCCTACCAAGAAAAAGCCTCCTGGCAAGACATGCAATTGCTTGCCAAAATGGTGTTGCTGCTGTTTCGGATCAAGGAAGAAGAAAGCCAAAGGAAAAAAAACAAACGAGAAAACAAAGAAAAGCAAGAAGACTATGGAGCTTTCAACTCAAATACATGCACTTGAAAATATCGAAGAAGGAATTGAGGGTAAGTAACGGCATTAGTGTTCTTTTTTCTCTTTTTGTAATTCGTTTTGAGGGTTTTGTGGACTTGTGTATGACATGGATATTCTTTTTTACAGGAATCGATAGTGAGAAGACGTCTCTAATGCCTCAGATAAAATTCGAGAGAAAGTTTGGTCAATCTCCCGTCTTTATTGCATCTACACTTCTTGAAGAAGGTGGTGTTCCTCCTGGAGCAACATCCGCATCGCTGTTGAAGGAAGCCATTCATGTCATAAGTTGTGGTTACGAAGATAAATCCGAATGGGGCAAAGAGGTAAAAACTAAATCAAATTCATTGTAATAAGACAGTAAATTTTTTTCCCTTGGTGACATTATGACTGATTGAGTTTTATGCGAATAATAATAGGTTGGATGGATTTATGGCTCGGTTACTGAGGATATCTTAACTGGGTTCAAGATGCATTGCCACGGTTGGCGATCAGTGTATTGTATCCCAAAAAGACCAGCTTTCAAGGGTTCAGCTCCAATTAATCTTTCCGATCGTCTTCACCAAGTTAGTAGGTGGGCCCTGGGGTCTGTAGAAATCTTGTTCAGCAAGCATTGCCCGATATGGTACGGGTACGGGTGTGGTTTGAAGCCGTTAGAGAGGTTTTCTTATATAAACTCAGTCGTCTATCCTTTGACTTCCATTCCTTTAGTCGCTTATTGTACTCTTCCAGCCATCTGTCTTCTCACCGGAAAATTTATCGTCCCCGAGGTAACAAAATTGGATAATCTTATAAAAAAGCATTTACAAGCCATATATAGTTATGTACTTAAATGATTTTTACATGATATGCAGATAAGCAACTATGCAAGTATTCTGTTCATGCTCATGTTTTTGTCGATTGCGGTGACAAGTATACTTGAAATTCAATGGGGACGTGTTGCTATAGACGACTTATGGAGAAATGAACAGTTCTGGGTTATTGGTGGTGTGTCTGCTCATCTTTTTGCACTATTCCAAGGTCTTCTTAAAGTGTTGGCTGGTGTCAACACCAATTTCACCGTTACCTCAAAGGGAGGTGACGATGGTGATTTTGCCGAGCTTTATCTCTTCAAATGGACAACTCTTTTGATCCCACCGTTGACCCTCTTGATCTTCAACATCATCGGGGTGATAGTTGGGATTTCAGATGCCATCAGCAACGGTTACGAGTCATGGGGCCCGCTTTTCGGTAGGCTCTTCTTTGCGATATGGGTGATTCTTCATTTGTATCCTTTCCTCAAAGGTATGATGGGGAAACAAAGCAATGTCCCGACCATTCTCATTGTGTGGTCTATCCTTTTAGCCTCCATCTTATCGCTTTTGTGGGTGCGGGTTAACCCGTTTCTGGATCGAGGTGGAATCGTGCTGGAGGTATGCCAGTTGGACTGCGACTGATAGAGATACTGAAACAAGAGGATATGAAAATATAATATAAAAATACTATCATATATCTATGAGTAGCAAGTATAGAAGATGTGAAAAATGGATGTGTGTAGATAAACAAAAGTGCAGAATATTTGTTTTTGCAAAGTGTTTTTTGTATGTCTTCTTTCATAATTTTAATTGATTCATTTAGATTTTTGTGAGGGATGAAATCGAGTCTGTGTAATCAATCCCATGAAGAACATAAACTTAAGTTTACTTCCCTTTTTTTCTTTCTATATACTCTATAAAATTTATTTATATTCGCGTTTTCAGTAAGAAATACGCCTTCAGTTGACAATTTTTTGCATTTTCTTCATGTGTGATTTCAAGTTAAGTTTACTTCCCAATATATCCATGCGACTTGTCTGAAGTAGTGAAAACCATGTTAAGTTTTTTAGTACAGATAATGATATCATGCATTTGGTTTCAAATATGAGATTTGAAACAAAGGGATGTCCTGAATGTTACAAGGTTGATGCTTGTTCTATTGAATTCAAATTGGTTCTAGGATGTCACGCCGCAAATATGATCGCTTTCTGTTGTGTGATCATGCAAAGATGATCTTGATAGCATTACATATCATGCAAGACTTTGATGCTGCTAAAGGATTCTTGAATCAAAAAAGGGTTTGAAAGCACAAGGTTTGACAGGGAATGGTTTGTTTAAAAAGCAATGTAGTTAGAAAAAGTATATGGGGTAACAAACAATAGGAGTATGTCGTAATCCAGCACCATAAAGTCTAAAGCCATTCATGTGAATGTGCCAGCTTGCTTCCAACCAACACCAAGGACATATCACATAGGGTCCTTTTCTTTCTTTTGGTGTATTACAATATTGGAATCTTTTGCTCCAATCTTCTGAGTTTTTGTACTTATGTTTTCTGATAAATTACTTGAAAAGGGATACAAAATAAGGGAGAAAGGTAAAAATAAGATTACTCGTAAGAGCATAAGGTATGCAAACACCCAATAACACGTTATTTGTATGTCACATCAGCGCCACATCATATATCTCCTAATAGCACACCAATAACTCAAACAACTCTCCCTCATAACACACTACTAACATCACCTATAAGTCCCGCAAAATACCCCACCAAATATACCACACATCAAAAAAAAAAAAAAAAAAAAAAAAAAAAAAGATGCATTTGGCTTGAGTTACAGATTGGCTCAAAACATAAAAGTGTCGTTTAAGCAAGCGAGTTTGGCGTGTTAAGCCAGATGACGTATTCACCAATATCACCCCATACCTGTTGCTTCAAGAAACAATACGGTGGGAAGAGCTTTTGAGAGCTTATAAAAGCTTTAACTTTTAAAATAAACTAGCTCATAGAATTAAACAAATTACCTAAATAATCTATATAGTGATTTTACTAATTCAACTTTTTTTTTTTTTTTTTTTTTTTTTTTTTCCCAAAATGAACCAAATATGTCGCTATTATTTTTTTCATCCGCCTCTTTTACTCGTCCCCAAAACTCATTTCACCTACTTTTCATCCAAAACGCAATTGCTTACCTTTTCATTCAAAACCCACATTAAATAGAATGTGTTTACAATGTTTGTTGTAAGTTGAAAAATATAAGAATTTGGTGAATAAAATTCCATTCGCCCATTACTCCCCAAGAATTTGGTGAATACAATTTCATTCCTCCTAGCATCCGAATTAGCTAGCATTTCGCTTTAGACATAAGTAGAAAACATGAGAATTTGTAAATTATGTTACCTACAATCTCGACTAGCATTCGCGTGAAACATTCCTAATTCCTATCATTTGCCTAGCACACTCTAGCATTCGCCCAACATATTGCATTTGCCTAGCATATTGCCTAGCATTCACGTGTCAAATTTCAATAAATTCAGTTGCGTAAAAGTTGGCCCGGAGACACGTGTACGGTTAAAAAGTCATTTAGTAATCAATCTAACAAATAATATTTAAAAGTTCATTTTGAAATAAAATATGTGTTTCCAAGTTTGTAAATTACTAGTAGAAATGGTCATTTAAAAAGTTCTTTATAAAATTTGTTTGCTAACAAAGAATTTATGATTTTTAAAATTCAGCTCTTATTTTTAAGGCTTCTTGATTTAACTTTTTGAAAGACTTTTAGAAGCATTTACAATACAAAAAGTTTTTAATGACTTTTTACATTTAACACATTAATATTTAATTGTATTTTGCAAACGTATAAGTTATTTACATAAACTTGCTTCAATGCTACAGAGTCTTTACAAAAGTTTTTTTTATCAATTTTTTATATTAAATTTCAAAAATATTTTTTTTTTTTTTTTTTTTTTTTTTTTTTTTTTTAAAGGTAAATTATATTATATTACTTCCAATCATCTTGTACATCATGAGAAATAACATAAAGCGAATTTGGGCATTTTCCCAAATCGGATACAACAGACAATACAAATACAAGATCGGATCGTGCCTAAGCTTCCATTCTATCTCGATGACTACATGCCAAAGAGGAAGAAACATAGCACATTACATTTCTCGATCGCAGATTCCATTCTCATGAACAAAATTCACCTTTATAGAAGCACCATACCATCTAGCTACATTTCCATTACACCTTCCTTCTAGGACCACTCAACCAACATCCACAAGTGATCAAAGAAGTATGGTGAATGGCATCACTAGGGATCCACACCCTTTCACTCGAGGGCTATGCCAAGTAATCTACATTTCCATCTCAAAATGGCTTCAATTACTGGGAACGCACACCTCGAGTGAAGACCAACCATTACCTCCTTTGGTAGTGTATTGGATGGACCAAGAAGGATCATCTTTCACTCATCTCTATTCCATCCATCATATACTACCCACATAAACCATTTTCCTTCACAAAGCACAACCCTACTTTATGGTACATTTATTTTAATTTAGACCTCCTATTGATAAAATCATATCTGACCAAACTTCCTCCCGAGGCCAAGTTTGGAAAAAAGTATAAGAATCAGATAGGTATAGTCATACCAAAGAAACTCCAAGGTACAAGGAACTGTGACAATGTAATGGTCTGCAAGAATACACTTTTAGAAGAACAAGCTTTTGTATCAAACCATTCCATGCACTTCTGGATATCTATCTTAAGCAATCCCAAAGCCACAATTCTGATAGATACTGCTCTCTATAAACTTCTAATCAACATTTGATGTTAAACTGTACCCCCCATATCTCAGACACACTTTTAACATCATTAGAATTTTTTACTCTCATGCTCATTAACTTGAGTTGGATAACTTCACAGATGACTTCATATAACTCCTTAGCTTCTCTTTTATCCCCTCTGAAGATCCTTTGATTTCTTTCTTGCCATATATGATATAACACTGCTCCCAAACATAACCTTCTAACAATACACCATATCTGATTACCATTCTTTTGTCTAGATAACTCAGCAATAATATTATCTAGAGTGAAATGCACCTTATCTAAATTCATCTTACATCCCATCTTATTCCAAATTTTCTGGGAGAATTTGCATAGAAAAAACAGGTGACTGTGTGAATCATTAATCTCATTGCATAAAGGACATAGAAGGCCAGTTTTAGTCCCCCATGACATGACTCTATCTTGAGTTAGCGGTCTTCCACTTATGGCTAACCATAGACAGAATGAGTGCTTGGGTATGCCTTTGTTTGAACCGCACAATATCATGCAATCTAACTTCCTCCATGTTTGGGCAAAGTTTGTCCATGACATGCTTAACATGAAAGGGATTAGGCTAATATCATCCTTTCTCCACATAACTTTGTTGATGCTACCAAAATCCGCACGGTCGTCAAGGTCTTGGTGGCCGTCTAACTTGTGGACCTTGACTTTGGGTCTTGATAAAGGTTGAAAAGACAAAGAAAGATCGTTAGAGAGGTCCGGGATGAGCCCGGGAACCCTCCGACGATCAAGTCGGTATTGATCATAATAGTATGAGCATGCATGCTTAGAAGCTAGAATGCAAAGCTATGGATGTGAGTTATGTGAGAATGTTGTGTATGAGAGAGACTAAGTACTTGGCCCTTTCATTGCTTTCCATCGTTGCTATTTATAGAATGTGAGGACTTCTAATGATCGAATATAATCTTGAAGAAGATCCAATCATATCTTTCAAATATCAAATATAATCTTAAAGAAGATCAAATCATATCTTACAAGTATCAAATATAATATTTCCTTTGTATTTGATAGGATTTTATATGATTTGATCTCTTACCCTAAATCCATCCATATCTTAGTAAGATTTACAATATCGTTCATGTATATTCTCACACGCCATATATATATAACACATGGTATATATCTTTAGTGAGATCCATATCTTAAAGATATCTTGATATCTTAAAAGATATCTATCAAATATATGTGAATATTGGACTATGTAAGCATAGCTTATGACAGATGCATGTGAACTATGTTATGAGCTCTTTACATCATGGTTTATGCATGATATTAATGTCATACATCATCATTTGTCATGAGTCCCTTCTGTCAAAAGTGGTGCTTGAATACTAATTATTTCCGGTCCTGATTCCCTCCATTCAGTTGGCCATTGCCAAACACCCCCTTCAATCATTTCTTTAATGGTAATCATTTTGGACAGCCTTGCATCATAGAGATCTCTGTGAGATATAGCCTCAATTAACAGTCCATTATCATGCCATTTATTAATCTACATACAATATGTTTCTCCCATCACCAACCTTATACTCAAGATGAGTAGAAATCTTATCTCTTATTTCCAGTAAGCATTTCCAGTTCCAACTGTCATTACTGCTATATTGAACATTCCAGATACTATTTTCTTTAAGCCTCATCATGTGCACCCATTTTACCCAAAGGGTATCCTTTTTTGAAGCAATATTCCATAGGTGCTTTGTTAATAATGCTTCATTTTACATGCTTCAAGGTTTTTAATGCCCAAACCACCCATAATCTTAGGCTGACAAACTTGCTTCCATGCCACCTTAGCTTTTCCTCTAGCAGAATCCCCATTACTCCAATGAAACCTTTTTAAAATTCCATTGATCTCCTTAATAACATCTTGGGTAGAAGAAAGCGAAGCCCAATACATACTCATTGATTCAAGGACAGCTGCAATCAGTAGGAGCTTTCCAGCATGAGAAAGATACTTACATTTCCGGTCATTAGTTTTATCTTTGATCTTATCAATGAGAATTTTGCAGTCACACACACTTAGGGTCCGCTTGGTTCAAAGTGGGGAAAGGAAAAGGGAAAGGGAAAGGGAAAGGAATGCAAAGGAATGAGTGAGGTGGGTAATCAATACCTTACCCCCCAATTTACTCTATAATGGTTCATTACCCACTACGGGGTAATCAATACCTTTGCACCCCCCAACCAAGCACCTACTAATGAGTGAAGTGGGCCCATTTGTTTACCTTACCCATTCCCCACCCCCCTTAACCCCCCAACCAAGCACCCCCTTAGTCTTTTGGCAATTAAAGGAGCTCCCAAGTACTTTGTGGGTTGAGAACATTCCTTAAACTTCATAAGACTTTTTAACCAAGCTTTCTCCATATTATTCAGGCTTCCAAAAAACAATGTACTTTTACTAAGATTAGGGAAAAGACTAGAAACTTCACTAAATTCTTTCAAAGCATCTTTGATGTTTCTAACGGAATTTTGATCACCATGACAGAAGATTATCAGATAATCTGCAAAGTCTTTTATCAAGCGCTTAAAAGTTTACAAGTCATTGGTAGTCATTAGCTCAAATTGCTAAGACTATTCATTAACGAAATGTCCTTTTTAAATAGTGAAAAGTTATTGAAAAAATTAGATTGTGAATCTTTAAAATCATCCGTAATGGATGGTCGTTTGCATAGTTGTTCGCCTATAGTCCCCTCCATTACAAAGACATGGTCAAGGTCATCATCTCTGTCATGATTAAAAAATGTGTAACTCGGTCGTTTACACGACCTAAAGTCCTTCCTTTTTTTTGTATGTGAGTGTACGTTAATTAATTGTTTTCATTAGGTATATTTTTGTTCAAATAGATATGTTTTACATTCATAAGATAATAGTAGTTAAAAGCTACTTAATCAAATATATCTAAAAATGAAAGGCCAGACCATCATAAGGTCCAGCTGCTACATGCTTCATCTCAAACATCACATTTAGGCGAAATATACCGTATAATACTTGGCCAAATATACCGTACTAGCATTAAAGCATCTCAGTATACAGAACGACTAAAAAAGGGTCAAAAACAAGGAAAAAAAGGTTGTTTAAAATGGCAAATAACTTTAAAACGGGTTAATAACTAAAGCTTGTTGTAAATAAGTAAAAAAAAATAACATCAAACTAAATTCACATATTTTTTCAAAGCGACAGGCTATACTCATTTCTTAAAACTGTAGTAACTTATTTGTTTCTTTAGGTTAACTGCCATTTGAGATACCAAGGTGTAAAATCAATAACCATAAAACTGAAAAATCAATAACCATAAAACGGTTTTATTGAATAAAAGAGAGTAATGAAAAGATGTTGAGAAGTGAAAAAGAAGAAAGGGGATGGATAGTCAGAAATCTCGTGTGGAAGTGCCGATCATTGCATTTAAAATGCTACGTTTGCACATACTATATGTTTTTCATCATTCTATCCATCAAAAAATACTAAAAAACAAATATTACATAAATAAATTCATTGAAACAAAGCTTTTGCAAAGAAAGAATAAACGGCTGGCTCATGACTGTGAAGAAAACCTACCTGTAGTTTATATATAGGCTGCAGCCTGCAGCAGAGATAGACGATGCCCTAATTTTCATGGGCTTCGCATATGGGCCGAATGGCCGATTATACTATTCACATCAGCCCATCATTATTTTCACTTGAAGCATCCCCATTCATAACACAGATTCACGCCGCCACATCGCCTTTTAACATTTAATATTAACATCCCCAAAAACACCCACAACCATAACATCCCAATAACATCAATAACACCAATAACATTTCATATTTTCAATTTCAACCCTAAACTAAAACAAACACTTCATTTATTAAACCAAAACAAACATTTCATTAAAATTGAAAACATATTACAATACGAGATTAAAAAAAAAATACAAATAAATAAAAAATACATTGAAATTAAAAAACACCGTAAATTAAACGTTACAACATAAAGGAAATGACAACGAAAAAAAACAAAACATAGCAAATGCTTATTCATCATCATCATTTCTCTTGTTGTTTTCCATGTCGTTCAAGATTTTTCACCAAACATGCTCCATAAGGTCCCGTTGGAGTTGGGTATGCGTTTGTCGGTCGTGTATTTCTTTTGCCTTACGATCGTGAGTATCACACCTTTCGACCCATCTTCGTTGCCTCAAATTTGTCGATGGATCCACCCACGCTCATTATAGTCACGTAATGCAAATTTTGATCTTTTATAATCATGTTATGCAAAATAATGCAACAATACATGATTCTACGACGTGGCAATATCCCATCGACGCCACGGTTGTTGTAGTATACCCCAACGCGCCAAGAACACCAAAAGCACGCTCAATATCCTTTCGCACTTTCTTGTCTCCTTTAAAGCACGTATGTTTTCATCGCTTGTTGCCGTGAAGGATTTGTGAAAGTTGCCTCGTGGATAAATTCCATCACCAAGTAATACCCTGCTCATACCCGGGCCCGTTGACCATATAAGGTGCTCTTGGGGCATTATCGCAAGAAGGTCGCCGAATAACGGAGAGTTATCTAAAACATTAATATCTTTATTTGCCCCGCCATCCCAAAAATGCATGCCGATCCATAAATCTTGAAGCAACGCTTCAAGCATAATTGTTGGGTATTTTTATCACCCCAGCAAAATGCCTTGCAAGCCATCGGACAATTTTTCCATTCCCAGGTGCATACAAATAATGCTACTACATTCCTAAAAACCATGTTTTTCTTCATGTTGTTGATAAATTTTTGAATGTCGGCCCATGTTGGTTTTCTTAAATACTCAAGATAAACAAATCAATAATACATTTGTTAAAATTATCAAGACATAATTGTGAAGTACTCGCACCCATTTGCAAGTATTCATCAAATGCATCGGGTGAGGTGCCGTATGCCAATTGGCGTATGTCAGACGTACACTTCATTATAGCACTTATACTCATTCGACCACAAGCATCGGTGTTTGCCTAAAGTAATTAAATGATCGGAATATTATCTAAGTATAAGATTCAATACCTTAAACTATTTGCGGGAATAGTTTTCGCTCATACGAAATCTTCTACGAAAATTCGGTTTGAATACTTACAACCTTGTACGAAATAATCGCTATGCAGACGTTCCTCTCGCAAGCTCACGCTCACGATATACATGGGTGCGAACAGTAGGATGTTGAGATTCAATACCTTCTAATTGTTCCAACCGAAGGTGATACTCATACGCGGACGCCATAAATTGGAAGTCTGCTAAGTCTTCTCTGTCTGACCAAGATAGAGGAATATCACCAGCTTGATTTGGATCCATTGTGAATGAATTTGATTTTTGAATTATGAAAGTGTGAGAGGAAGTATATAAAGTGTGAGAGGAAGTGTGAAAAAAATAAAGTTTTAGTTGGGTATTTATAGTGGTAAAACTGTTAGACAATGAAACCCGTAGGTATAACTTTATTATTCACCATTATTTATAATGGCAAAACCCTAGATGCTCTAAACCCACAAACCGGGCTTGGGCCTATTTATTCTCTAATACTCCCCCGCAGTTCGAGCGGCGAAATCGCGAAAGCTCGAACAGGAGTAGGAAACTAAAACAATAACCAAAATAAAACGGGATAACCTAAAGTATCCCAAACAATGTCTCGAGAATAAGAACCCTAGATTCGACACCAACAAAAGTCGCTCCTGAATTGATACCTGGATTCGACATAAAACAAAAACAAAATTAAATAACTTTTTTTTCTTCGCAACAAGAAATCATATGTAGACAAATCTTCAAATCTTGAAGTCTTCAAAGCCAAGGTTGAGATCTATAGTCAACAATGACAAGAAAGGGTTTTTTTTTTTTTTTTTTTTTTTAGCGGCGGAAGAATAGGAAAAAAAATAATAGGGTTGGAGATGATTGAGAGGTTGAAGAGTGTTGTAGATGATTGAGAGGGTTGGGAAGGAAGCGACGAAGAAAGAGGAGCAAAGAAATAGGAGATAGGAGGTTTGACGGTGGCTTAGAGTAGGCACTCAACATAGCCACCTAGGTCTGAGGATCAGACCCGCTCTGAAACCATGTTAGACAATGAAACCCGTAGGCATAACTTTATTATTCACCATTATTTATAATGGCAAAACCCTAGATGCTCTAAACCCACAAACCGGGCTTGGGCCTATTTATTCTCTAATAAAAACTAGCCGTTAGGGACTAATTTTGAAACTTTTTTGAATTTTTTTTAAACCTAACGGATACTAGCCGTTTAAGGGACTAGAAGTGAAATTTTTTTGATTTTTTTTTTTTTAAACCCACTAAGGCGTTAGCATGAGCAACGACACCCTTTAACCGTTATAACACCACATTTCCAACGTTCAACGCCACTAACGGGCGTTAGTTTCGGCTTTAACGCCGTTGCAGCGTTAACGATGGGGTTGCTCTTATACTTTTGGGTAAAGGGTCTTCACAAATTGGGTAATACTACTACATGAATGAAAATCGAACCCGAATCGAGCTGAACAAAATTGAACTGAGTTATTAATCGAACTGAATCGAATTAAAATATTAGATTTTCAGTTTAAATATTATTATAAAAAAAAGTGTAAACCAAACTAAACCGAAAATGAAATTCAAATAAATAAAAACGAAAAAAAATTACATAATTATATGCATAAAAAAGGCTATTAAAACTCTTTTATAGTATAACACAACAACAACAACAACAACATACCCAATCCGTCGAGGCGAAGTATAGGAGGTAGAATATAGATAGATCATATGAAGATTGCTTCCAGTAAAACCTCCGAAAAGTGTGAGTGTGCCGGTGAAGATGTTTAGAAACAAGTGCATGTATGAAAGTGAGCAATAACAAGGTAAAACAGTCAAAAGACAAAAGGCTGATAACAAATACATAACCATATAAAGCAAATAGGCGTAAATATCGTCAAAAGAACTTAAGAGAAAAGAACACAAACAAATATAAGCAAACGACGAAAGAGAACACATAAAATATAAAAGATAAAGTGCAAAAGAGACAGGGCACGAGCATAAGCATACAAGCACAAACGCATAAAAGCTAAAAGGCAAAACACCTAGAAAAACAAAAGTAGAGAAAAAGGGCAAAAGACACATATAAAACTAAGACCTAAGAGAGTAGCAAATATCTAAGCATGGAAACGTTATGGGATCTATAGTTAAGGCAAGCAAAGGAACAAGAGGCAACTTAACGCCTAGAAAACCTAAAGGAGCAAGCAAATGGACATTATATCTAAACCACAAGATGCAAGGTCATTTAGAGACGCCTATACGGCCTAAACACAAAACTACCTCACACCCTCAAACAACCTAGCCCGAAACTACCCAAGATATTCTAATATTATCTCTTTACACATTCCTATACGAGGCCATGTTATCGGACAACATGAGCTCCTTCATGTCTTCCTTAATTATATATTCGCACCTATGTTTACGTCTACTCCTCATTCTCAAACCGTCGACTATAAGCGTTCACTCTCTATACAGGACCTGATTGTGGCCTCCTCCTTGCATGACAAAACCACCTCAACATTCGTTCTCTTATCTTCGAGATTGTGGCCTCTTCCTTACCACAAGTCCACCTTAGCATTCTCAGTTCCGCTAGTTCCACTTTATTTGCTTGAGTTTTCGTAATAGGCCAACACTCCGACCCGTACAACATAGCTAATCTAATTGTCGCCATATATGAATTATGTAATTCAGTACAAATAACAGTTAAAAAAAACTATAATTAAATGAAAACAAAAAATATATGAATTATGTAATTTGTGTTATTCGTGTCAACTCGAAAATCAAACCTAATTCAAATTCTTTTTCCGGTTCGGTTAATCAAATTTGAATTCGGTTCGGTTCATTTTCAACTTTACACCAAAAAATAATCGAACCGCATAAACCGAACAACACGATAAACATCCCTACTCCGAGGTGTTAGCGGCTTAAATTGGGTGTAATACGATACAACGCACACGCCTTCCCCTTTACTCACGCATAGTGATGTTGAGTTGAAGATAGTGATGTTGGTCACCACTACGCTACTGTGCCTTCGAGCACACAAACGGTAAAAGTTAAACATGCAAGTTTACCAAACCACAAGGACTAATTTTGCAATTCACTCGTAAAAGGGATGAAGAAGAGAAGTAAAAGCAAGCCAGAGTTTAGTTTGGTTAGAAGGGTTTTATAAAAAAGAACACAAACCAAAACCCTAACACTAACATTCTCCTTCTTCTTTCTCAGCCGTTGTTAGTAACCAAACAAAACAAAAATGGTGGAAGTGAAAGTGTCATCATCTTCATCAGACCTAACCCGCATCGAACGCATCGGGGCCCACTCCCACATCCGAGGCCTGGGCCTCGACTCATCCTTGGAGCCACGCGCCGTCTCCGAAGGCATGGTGGGCCAAACCCAAGCCCGCAAAGCCGCCGGTGTCATCGTTCAGATGGTCAAGGAAGCCAAAATCGCGGGCAGGGCTGTTTTACTAGCCGGGCAGCCCGGCACCGGCAAGACCGCTATCGCAATGGGTATGGCCAAGTCCATCGGCCTCGAGACGCCTTTCGCAATGCTCGCGGGCAGCGAGCTTTTTTCCCTAGAGATGTCCAAGACCGAGGCGCTTATGCAGGCTTTCAGGAAGGCTATTGGTGTTAGGATTAAGGAGGAGACTGAGGTTATCGAAGGCGAAGTTGTCGAGATTCAGATTGACCGCCCTGCGGTTTCTGGAGCTGCGTCGAAGACCGGGAAGCTGAGTTTGAAGACTACTGAGATGGAGACTGTTTATGACCTTGGTGCTAAGATGATTGAGGCTTTGGGGAAAGATAAGGTGCAGAGTGGCGATGTGATCGCTATAGATAAGGCGTCTGGGAAGATTACGAAACTCGGGAGGTCATTTTCTAGGTCTAGGGATTATGATGCAATGGGGCCGCAGACTAAGTTTGTTCAGTGTCCGGATGGGGAGTTGCAGAAACGGAAAGAGGTTGTGCATTGCGTTACTCTTCATGAAATCGATGTTATCAATAGCAGGTACCCCTTTTAACTTTTATACTAATTTGCTTGCCAAGTTTGTTGCTTTACTGTTTGTTTATAAGACTTGTATGTTCTCGTTGATTCAGGTATTCAACAAGTGTAGTTTGTTGCATAAATTTAACTGCTTTATTGATCACCGCCTGATAAGAAAGCAATTTCAGTAGTTGTTATAGCATATGAAATGAGAACTTTGAAGTCTGTTTATTTGTTTCTTCTACTTAATTGTATCCATATGTCTCGGGATAAATTTAGGTTAATGTCTTACTTAAACCAGTTTGAATCTGCGTCTTTGTTTTGTTAAAATTCTATTAAATACATTATGGTATTAATTCTCTAAGTCATAGTATTTACTTTTAAAATGCCCGATGAACAACCCTTTTGAACAACCGTTCTTACCTTGACGAAAATTATTGAATTTACGAGGTCGATGGGGAAGAGGGTAAGGTGTTTCTGTTGCTGGTACATCTATGTTTCTAGTTGTTGGTTTCACCTTACTTTAAATGAAGTTCCCCATATAGCATATAACAGAAGTATAATGCTTGTACACCCAAGTTGTATGGTTTGCAAGTTTCGCTCTTCTGTAACATGTATTTTTTAAAATAAGATATTTCTTTGAGTTTTTTAGGTAGATGGGGAAGAGGGTAAGGTGTTTTTGTTGCTGGTAATGTTTCAGTTGTTGGATACACCTTACTTTAAAGAAATTCCCCGTACAGTATATAACAGAAGTATAATGCTTGTACACCAAATTGTATGGTTTGCAAGTTTCGCTCTTCTGTAACATATGTGTGCTTTCTTAAAGTAAATGTCCAGCTTAAGAAAGTGTGATTTTCAAAAATTAGCCTATTGTACTTTCCGAGTTCCTCAATATGAAATCACGAGTTCAATAACTTGGAAATTGAAAATAGGATAGTAGACTAATAGTAGAACCCCTAATTTTTTTGGTTATGGTAATGCAGAGATACTGCAGGATATCTTGGCTTGTGCATACAATTAAACTGTAGTCTGATTGTATAAATAATTTTTTTCTCACTTAATGCGGCTTTACTTGCTTAATAATACTGTAGGATATCTTGGCTTGCGCATACAATTTTTGTTGCTGATGATTATGTGTTTTTTACAAGTTTGATTATCGAGATTCCATTATCCAAATTTATAAAAAGTAACTAATAGTGGTTCATTCTTATGTTTATAATTTCCTTCATGCACCTTTAATATCAATTCAAGCTTTATTTCTCTTACAGCTAGTTCTGTATATAGATTTTAGACTTTGCCTGTATTTATCCTAGTGCCTACAGAGGCGTTAATTATGTTTATGAGTAGTGTATAAAGGTTAGAACTGTGCGACTATTTTCCTAGTTCTATTTTTTCTTGGAGCTACAGAAGTGCCATTTTTTCTGTCTCATGACTGATGCTTCTGTTTCTTGATTGCCATTACAGTTAGGAAGGCTGACGGGTTTGTTTGGTGAATATAATGGGTTACTAGCATGATATACAAACACGTGAGCTGTTAAAAAGATGACTTTTGTCCTGTTTGGGTTATTTAGAGACCTGTATTGTTGACACTTTTAATATAAAAATAACTTTATATAAATCTGACAATTTTATACATGGATCAAACATTTTTACACTTAGATATAACATTTCGATTTTATACCGGTTTTCCCTGCCTTATGCTTTGAAGTTAGATTCCCCGTTTGGGTCTTTAGGAATATGCATTAGGTGGTAATTTTGTTACACTAACATAAAGAACTGTATTAGTATTGTTGTTAAGAAGTTTTCTTTCTGATAATGGAACAAAGTTGGTCTTTTTGTGCAATGGTTGGCGGTAGCTGTCAATTGGGGAGTTAGTTCACTCTTGCATTCTGAAACAAAATTAGATAATAACGAAATAAAAAACAGAGAAAGTATGAATATCATAGTAACTATATTACTCGATTTTTTTCTTAAACTTGAATATTTTTTTGAGCTATGCTTGTTACAAAATGCAGAACACAGGGTTTTCTTGCTCTTTTCACTGGTGACACCGGAGAAATCCGAGCTGAAGTGAGGGAACAGATCGATACAAAGGTTGCAGAGTGGCGAGAGGAAGGAAAGGCAGAGATCATTCCTGGTGTTCTGTTCATAGATGAAGTCCACATGCTTGATATCGAGTGTTTTTCATTCCTAAACCGTGCCTTGGAGAATGACATGGCACCAATACTAGTTGTTGCCACCAACCGTGGAATCACAACTATTCGAGGCACAAACTACAAATCCCCACATGGGATTCCAATCGACTTTCTGGATCGCCTTCTCATCATCTCTACACAACCATACACAGAAGACGACATTCGCAAGATTCTTGATATAAGGTGTCAAGAGCAAGATGTGGACATATCGGATGATGCAAAGGTTTTGTTGACAAAAATTGGGGTTGAGACATCTCTGAGATACGCCATAAACCTGATCACATCAGCTGCATTGGCTTGCCAGAAGAGGAAAGGGAAGGTTGTGGAAATGGAAGACGTGAGTCGAGTTTATGAGCTGTTTTGGGATGTGAAGAGATCTACACAATACTTGATTGAGTATCAGAGCCAGTACATGTTCAACGAAGCGGGGGAGGAAGATGACTCCAACATGATGGCTTGACAATGGGCTTGTAATTTGGTTTAATTTTCCAAACTGATTGTTTGTGAGCCTATCTATGGTCTGAAGTTACAATGTAGAACAGCTAATCATGTCTGATGGCCACATGAACAGTGTGCTACTTTCCCCTCTAGTTAGTATATAGTGATTGTTGGTCTTTGTTTAATGGTTAAGTACTTGAGTTGCGTGGGATATGATGATTCACTGAGTCTGAACAACTGCAGCAACTTATATAAGTAACATGTTTACAGCAACATAATTTAGAAAAGAACAAACGTTCATATTTTCTAGAAAAAAAACATGACTTTTTAAAATAGACAAGACGACTCGGGTGATTAGTCGCTCAAATAAAATGTCATCCAAAAAGTCGCTCAAAGTACAATCAAAGGACATTTGTCAATATTTTATTTGAGCGACTTGAAAAAGTACCTTGGAAAACAAGTCGCCCAAAATACAATCAGGAGCACTTGTCAACATTTTATTTGAGCGACTAATTGCCTTGTCTATTTTGAGAAGTCATGTTTTCTAGAAAATGTGAACAATTTGAGCGACTTGATCGTTTAGAGAATTTGCTCTTTACAAAATACCGCAAGTTATTTATTTTGTATTTGTATATTCTTTTATGCGAAAATACACAAATAAATCGATATAACGCAAAATGTTAGAACGGGTTACAATATTCAAAATATGGTTTAATCATAATAGTGCCATCGGGAACCAATCAAGACACCTTTTGAAATTTTCGAAAAATTTAAACGCAAAAACAAAATAAATGTTTTTATAAACCGAGACTAATTTATTAACGACAACTAATGCATAGTGCTAAGTTTATGATTTCATATATATTATAGATGAGTTCAATGCAGAACAATTTTTATCTAAAGAACAAAACATGCAATCTTATCCATTCATTTTTTTGGTCAAATAAAAAAAATACATTTTTTCACATTTTTTTAAAAACAACGTATCTTCAGAAACAGTAAACCTTCAAGTTACAAAAAAATATCGCATGACGAGAATTAAATTATCTTTTATAGATATGCACTTTATATCTTTCGCGATTTTTTTCCAAATTTTCCGCCAAAGAAATCACACGTGATTTGTAAAATCACATCGATTTCACAAGTAACATGTGATTTTCAAAATAATAAATCACATGTGATTTTCGAATCACATGTGATTCATCCGGGCAAAATTTTGAAAAAATCGTCGAAAGATATGAAGTCATATCTATATAAAGATAATTAAATTCGCCATGACAGATAATTAGTTTCGCGTAATAATTAACGGTTTGAGAGATATTTTAATTTTAAGAAAATAGATGAAAGTGGTTTTTATTTGATAAGAAAAATGAATGGATGAGATCGTATGGTTTGTTAGAAAAACTGCTTCGCATTGAACTTTTCTCATATATTATATATGTTTGATTGTACATAATCACACACTTTACAATTTTCAAATGATAGCAATGAACATTTACCATGCTTATCACCAGACACTTGAAATAAAGTTTGCTTTACTAATCAAAGCATTTTATATCAGCTATACCAACTCTTATACCAAGAGCTATACTTTTACTATTACATATGCTACTAAACAATACGAAGGAACTTAATATTCCATAAACTTTCTACATTTTTAACTGCAATTGAATCTTTGACCTTGAAGCTCATCATCTTCATCTTTACAGTTTCAATGATCAACTGTGTCAAACTACTTTCATCTCTTTTACTCTGTCTGAAAAGTCTTCCATTTCTTTCTTGCCAGATGAAGTACACAGTTGCACCAATCACTAACCTTCTAAGAAAACTCCAAATATTGTTGTTTGTTGTCATTCTTGAAACCTCATTTATCGGTGTAGTCCAATCATATGCCAACTTTTTGTTCATTAAATCTTGCAATGCATCCCGATTGTCTTAGAAAATGAGCATGTGAAGAATAAGTGATTGTGTGAGTCGAGCGACCGACACACAAAGAACATCTCATTACTTCATTAGGTTTCCATTTAGCAACTTTATCTTGAGTAACAACTTCCTCGAATTGCCATCCATAAGACAAAAAGGGCTTAGGAATGCATTGTGAGAACCATACCACTTTCATCCATGGAACTTTAGACTCATTGCAACACATATCCTTCCAAACATTCTTGATAGCAAAGTTGTATGTCTTTCCATCATTATTGACCCAAACACTTCATCTTTTATCATAGGTGCTCGAACATTATTTAGTTTGGGAAATTTGCAATTCCAATCTATTGGCCATCCCTAATTTCCATTACTAATCGTTCCATTCTTGTCTGATGAGACTACTCATCCTTACATCATATAACTTTCTGGTGGTAATATAAGTACTCAATGGACCATCTTTACACCATGTATTGCAAAAGTGGATTTTCTATCTCCAGTTTTGTAGAACACATGAGGCCTAACCTTTTCTCTTAAGTTCAAAATATTCTTCCATCTAATATTATAGTTTCCTTCACATGGGATTTCCCGAATATTTCTTCCTCTCAAATTTTCAACATTGACCCACTTAACCCACAATGTATCTTTTTTAGCAGCTATGTTCCACATATGTTTCATGATTAAGGTATGCTGTTAGTGGATTTATGGATACGTGTTTTTGTTTGTTTAAACTTTGACGTGCCTTTTAAAGGATAATATGTGCTCATAATACTTGATTCTATGTACTTTGTATAATCTGTCGTTGTAAGTGTTTTGTGACATCTTTTGCAGTTTGTACTCATAATGTAATGTTGTAATTTTGCAGGCATTTGTAGATTTAGTTTGGATGCGGTTGTTGCGTGTTGTAAACCTTCCTGGAGAAACAAATTTCATGGCTGCCTCCTGCATTGCGAAAGGTAACTTATTTTGCGAAAAAAAAAGATATACAATTTTAGTAATCAATCATTTCTTACATGATGCAAATCTACTTTATAAAATGTAAATAATATAAAATAACATATCCTATTTACCAACAACAATTTTTATATTTGTATACCTCATAAATTTAATGAATTAACATTATCTCCGACTTACTTACGACTATAAGCCATCACAATCAATTTGACCACATACCTTTATAATACAACAACTAACGCTCAAGATGCCACAATGAGGAAGTAATAGTTCAATATTATCTATTTTTATTCAACCTTATAGTTGTCGCCATTTATAAAGTTATTACATCAAAAACATAAAACTCAAAAACTAATTACAAGACGCCGTCACAACGCCTTGCAGACGTAGAGTAATTGTTAAAAATATTTAGGTGATACCCATTTTGGTGATATAACAAACTAAAGAAAGCCCAAAAGAAGAAAAAGAAAAATAGAAAAGAAAAGGGTGTAAAATTAGGTCGAAAGAAGTAAAGTGGCAAAGAGGACGAAACAAAAACATAGACAAACAGCAGCAGCAGTCATTCTTGTTCACTTTAGTTTAGTTTTATTAGTTCAGACACTTGTTCCTTGCTTCCAACCCTACAACCTTTGTTTTGGCTTTCATTCAGGTTGTTTCATTCATTCTTTTATAATTAAAATTTCTTTCTTTATAGTTGGATGTGTTTTCTTAATTCAATCAACAAAAAGAAAGATCCTTACTTTAATTCTCCAATTATCTCTCTTTTTTTATATATTTATAACAGGGTTTTACTACTATTACTTGTTTCGCACTATTTAATTATTTATTGCTGATTGATTACACAAAACAAGTCATCTTTCTTTCTTTTTGGATTTCAATTTCATCCTGGTATTTATATAAATGTTTTTTTTTGACATAAGTTGATTGATTGATTGATTTTAAATTCAGGGATTGAAATATGGCAACACAAGAGCCTTCCAAAGTCATTCATGTTCGTAATGTTGGCCATGAGATTTCTGAGGTTTATCTTTTTTCTTAATTCTGTCTATTGGAACATTATTATACTTATATCTACTTGTTACATTTATTTATTTATTACTGAAGGAGGGAGTATATGTTACTACTGAAAAAAAAGAAAAAAAAATATATTTTTATTTATTCCTAAGTTATTCTACTATTTAACTATTCTTGTCTCTAATTAGGATTCGTATCCTAATTATACCCCACATTTTTCTGTTTAAACCAAACATACTTCATGTCTTTTCGCATTCAACCAACTCACTCGTTACGCATCTTTTATTACCTTTTACCTCTTTCTAACGCATTTTTAGCTCTTAATAGCTTGCTTGCGCTACTTAATCGCTCTCTACCTTTTTCAGTAACTACCAAACCAGATACTCTATTCGTAGGCTGTGAAGTGGCTAGGCTGCTTAACTTCATAAACATTTTACAAACTTTGCTAACAACACAATTCAATCAACAGATATTAGGATTTAGATACGTACATGGATTTTGTCTTGGCAGCACGATTCTTGTAACATTTTTTCTTAAAACAGCAATTGTTATTAAAAACCGCCCAACCCGATCGAATCTTGTAACATTGACCAAATAAACACCAAGGGACGCAGCTTCCATTTATGGCTTGTACGCTTTTGTAAACTTCCTGTATGCTCATTTAATAAGAATGAACCATTTTGAAGTTATGCTGAAAACACCTATCATGCATCCCTCTATACTTATTGACTATATCAGAATAATAAATTTGTCATTTTTTTATCAGCCCGATCTGCTTCAGCTCTTCCAGCCTTTTGGAGTCGTCAACAAACTAGTGATGCTTCGTGCCAAAAATCAGGTATGTGGTTTCTCATATAAAATTGTACAATACCAATGTGGTATTCATGTTTGTATATTGAGGATTTATGAATGCTTATAATTAATGTGCTATTCAGGCTCTCCTTCAAATGCAAGACGTTCCTTCTGCTGTCAGTGCGATGCAGTTTTACGCCACTCATCAGCCTAGCATAAGGTTTATTGACAACTACTGAAACAGAAGTAGTAGAAGAAACAAATCATTGATTTCATTTTTTGTTTATTTTGCTGATATGCTTTTAGTTTCTTTAACATACATAAATGCTATTAATAAAAATTCTTTATCAAGATAGCCAGTGGTGATACTAACAAAATTACGTCCAGGGGAAGAAATGTTTATGTTCAGTTCTCATCTCATCAAGAGCTAACTACTATGGAGCAAAGTACCCAAGGACGAGGAGACGAGGTTGGTAGTTTTTGTTTTGCAGAAACATAATAAAAGTCACTATTATGGATGTTTGATAAAGAATTGTTATTATACACACCACTTCAGCTGTATTATCTGTCATAAAACTTATACAAGTTGATGTTGCCACATTCGCATCTACATGAACAGGTTTTGAATGAAATTTTTATTTCCTTCCAAAATAAATTTTAAAATTTTAAAGAAAATTTCCTAAAAACTTTTGGAATTTTAAAATTTAAATTTAAAAAAAGGGAATTAGAAAACCCTTTTAAAATTCAAAAAGCCTTCCATTTGTCCTTTAAAAAACTTTATTTTTCAAAATATCTTGCAAAAATTTCAAAAGGGGGGCCAATTTAACACTTTTAATAAGGGATGGCAAAAAACCCTTTTCAAACTTTTGGGGAATGGGAAATTTTTGGGGATTTTTTGGCCCCTTATTTTGGCCCTTTTTTTTAAAATTTAAAAAACAAAAATCTTAAAATCCAAAACAAACCCTTTATTTAAAATTTACAAAAAAAAATTTTTTAAAAAATTTTAAATTTAAAATTTATTTAAAAAATAAATTAAATTTTTAAAAAGGGAAAAACTAAAAATGGCCCCTTTTAAATTTTTATTTATTTTGTTTTTATTTAAATTTTTAAAAATCCCAAATTTAAATTTTTCCCAATTTTTTATATTTTTAAATCCCAAATTTATATTTCCCCCGTTTTAAATTTTAAATTTAATTTTTTTTAAATTTTAAAATAATCCATTTTTAGATTTCAATATATTTAGCCTTTATTCCCCAGAAAAAAAAAATTTTCCCTTTAAAATTTCTTTTTTAAAATTTTTCCTTTTTTAAATTTGGAAATTTGGAATTAACAACTTTTTGCCCAATTAACCCTTTTAAAAGGGAATTTTTAAAAAATTAATTCTAAATTTTTGTATAAATCTTTTAAAAAAATTTTGTTTTTTTTATCACCCCTAAAAACCCACCCCCTTTCCAATTTTTCTTTTAAAAATTTTAAAACCCTTAAAACATTTTTAAAAGGGAAATAATTTTTTTTCCCATTTTTATCCCCAAAAAAATAAATTTGTTTTATTTAAAATTTTTCCAAATGAAGAAATTTTCCCATCAAAAATTTCCGTTTTCCCAATTTTAAAAAAGAAAAAATTTCCGGAATTATTTTTTAAGTAATTTCAATTTTTCCCGGGGGTTTTTAAAAATTTCCCAAAAGGGTTTTTTAATAAATTTTTTACAACCTTAAGGGTTTTTGGCCCAAAAAACCCCCTAATTTTGGGTTAAAATTTTTCATGCACCCTTTTCTCTAAACCCCCAAAAAATTCCAAATTTGGAAAAAATTTTTTAAATTTTTAAAAATTTTAAATTTTGGGGTTTGAAAAAAGGTTTTTATTTAAATTAAAAAAATTTACAGGGCTTTTTCAAAAATTTTAAAACTATTTTAAAAAAAAATTTTTTTTATTTAAATTTTGGATAAAAATTCCCCGGGAATGGGGGAAAAAAAAAAAAAAGTCCCTTTAAAAAAATGAGTTTTTGAAAAAAATTTCCTTTTTAAAAGTTCTTTTTTAATTAAATAATTTTTTCCCAAAGAATAAAAAAAGTCCAAATTTGTTTAAAATTTTAATTTAAAAACCCAAAAAATTTTTTTTTTTTTTAAAATTAAAACCCAAATTTATTTTTTAAAAACCCTTCCTTAAATTCTAAATAAAAACCAAAGCCAAAAAAAAATTGTTTTTAAAAACAATCTTTAAAAGTTAAAAAAAAGAAAAAAACTCAAAATTTCAAAAACCCCACGGTTTTCCTTTTTTAAAAATGGAAAATTTTTTTTCTTTTTAACCCGAAAAAAGAAAAAAAAATCAAATCAAAAACTTTTTTAAAAAGAAATTTTAAAAAATTTTTAAAAAAAAAAAAAGGGGAAAAAAGGGAATTTTAAAAATTTAAAAACCGGGAAAAATTTTTTTTCAAAAAATTTTCCCAAATAAACCCCAAAAAAAACATTCAATTTTCAAAAAATAAAGGGTGGAAAAAACCTTTTTTTTTAAAATTGATGGAGGGTTTAAATGTTTTTTTTGGGAAATTTTTAAAAAAATAAAAAAACTAAAAATTTTTAAAAGATTTAAATAAATTCAAAAAAAAAAAAACCAAAACATATAAACCAAAAACCCAAAATTAAAAAAAAAAAGGGCCAAAAAACCAAAAATAAAACTTTCAAAAAAAATTAAAAAAAAAAAAAAAAAGAAAAAAAAAAAAACCTAAAAAGGAAAAAACAAAAAAAAATTTTTTTAAAAAAGGCAAATTTCAAAAAAAGGGGGAAAATTTTTTTAAAAATAAAATTTTTAACTTCCCTTTTAAACAAATTTTCACCCACCCTTTCAAAAATTTAGCCCAAATTTTCCGGGTTTTTAAATTTTCTTTTAAAACCTTTTAAAACTAACTGGGAAAAATCCAAAAAAAATATTGGGATTTTTTAAAGTAACAACATTGATCAAGGAGGTGGATTCAGAATGGAACTAGGTTACACGTTTTGAGAATGTGAATCAATAACATTGAGACAAAGATTATATCAAGTGGTAAAGTGGACGAGGTTCGCTCTATACATAGAATTATTATAAGCCCATCTGACAAGAAGACACCCTTTCAACTTAATAGGAGAAAATTCTATGTTTCCGTTTGTTTTGTCATGACCATAAACAAAAGTCAAGGCCAAACTTTGTATAAGGTTGGGCTCTGTCTGGAACGACCTGTTTTTTCATATGGACAACTTTATGTAGCCGTTTAAAGAGTAAAAAGCAAGAAATGTTTAAAAGTGTTGTGTTGTGATAAAGACGGAAACTACACCAACTCTACTATCAACGTTGTTTACAAAGAAGTTCTTCATTGATTATAAGTTTGTTTTTTTAATTATCTTTTTCTACACAATAAAGTAAGTGTAATGTTCGTACGTTTATTTTCAACATTATATTTCTTTAACGTTATTGTATTATTGTAAAACCCTAAAAATATAAACGCATAATAAAGACTAAAATACCCTTGGAATCGAAATTTATAGAATACGTACAAGACATTTATAATCATTTAACGAAATTAAAAACTTAACTAATATGTAATTAAAACTTAACTAATATGTGTACGTGATCGACATTGTACGACGAAAAGTTAAACGTCTCGCTAAATAGTTGGGCCATTCGTTTGGGCCTTGTTTTCGTTAATGGTGAACCAAGTTGGGCGTTTGTTTTGGTGAGATGGACTGCCGAGAGCCACTGGGCCGAGTGTTTTGTTCGGTTGGACAATGGAGCCGAGAGCCCAAGATGGGTGTTTGTTGTGTTCGTTTGGATCAAGAGGCGAAGCCCACACCCCTAAAGCCCTAACCGAATTTTGTACTACCACTATATATACAACACATTAAAACAATTTGGAACCCTAGTTTTGTTTGCCTCTTCTCTCTTTTCTTTTCCATTCGGCCGAACCTAATCCGCTTGGTGTCGAGACTTTGTTCCCAACGAGCTAAGGTATAATCACGTTCTATTCGTCTCACTTTGATACATCTAACTTTATAATATGTTGTAATATGTCTTGTTTAGCGAAGCTTATGTTTTTGTGTCGAGCCATATGAAACCGAAACCAACTACATAATGAATCGGACCTTATATAACATGCAAACGGAATATGTAAGATACATAGAAGAGTTAGGGTTTCGTAAAATATATTAGCGAAACCTATGTGGTAGCCGAAACATGTAAGAGTTTGTGGACGCGTGTTAAACGAGTAAAAGACATGCAAAACCAAAACCCTAAGTGTAATTAATGGTCTAAACATGTGATTATAATGGTTTTAATAAACCCTAAACCGGACAGCATCATATGTCGAATTTGTGTGTGTTATAGATCCAATTTTATAAGTGCAATAATCTGGGTTTTGTGGGAAAAGGTTATTTTATGTCTTCGTTAAGTTTTCCAAGTGGTTTGGTCGAATTTGGAGTTGTCTAAGTCGTATTTTGAATTTTACAAGATCAAGTGTCAAAGCTGAGAAAACGGGTGCGAAATTTAGTTGGATTGTTTGATTTTAATTTTCAAACCATAAAGAATTGGGAGCCCTCCTTTTACAGGGAGTGACATTTAGGATATAAATGAATTTCTGGGAGTTTTGGGAATTTTACAAGGTGTCTAAACAGGTCCAATAAGTGTAAACTTTTAAGGTGTATTTTCGATCACTTTACGGATGTGTCTGGACTTATGATTTTCCGTAGGCCATTTAGCATGGAAATAGAACCCACCAATTTTGTAGAGTCTCTTAACTCATATGGGAACCTCTGGGATTTTGCTTGATTTCATTTGAGCTAAGTAAGTATTTTATAAAAATCGCTAAAGTCTGGTCCGAATATGAGTTTAAGAACGGAAGATAAAATATGATATCGATGGGTAACACACTTACAAATGCATGAAGCTTATAAAATGAGAATATACTTATAACTCTAAGAATGTTAATGCGATGAATCCGTTATAACTTTAATGATGCTAATAAGTATTAAACAAATCCTAATCCGTGTAGATTCGTTGAAGGAGACGCGACGTTACCTCTTCGTGTTCCTACATTCGCTTGCTTTCCTCTCATTTGCTTTAAGGTGCGGATATTCGACCTTTCAAGAAGGTTCCTTATGACGTTCTTTTCGTTAGCTTTCCTATTTTACTTATTAGGGTTCCCGATGCCATTGCTATGAACCCTTTCACGATTGTTTGATCATTGCTTATCCGAACTTCATTTATTGAACCATGCAATATCTGATTTGAACTTGTGTTATGAAGACTATGATATGCACATTTGTCGAACCTTACTATGTTTAATTATGAACTTCTAATTATGAATGTATGATCTGTGACTGTGATATGAACTTCTGGCCTCTGAATATTTGAATATGAACCTTATGATATGAGTTATTTGATATGTTATCTGTTGAACTTTGTGTTTGATTATGATATCTGTGTCATATCTAAAAATCTGTTTGACCTGAGTTAGTTTGACACCCGAGCCAAATATTTCACTAGTCATGGGGGTTCCATGTCCGTGTCGATGATGCACTCGATATGACTCTAGGGCGATAGAGTGATGTTCGCCGTCCCCCGGATGGTGGAGCATATTTTGTATATGTAGGAAGGGGCGATGGATGCATCCTAGATCCGATCCGTTATCCGATATGCTTTCGGTGAATGATGTAGGTATGCAATCTGCGTCTTCACAAAATTCAGAGCTAGCTACTCCAATTATTTTACGAGGTTGCCTTTTGAAGAAAAGATATTTCTAATATGATATGTTCGGGCTCGTGGTAGTTGACTAAATCTTTATCTGTTACTTACGTGTTAAGTATTCATATGATTCAAGATTTTCGAGTGTTTATATTTTGTATTCGATATGATATGTTAGTGAATGTATTATGTATTCGATGATATCTGTCCGATAATTGCTAATGGCTATGTTATGTCTTTGTCTATTTAGTTATAGTTTGTCTACTGTATTTTCTATCTGTATGTGTGACTGCCATGATGTGACTGCTATTTCCGCTGCTACAACATTGAATTAAGTGTGTTAAGTGTAGAATAATTGAATTGTATGAATGCCATGTTTATTTTCTAGAAATTGTTTCCGTTAGCTTTTAGACTCTTCGTTTGGTTTATATGTAACCTATTATTCTTGATATGTTAAGTGTTCGGTTATTCTGATGTGTTTGCGTTTGTGTCATAAACGTGTTCTGAGGTGATCGTTAAATGTTATGTGTTTTTCTGGATTTCTGTATATTTGCGCTTCCGCAGAATCCTCAAAGATTCGTTATTTCTCATTCCGTTGTGATTTCGTTAATTGTATATTTATTCTATTTTAGCTTTTGTTTCGTTATATCTCGCTCTTTGGGCTTTGTAAGCTCGGTAGCATTTTTTCTGCGGCGGGTTTTAAGCATTCAAGATGAGCTTATGGGATAGCCGATCCGGGTTGAGAGTAGAGGCGAGCAAGATTTGAAAATAGGGATCTTAGATTTATTCTGATTATTAAGACATTTATGTTTTCTTTTGTAAGTTTTGTAAAGGCTTCCGTGTTGGATCTTAATATTTATTGTGTTGATGATTCGGGTGGTCTTGGATGATCAAAATACATGTTTGCCATAGTTAGAGAGTTAGTAGAGAGAGATAGGGTGTTCTTGCTAGAGGTTTACACAAATGAAAGATTAGATTGAAATGAAGCACCACCCCTTCCATGGATGGAAAGGGTATTTATACTTACACACTACACGACCTCCTATCGGCCTGTGGATCAGGAATACAGTGGGTAAAGACCCGTCCTTCCTCCACGGTAAAACACTACGCTAAACTAAACTAATAACTAACTAATAAACTGATAAATAACGTAAACAACGACAAATCTACGAGCTAACATATGCTAGACCATTATTGGGGTGACCGACTCTTTAACATGGAATTTTCTAATTCCTAACAATCTCCCTAAGGAGGTCACCCATGAAATACATTTTTGCTTCCTAGCATTCTATCTTTGACTTCGCTCGAGCTCAGAGACTTGAATTCTTCAATTTACGCAATCTTTGTGCTTTTGTAGCGATTCTTCAAAGTCCGCATTGATTTGTACTTTCGGTGGAGGCCTTTAAGCGATCCACATCTTTGATGATCTTCGAGCTTTCATTGAGATCATCACCACAAGAAATCTCTCTGGATCATCCATTGTTGTGTTGCCTTCATGTGATGTTGTGACTTTTGGACCGACATGCTCACACTTTTGAATCATGACATCTTTCCAACGAGTAGCGGAAGCCTTCATCGGTTCATGATATTTGCGGCAGTAGCGAAGCATAGTATAAAATATCGTAACCGGGTTATGTAGATATGCACCGGTCATGATTTCTTCAAATTAAGTGTGGATGCCGTGAGCATGCGGCTTTGAATGACTCTCAATTACGATCACCGCAACCGTCCAAATGTACCGCAAACAACGATTAGCAATAAAACACACGAAAGTGTCTTTGACCACTTTCGTTGAATTGAGGTACACGCCCACGGTTCCCCGTTGATCAAGACAAGTACCGCTGTGATCGTAGGATTCCTAAGAATCTCCTTGACAGGTTTCGCATTGCTTTATTTGTTCTCAAACCGAACGCCTCAAAGAAGACAACACGGAGTGAGTGAACCAAAGAAATTGAGATTCACCGATTGATGAAAATGATTTGAAAAACAATCGCGTATTGCTTGAAGAAAGAGTTTTGCAATACGACGAAGTTTTTGAGAAAGATCAATTTTCAATCAAAATACTTTTGTATTAGAGAATGAGTACACATTCGACGTGCTAGCGAAAAGAAGAGATTCACACATCGAACGGTTTTTCTAAAAGTATTTTTCAATCGAGATACTTTTTGAATTTGAAATGAATACACATTCGACGTGCAAGAGAAAAGAAGGTTTGCACTTGAACGGTTTTCCAAAAGTATTCGTCAATTCCATTCCCGGACCAAGGTTGATTCAAGAAAGAATCGCCCCATCGTTTCTATCCAGTTGTCACAAGCTTGATCTTACGAGAAGATCTCACATGTCACCCACCAAGAGCTTGTTTGATGTTGGCTCTAGAGGATTTCCATCTTCATCGTGAATATTTTCATATCACTCGGATGTTCGGCAATACCACAAGGATAATGCGTGGGACTCTTAATATGTACTTACTTTCCACATTGTGTGAAAAAGCAAGTCTTCAATAATTTAGTGTCCTAATGAGATATTGTGGATGATCTCTTGGCTCTAGACTCAATAGTGCTCATTTGGTTCTGTCGTGCGGAGACTAGGGAGAGGTCTCTTCTTCAATATCAACAATCTCTAAGAGAAAGTCGATAGATAATGTCGGTTCCCGTGAGAATGAAACAAGCCCTTTTAAGAGGAACTTGAGTAGTTTGGGAAGTTTAGTGCAAGGCGTCATTGGGTCCATGACATCTTGTCTTCAATACGGCGTTACCTTAGTAACCACCAAGAGCATATGTATTGAACCCGGTTCATCGCCCTAAGGTTGAATTGATGGAGGGCTATTTCTTTTCACCCTTTTCTCATTCATTTCTTTTCATTCTTCAACCCCTTTGATGCTTACCGAGACTTCATTACTAGAACCTGTTGGGTTTATTCGATTCTAGCTCTATCTCAATCGGCACTCTTCCCAAATCTCACTTTTCTCCTTTTTCAATATACCTACGGACTCTACACTAACTAGTGGATTGTCCATGGGTAGATCCCTCCGGTTCTGGCTGGATCGTGGGAACAAATACCTAACCTAACCATCCTTATAACACCATGCATAAAGTAAATTTGGTCGGTCTTTTGGTATTGTTCTTTCCTTCATGAAACCAATTGAAAAATTATTTGGAAAAACAATCAAGGTACTTGTGATACGAGATCAAAGCATTTTGTACCTTAATAGTTTTGATCATTTAGAAAACCTCCCCCTCAACATGTGCGTGTGATTTAGAAATTGTTTGGCACATGGAGGCAAGAGGACTTTGAAATATTTTCTTTGATCACAATTTTCATACGAAAAAGCCATTTGATTTTCTTCAGTAAAATTCTCCCCTCAATATGTGCATTATGTATATTAAAACATTTTATCACATAGAGGCAAGAGTTCTTTGAAGCACATCCACAATCACAAAATCCATTAAGAAACCATTTGAAAACTCAATCAAGGTACTTTATAAATCACTTTAAAAGCTTTCGTACCTCGATAGTTTATTTGCTCCCCTCAATATGTGCTTCAAGATTCGAAAGCGTTTAGCACATATGAGAAAGCACGTGCACAATTAAATCAAAGCGATCACCTTTTATCAAATTTCATTATTAAATCACAAATTCTCCCCGATCAAAATATCAAACCCTTTGAGATTTTGGATCCCAAGTGATTTAATTAGGTTTAGAAAACATGGGAGAAAATGTGGCGTGTTTAAATACTCATCTTGTTTTGGATAAATCCTCCTCCTCAACATGTGCATTGTGTATGAAATCGTTTGGCACATGGAGGCGGGAGTGCCTTTGAAGGACTAAAACCAATTCCATTAAAACAGATTTGAGATTTAAAACACGATCTCTCGATCAAAAGTTTCAAACCAATTGAGATTTTGGATCTCGATTGATTTAAATCATTTAGAAAATTTTAGAAAGACGTGGCAAAATTTAATTTTGAAAATGAGTGATAAGGATCAATTTAAGACATTAAAGATTGTTAGTGTCGGTATGATAGTTTTAAGAGATCTTTTAGTAAAATAAAACAATTTCACAATCAAACAAGAATGTAAAAATTTCATTTTGAAAGACCTTGATTCAAAAAAAAAATCATACCATGACATAACATTAAATCTTTAGATCACCACTTTTAACGTATAAACGGAACTTTTATGAAGAAATATTGTTTGAAAATATTATATTTTAAATCACTCTCCCCCTCAATCGATGACCGAAGTCGATAATTGAGTGACTTAAGTTTTGATAAAATGAAGTCCGGTGATTTTCAAAATTAAGTGCATTTAATTTTCAAAACAATATTTTCCATTTTCAAAACAATTTAATCAAATTATTCAAAATTGTTTAAAAATGGTATCCTGCACAAAGATACGTTAGGTGGTTGAGAAGCTTAGTTGTTCTTTGTGAGGGCTTGGAAGAAAACCGTCTGCAGATGCGGTGAGACTTCTTCACGTTGCATTTTGAATGCCAACCGAGGTCAAATTAAGCTCCGTTTCTTCAATCACTTAGAAGAAAACCATCTGGCGATGCGGTGAGACCTCTTACGTTGCATTTATGCCAACTCTCCATTGAAGTCCAATTAAGCTCCGTTTCTTCATTTGTCAACCTAAGATATAGTTACCCTTTCCTTTCGGCATCCAATCATCTTCAATTGTGGGATCCGGATCGAACATTCTTATATCCATGATATCGCATGACACGTTATTGAACACACATGTATATATGGTGGTCGACATCACCCAAACAAAGAATCGACTAATAAAAGTCAATGTAACATATCAATCGATCATATAAATGTATGGGAATAATGTGTACATCAAACTCTAATCATCTAATCCTAACAATCTTATCCTAGGCACCTAGTCCTTCAACGAGGTTAACATCATTTTCGGTTTAAGCATTTAGGATAACTAAGAAAGCCCGTTAGAAGATATAGATTTGAAAACATTCTCCCCTCAATCAATGACTCATTTTACGAAAAGTTTTAAAAGCGCGAAGTCATTGATTGAGTTTGCAAATTAATCTGAAAACTCGATCTCGATTGATTTAATAGCAACTCATTTACCACCATTAAGTTAAAACAAATATTTTTCTGAAGAATTTTAGACGGAAAAATATTTGAGTAGGAACAGCAGTCCTTTGACATACTTTCCTCAAAGTGTTTTAGGATAAGTGCACGAAATATTTGAAAATTGGTTTAGCGTAGCACTTTCCTTCCTTTAAAGAGCGGGTTGCTATCAGAAATAATAGCAAGCCATTTTTGAAGCGCGGGTTACAGTCTGAAATAACTGTAAACCATTTGATTTGTGACATGTTTTGAAAAAGAATATTTACACCTCCTGCTCGAACTTCATCTAAAGTCCCGTGCCATTATTGAATGACATTTCTAAGACCGTAGATGTTATCGATACCGAAGACATGTCTAGAAAACATATTTTGGAATTTTTCAATTTTTCGATTTTATGGGTTTTGTTGGTTTTATATTTTTCTATTTTCTTTTCTTGGTTTTATATTTTTCTATTTTGTTTTGTTGGTTTTATATTTTTGTATTTGGTTTTTCGAATAAATATTTACAAGGATAGAATAGATGATATAGTTAAAGAAGATGATGATACGATACCGAGATAAGGATATCGAGCGACCCGTTGTAGAAGATAGAAGTCATCATCCCTTAAACATTCACCACCAAAGCTTCGGGGCTCTAGAATAGAAGATAGAACATGAGCCTTTGAGAAGAGAGACTTTGCGACTTCCCCCAAACCGAAAATCCTTTAGTGAAAGCAGATTCAAAGCTTTCTTTCAAGCTTCTCTTAGCAGTGCACAAAGAAGCACACCATTATCATTGAACTTCTGCTCCTTTTAAGAATAATCACCGTGATTCTTCGTTCGAGGTTATATCATCCAATAGAACACCAACAACGTTTCATCCCATACTTAAATAATCTTCTCAAATTTCTTTTCCATCAAGTCTCAAGCAATCCATTCCAAAAAGGTGTCAAGAGACCACTTCCCCAAGTAGTTGAATTGATGCGGTCAATCTCTTAGACTAGAGCTCACGAACCCGAATACACATACCAAGACAAAGAAACTTATACCATCAAGTAGCAGATTAAGTCCAATAGCCAAAGAATAACCCCGATGTATACTTTTCTCTCTCAAGAAAGTGTATGAAGCTCAAGAACCCGGCACCGAATGCCCAAAGAGAGAATAACCGATAACATTGAAGAAGCATGCCGAATCATCGATTATCTCTGCGGGTGACAATCTCTGCGGATGTCAACACGGAATAAGTGATTATATCTCGAATCACAGTTAAGCCCTCGGGTAAAGCAAATGAGCATCCCTAATGTACACAATCTTATCCACGATGATTGTGATAAAATCAAAATCATCACACACTTGAGTACCTCTTTCATCTTGAAACTAACTTTTCCATCTCTTCCCCACGTCGTTGGAATAATAACACAAAAGCCTTCATGAGTAAAACCTTGAGTTTCTCTGCGGTCATGGCATTTGTTTTACCGGGATATCTTCAATCACTTAGAAGAGTTAAGTTCATCAAGTTTACTCGTCATGAGTCAAACCTTGAGTTTCTCTGCGGTAATAACATTTGTCTTCCCGAGATATCTTCAATCACTCAGAAGAATTAAGTTCATCAAGTTTACTCGCTTTGTGTTTATATGTGAGTCTCCTTTATCCTTGTTGGTTTTGACACTTGTAATCAAGCAACTCATTATAAGCCGTATACTAGAAATTTGTTGAGAAGAACACTTGAACTCTTGTGGGAATCAACTTGTGAAGTACATTGTGAGCAAATCTAATTAGGATTAAATTTGACTTTTCACTCTCCCCAATTAGTGCTCTCCCTAAACCGACAACTGCTTGATAAATGTTTGAATTAAGAAGAAGTCTTTAGATCGTTAAATGCACCTCGCCTTTAGTCTTCTATCATGTAGCACAATATGTAAACCGATCAGACTCGACCTTCTTCAAGATTGTCCGGTTGGGAATAGAAAGTTAACATCTTCAACTCACCAAAACAAGAACATCACCAAAAGCATCCCAATCAACTTACATCTTGAAAATCCCTTAACTAAAATCCTCCCAATCAAACAAGAACGAAAGATGTTCATCAAGGAAATCGACAATCGGGCCGCAACGAACACACGAAATGGTAACACCAAGCAAACAATCACATCAAACAAGAACAGAAGGTTGTTCGGAATCATCATGTTGATGTGCACGTGAAGCATTAACCGGAAGCACTTTGTCAATAAACTCATATTAGCTTGTGAAGATGTCAACTAACGGCTCTTAAGAAGAAACTCCATGTGAAGATTACCCGATAAGAAGAAGCTCGGTTCTTACATGAGTTTAGAGCCATATGACCATTTAAATTCTCAAATAATAATCAACCATGCATTAATTTCACACTTCTTTCTCCCCTCAAGAATTGCATACGGAGTTGCCATTCTTGATTAAATAAGTGAAAATCATCCAAATGTAGTCTATTCACACTTCTCCCCATAAAATTAGCACGGGATGTCGCCATCGTCATTATAGTTGAGAAAGTGGAATCGAAAACAATCAACAAGAGTCGGTTCACTTGATGACCAAGCGCATGGAAAAAGTATGAAGCATGTTGATGAGAATGGTCATAATATGAAGATTTCTCTTTTCGTAAGATAAAGCGCACCGACACGTACACTTTTCTTTTCTTTAGAGAACGAGGCTTGAGCTGTTGTGTTCAAACGTCATAATCTCTCTTTTCACTCTCTTAGCAAAACATGTAATCAACCCCATTATCATTCAAGAGGCCCTTTGTCGTGACGGTGATGGAGAAAACCCAATATGATGAATTTGACCTCAAGTAAACTAACCCGAACTCGTGACTTATACTTGCACATATGTAACAAAGAGCGGTGCCGAGACTTCATGCCCATTTGAATCTCTAAGTACTCTATACTCCTCAACCAACCAACCATCAAGTAATAGACGTACATTACCTCTTGAAAATCCACAATTGAATGTGACACTGAGCACTACAACGTAACTCCTTTAAGTGATAGTTATTTTGTGGTGGTAAGAGCCCAATTCCCCAAGTGGTAAAGAAAAGAAAAAGCCACCCAACAATAACTAGATTCCCAAGTCTTCGTTTTGATAATAAGCTCGAACAAGGATCATGAAGAATCTTCATCCATCCATCCCCGATACCTTGGATACTAAGTACACTCGCGTGATGATTCACTTCAACCTCAAATAAATAATCTTCAATTAACGCGTTGTCACATCTTCTCGTTAACCGCTCAAAACTAGCCTTCTTTGATCTTAAACGTGAACTTTGATAATGGTTTCATCCGACCATGGTAAAAGCACATAACCCCGTAAAACCAAGTAATAACCAAACCGCCATAATAAAATCCAAACACACATCCCATTCATGAAGTACACCTTTTATCCCTTCTTCAAGCAAAAACCGTAGCACCAAAGATCAAGTAAGATCCAAAATTACACTTTCTCTTCTCCAAGATGGTTCCATCATTACGGATTTTACAACTCTAAGGTTTAAACCGAGAAATAGTTTCTTTCAAGGGATTTTACAAAACCAGAATAAACCGTAAGATAGATCCGAAATGCACTTTACTAATACGTGATATTTCCATTGTCACGGGATTTTACAAGTCTATGATTTAAACCGAGAAATAGGTTTTTTCGCGGATTTTACAAAATCAAGACAAAACCGTAAAAATGTCGACAGACGATTGTAATGACAACTTTGGTTTCGTGAATATCTGCTTTTAGGGAACATGCGATGGTTCATCAATGGTTCAAAACCAACATCATTAACCATCCAATCAACACCTTGGTACACACATCATTCAAGCATACGCTTGGCTATTGTAGTGACCACATTGAGAAGTAAACCTGATATGCCAAACTTGATCATGAAGTGAAACTCCCCTGATTTGTTACTTAAACTTGTACTAATCTTTGTGAAGAAGAAACGGTGTACCCAATGTACAAAACCTCTTGACATTCTCAACTGAGTGAGACATCGAAGTGATAGTTACGTTGTGGGTTAAACGAGAGAAAGAATCACACCAGTAACTAAATAGCCAAGTCTTTATCACCTCTATAAACGCCCAAACAAGTCATCTTCGTGGAAGGGTAGAAAGAAAGAAGATGAAATAAGTGAACGCGCTTGGAAAACCTTACTTCAAATCCAAATAAAATACCGTCCAAACAACCCCGTAGTCAACATGTTCAATAGACAATTTCAAGCCGAGACATAATGCCCTTTGAGAAAATGCATAGACCAAAGTATTAGGCCTCATAACACATCAACTCATATCAACCCATCTCACAATCAAAACTCATTATCACAAATTTCGACATCAAAACTCATCATCAATGATCCAATATAGAGAAGCCCATCAGTCCTTCAATCAAGAACATCACATAAAATAACAAGCCCGGTCCAAATAATCATTCAACCCGATCTGGTCAATGTAAATTCTTGCAATTATCATCTCATAAATTTCGATATCATTGACATATAACAAATCACAAAGAATTTGACCCGACCTTAAGTCCAATTAAAACGTGTGAACCGACACTTCACTACCAAATCAATAATACCATACAAAAGAGACCCGTAGTCATTTTTCATCAAATTACCGCGCAAGCCGTGGATTAGTATCCTTCCGTGAAAATTTTCATACCAAATACCTTACTTAATCGAGTAATATCAAAGATGTGTATTCAATGTATTTATATCCAAAGGAAATAAAACATTCTGATATCAATTAACATCCATCCAATATTCGTGTACATCACAATACCCAAATCACAAGAGGAGTAACGGTTTGGTTTCAAGAAGTGATTTTAAATACTGATTTTAATCCCCACGCATGAGTGTTATCATCATTCTCAAACCCAAATATTGCGGCCCAATAACATATAAGCAGACATCATCCATGGCCCGTCCAACAAATCAGGGTCCAATTCCACAAGTAATATCCGATCCATGTGATCCCACCTGTTGCCCTAATAACGTGGGGGTATAAAAAGTACACATACTCACTTTACTAACCCTAATCTTCTTCATAATAAACCGCCCCTATTGTCACAAGTCTGCATCTCTTCAAATAACCCTAAACACTCTAAAAATACGCATCAATCAGTTAACCATCATCCAAAATCTCACTCCATAATCGCCTCTCACTTCACTCAAATAAGCAGACGCCACTCTTCCAAATTATTCACACATCATCCAATATAATCGAAACCCTAGTCACAATAAGCAAGACTGCCTCACAATCTCCAAAGGATGCAAGCAAATATCACTCACCACAGGGATGGTTTGAGTGTTGAAAATGCCACAGAGATGGCTCGAAGATTATGTGACCAATCCGAAGACATAAGGTAGGTTATTGATTTCGAGCAATTTGGCTATAGTAATGTACTCACACGATTGAATGAAAATGAGTTAACATGTTTGTTAAAATCATTTCATATATCGTACAACCAAATGAAGAATCAATCTTCGAAAGTAGATCAAGAATGATCTAATACTTTTCGGTTTTGAGTTATGCTTTCTATAAAACTTTTAACAAATCTATCAATGATGTGAAATCCTTTTCGTGTTCTAGATCATTATGGTCTTGATGTGGTAGTGACATACGAAATCGACATTGAGATGGAAGGATCCATACATTAATTTTTCATTTTGAATGTTTTGAAAGTTATGAGTCTTGAAATTAGGGATCAGTGAAGAGGATGGTTCAATGAAAGATAAGTCTTAATCTATTAAAGCATGAACCATTACTGAGATCTTGAGTTACTCTTTTAAGATTTGAGTCATGAGATGAGTTAGGGTAGATTTGGATTTGTTGGTGATGTTGTTTTTGATTTCGGATCTTGTAGTTACAGCCTCATTCTTGTTCGAAAAAATATGGACTGATGATGGTTAAAGATACCAGAAGTCGAATGAGTCATTTTGGTATTTGGTATTTGTTGTTGGTCTAGTGGTCGTAGTCTCTTCTTCATCCTTTCTGTTGCAAGTCGCTAGCCAAATGAGTCAAGTCGCTACCCAATTTTTTCAAACCAAGTCGCTACGACAATTGACTCAATAGTCAAGTCGCTACCCAACACGCTAACCCAACTCGCTAACCTTTAAAAACCAAGTCGCTACCCATTTTTTGTTTTTTTTTTTGTTTTTTTGTTTTTTTTTTCAAAACAAGTCGCTAACTCATAAATATAAGTCGCTAGGTGTAAGATATGAGTCAAGTCGCTAGATAATGAGCCAAGTCGCTAGATAATGAGCCAAGTCGCTAGCATAGCCAAGTCACTAGCAGCAGTTGACTCAATAGTCAACTCGCTTTGAAAACATTGTATCTGGACATCATACATTGACAAGTCGCTAGCAAGAACCAAATGACCAACTCGCTAGCATGAATATCAAAAAGTTTTCTGACCATCTTCAAGTTTACCCAGAAAAACTGCACAAAGGAAACATCTTTTTTTTTTTTTTTTTTTTTTTTTTTTGACCCATTTGACTCATAGACCACAAAAGCATATGGATTGACCATTTGTTAATACATGTATTGGTACAAACGCAGTCACAAAAGACTGAATAATAAACGTATTGTACAAGGACATGATACAAACATATATTAGCTCCAATAAACCATTTGTTGCTTAAAACTGATATTACCAAAAAATACACATGACAAGTTTAAAATCGATAATACCAAAGATGACCCACGAAATGTCTTCTAAAACCAACAGACACACACAATTGTTTAGCAATAAAAGCAAACACTTTATTTTCCGACCATAAAAGCATGTAAACACAGTTTTAACAAGGTACAAAGACCACAAGAATCAACACAACACAACAACCTTGGCTCGTACCAATTGTTGGATCTTAATATTTATTGTGTTGATGATTCGGGTGGTCTTGGATGATCAAAATACATGTTTGCCATAGTTAGAGAGTTAGTAGAGAGAGGTGTTCTTGCTAGAGGTTTACACAAATGAAAGATTAGATTGAATGAGCACCACCCTTCCATGGATGGAAGGGTATTTATACTTACACACTACACGACCTCCTATCGGCTGTGGATCAGAATACGATGGGTAAAGACCCGTCCTTCCTCCACGGTGAAACACTACGCTAAACTAAACTAATAACTAACTAATAAACCGATAAATAACGTAAACAACGACAAATCTACGAGCTAACATATGCTAGACCATTATTGGGGTGACCGACTCTTTAACATGGAATTTTCTAATTCCTAACATTCCGCTTTTGTATAGTATTTAAAGTTCGATATGAAACCAGATTGTGATATCTTTACCCTTGTCGGGTTGGGGTGTTACAATTTATGGTATCGAGCTCTAGGTTTTAGGACCCTAGAGCTTAGGCTATGACCCGTGAGGATTGGGTAGACATTAGGTTTCCGTCTGCTCGGATATTTTTCGATTCCTTTTGATGGTCGCTCGATTTGACTTGATATCCTTTTCCTTCACCGAATTCGCCTCCTCTGCTCGCATCGAATTTTGTTATTTTGTTTTCGCCGTCCGTTTGTCGATCGTTAGATGGAGACTACCCGTGGAGCCAAGAAGATAGTGCCGACCTGCGTTCTTCGCAATGCCCCTGTCTTTGGAGAGGTTCGTGAAGCGAAGCTACACCCGATTGCCGTCTTCTTTGGAGGCATCGGATCTTCTTTGGAGGAAGTCGGACGAATCAACCAAAGACGCAACGACGAAGACATGATTCAACCGGTGGTGGGAAGGTTCATCTACTTCATATGATTTGGGCGCGACTTGTGATATTCGATTCGTTTGTCATGTGTTTTGTGACGGTTTGATATTACGCTAAGTGATTACGATCCGTATTGCTTTTCTACGATTTGTTCGAACTCGGTTTGAATCGTGAAGTTTATCGTCCGCATTTTGTTAATATCCCGCTTTTGGATCGTCGAATGAGTCACGAGGAACCGTTTATGCTAGTTGGTGGCCTCCTTTCATTGTGATATGGTAAGTTATACGATGTGTTATATCTTTGCATGAATGTGTATCCGGTCATTTCGGTATGTTACTTGTTATCTATATGTTATCCGCTTTGTTCGATATTAGTTATGTGGTTTGTCATGACCCGAGACGTAATATGATGATAATGAGGATGGTTATGTGATGCAAGTATTATGACGCCGATCAACGTGATATCCGAGATCATATAATTTGAACTTATTGAAATTATATGACGCCCTGGGAAATGCACGTGGTTGATACGTGAAAAGAATATGACTTGTATCCGTTATTTGGCACTCCTCATGTTCGTTTGAAATTTTGTACCTATTTGTGAGATTTAAATCGATATCTCATTACGTGTAAGTTTTGTGCGTTGGACCGAAATTGTTATGATTTGTGTGAACTATGGATTGCTATGTTTGCTCTAAATGTGTACGTCTCGTGTACCCTTATTGTGATCATTGGATATTTCGTGAAGTGTTTGAGGAACATTAGATCCTTTTAGTTTGATTATCTGCGACTAGTGAGACCGTTAGGATTCGTTTTGTCTAGGTATATGTTAGTTCTCCTCATTAGATATCTGAATAAGTTAGAGCGTGTTGTTTGATTTTCGGCATCTCATCTGTTTTCTGCCAATACGTTAATAAGTATATGATTATCTGTTATAAGTATTTGACTATTGATTTGATTTCTGAAAAAGTATGAGTTTGAATATTCTGATAAGAAATCCATTTGTTCCGAGATAAGTTTAGCGTTCGCTATATTCCTTGAAGTTCTGAAACCCGATTTGTTTCTATTCTGTTCCGTCTTGTCCAATTTCGAGGACGAAATTTTCTTTTTAGAAGGGGAGAGTTGTAAAACCCTAAAATATAAACGCATAATAAAGACTAAAATACCCTTGGAATCGAAATTTATAGAATACGTTACAAGACATTTATAATCATTTAACGAAATAAAAACTTAACTTATATGTAATTAAAACTTAACTAATATGTATGCGTGATCGACATTGTACTACCTAAAAGTTAAACGTCTCGCTAAATAGTTGGGCCATTCGTTTGGGCCTTGTTTTCGTTAATGGTGAACCAAGTTGGGCGTTTGTTTTGGTGAGATGGACTCGAGCCGAGAGCCACTGGGCCGAGTGTTTTGTTCGGTTGGACAATGGAGCCAAGAGCCCAAGATGTGTGTTTGTTGTGTTCATTTGGATCAAGAGGCGAAGCCCACACCCCTAAAGCCCTAACCGAATTTTGTACTACCACTATATATACAACACATTAAAACAATTTGGAACCCTAGTTTTGTTTGCCTCTTCTCTCTTTTCTTTTCTATTAGGCCGAACCTAATCCTTGGTGTCGAGACTTTGTTCCCAACGAGCTAAGGTATAATCACGCTCTATTCGTCTCACTTTGATACATCTAACTTTATAATATGTTGTAATATGTCTTGTTTAGCGAAGCTTATGTTTTGTGTCGAGCCATATGAAACCGAAACCAACTACATAATGAATCGGACCTTATATAACATGCAACGGGAATATGTAAGATCGTAGAAGAGTTAGGGTTTGCGTAAAATATATTAGCCGAAACCTATGTGGTAGCCGAAACATGTAAGATTTTGTGACGCATGTTAAACGAGTAAAATACATGCAAAACCAAAACCCTAAGTGTAATTAATGGTCTAAACATGTGATTATAATGGTTTTAATAAACCCTAAACCTGACAGACATCATATGTCGAATTTGTGTGTGTTATAGATCCAATTTTATAAGTGCAATAATCTGGGTTTTGTGGGAAAAGGTTATTTTATGTCTTAGTTAAGTTTTCCAAGTGGTTTAGTCGAATTTGGAGTTGTCTAAGTCGTATTTTGAATTTTACAAGATCAAGTGTCAAAGGCGAGAAAACGGGTTCGAAATTTAGTTGGATTGTTTGATTTTAATTTTCAAACCATAAAGAATTGGGAGCTCTCCTTTACAGGAGTGACATTTAGGATATAAATGAATTTCGAGAGTTTTGGGAATTTTTCCAAGGTGTCTAAACAGGTCCAATAAGTGTAAACTTTTAAGGTGTATTTTCGATCACTTTACGGATGTGTCGGACTTATGATTTTCCGTAGGCCATTTAGCATGGAAATAGAACCCACCAATTTTTGTAGAGTCTCTTAACTCATATGGGAACCTCTAGGATTTTGCTTGATTTCATTTGAGGTAAGTAAGTATTTTATAAAAATCGCTAAAGTCTGGTCCGAATATGAGTTTAAGAAACCGAAGATAAAATATGATATCAGTAGGTAACACACTTACAAATGCATAAGAAGCTTATAAAATGAGAATATAATTATAACTCTAAGAATGTTAATGCGATGAATCCGTTATAACTTTAATGATGCTAATAAGTATTAAACAAATCCTAATCCGTGTAGATTCGTTGAAGGAGACGCAGCGTTACCTCTTCGTGTTCCTACATTCGTTTGCTTTCCTCTCATTTGCTTTAAGGTACAGATATTCGACCTTTTCAAAGAAGGTTCCTTATGACGTTCTTTTCGTTAGCTTTCCTATTTTACTTATTTGGGTTCCGATGCCATTGCTATGAACCCTTTCCGATTGTTTGATCTGTTGCTTATCCGAACTTCGCTTATTGAACCATGCAATATCCGATTTGAACTTGTGTTATGAAGACTATGATATGCACATTTGTCGAACCTTACTATGTTTAATTATGAACTTCTAATTATGAATGTATGATCGTGGATCGTGATATGAACTTCGGCCTCACGAATATTTGAATATGAACCTTATGATATGAGTTATTTGATATGTTATCGTTGAACTTTGTGTTTGATTATGATATCATGTCATATCTAAAAACTGCATTTGACCTGAGTTAGTTTGACACCCGAGCCAAATATTTCACTAGTCATGGGGTTCCATGTCCGTATCGATGATGCACCTCGATATGACTCTAGGCGAGAGTGATGTTCGCCACGTCCACGGATGGTGGAGCATATTTTGTATATGTAGGAAGGGCGATGGATGCATCCTAGATCGATCCGTTATCCGATATGCTTTACGGTGAATGATGTCGTGTGTAATACTGCGTCTTCACAAAATTCAGGAGCTAGCTACTCCAATTATTTTTCGAGGTTGCTTTTGAAGAAGAAAGATATTTCTAATATGATATGTTACGGGCTCGTGGTAGTTGACTAAATCTTTATCTGTTACTTCTGTGTTAAGTATTCTGTATGATTCGGTATTTTCGAGTGTTTATATTTTGTATTCTGATATGATATGTTAGTGAATGTATTATGTATTCTGATGATATCTGTTCCGATAATTGCTAATGGCTATGTTATGTCTTTGTCTATTTAGTTATAGTTTGTCTACTGTATTTTCTATCTGTATGTGTGACTGCTACAACATTGAATTAAGTGTGTTAAGTGTAGAATAATTGAATTGTATGAATGCCATGTTTATTTTCTAGAAATTGTTTCCGTTATCTTTTAGACTCTTCGTTTGGTTTATATGTAACCTATTATTCTTGATATGTTAAGTGTTCGGTTATTCTGATGTGTTTGCGTTTGTGTCATAAACGTGTTCTGAGGTGATCGTTAAATGTTATGTGTTTTTCTGGATTTCTGTATATTTGCGCTTCCGCAGAATCCTCAAAGATTCGTTATTTCTCATTCCGTTGTGATTTCGTTAATTGTATATTTATTCTATTTTAGCTTTTGTTTCGTTATATCTCATTTCTTGGGCTTTGTAAGCTCACCACATTTTTTTTCCTACTGGCGGGTTTTAAGCATTCAAGATGAGCTTATGGGATAGCCGATCCGGGTTGAGAGTAGAGGCGAGCAAGATTTGAAAATAGGGATCTTAGATTTATTCGATTATTAAGACATTTATGTTTTCTTTTGTAAGTTTTGTAAAGGCTTCGTTTTGTATAGTATTTAAAGTTCGATATGAAACCAGATTGTGATATCTTTACCCTCGTCGGGTTGGGGTGTTACAATTATGCATTTTATAATTTCTTTTATCTTATAAACAAGTTCTAAAAGCTAGCCGTCCATTGGGAGGGCCTTGAGGCTAGTTCTTTAATATTTCTATGTTATTCTTGATGTTTGTTTTTCAAATTTTATTGTTCTAAATATTAAACTCGTAGTCTAATAAAACCTAGCTTACAAAATATTTTTAAACGAGAACTAGCTTATAATTTTACCTATAATTTATAACATTGAATGCTTTTGTGAGAATTGTAAGATCTTAGTATTTTTAACTTTTGGTACGTAGATAAATTTATGTGTTATTAATTACTAGTGTATAAAGAGTTTTTACTCTTACATAGCTTCTAAGTTAAATTATGGACACCATAAGAATAAATTATGTAGTCGGTTTTATAGGAAAAAAGATGTTGTTGTTCATAACACCACAATTACAATCACAACGAGACAACCATGACAAATAGCATGGTAATTCAGTTTGCATTTAATATCATTACAAATTTACAAAAAATGTTGGCACCCCTTAACTATAAATCCTGGCTCCGCCGCTGTAATTCAAATAGATTAGTTGCGTCGAGGCAACCAGATTTAGTATTGCATTCGGTGAGTTAGGTATGGTGAAAATCTTTAGCTTGGTAAGGAAACACTTTTAATTTATCTCCTCTGTTTTAGAAATCACTTATTCTTAAAACCAACGACAAATAATCGGCGAAAAAGGAAAGAAAGCTCTTTGTCTCTGGTGTGTCTATAACATTCCAACTCCGCATCTCTTTTAAGTGAGATTCTGAAAAGAGTTGCTCTTTCAAGAATACAATACGATAAAAGTTGTAATGCGTGTTAGCTAGGAAGGTGTTATTGTTTGTCTAGATACTCATATAAGATATGACGTCATTAACTTTTATCGACTTGTTCTTATAAATCAAAGTTTGTGTCTTGGCTAGGATGGTAGAAATGGATTGGAAAAAGAAATAGAAGAAATGTAACAGTAATGAGTGAGATTTACCCGCGCATTATGGCGGGATAAAAAATTAATCAACAATAAATATTTGGTTTCTTTAGTTTTCAATTTAATCTATAAATAATTATTTGTTAACATCTTTACCTGTCAATTTTTTTATTATTAAATATTGCAATTATGGACTTTGTTTGTAAAGTGAGGAACTAAGGGTCCGTTTGGTTTGCAGATGGGTTTAGAATCGGATTTGAAATTGGGATTGGTTTGATAGAAATTGGAGAGAGAAAAAAAAGAATAATTAATTAAAAGTGTATATAATTTAAAAATTAAAAATGAATTTAAAAGTATTATTGAAAACGTTATAAGAGAGATATCAATAAATTAATAAAAAGTAAAAGGTATTTGTGGCTAAAAATGACTCATAACATCAAGTTGCCAGGGATTCCTTCGATACCTCACCCAAAATAGTGGAATGAATATTTAGGTTCAAACCATTACTTTATTCCATGATTATTCAACCAAACTGAAGATTCAAGCTTTCATTTCATTCCGTATAGGCAAAAGGTGCCTAACAAACAACACCTAAAATGGACTATTTATGTAATATTTGTAGCATAAACAATCACTAAATTTAACTTAGAGACCGTTACTGAAGTTGATAGGTAACTAAAAGGCCTATTTGTGTAAATTTTGTTACACAAAAAATCGCAGATTTAACGCGACGACTATTTCTTCAATCACATGTAACGATAAAGACGATATTTGCAATTTATTAAGGACTTATTCTGGAATGTAACCAAACCAGAAGGACTATTTTTGTCATTTGTGAAAGTGGGTTTACTAAGGAAAAACAATAACCCACTTTCAAAAAGGAAATAAATTAGCTTCCTATACATGTTCTTAAACTTATTCGTAATGTTACATGCTTATTTTGGTTGGACTATGAGAAAACGAGTTATTTTTAACAAATAATAAAAAACTACATATTAGAAGGATAAATAGAAATGTTTGCAACCAAGAAGGTGTAATTCAGCATCACTCTTTGAGAAATGTTATATATAATTTGGATTGTCTTGTAACATAGGTGAAGACGAAAAAGATAAGCATTGGAGAAAGGATGAGGATTGGTCACATTTCTTAGATTAATTAAGAACAAAAATAAAATGATCTCATCTAGATAAACATAGATCTTTCTATATATATATTCTCAATAAATCACTTGTCGTCTTTTAGAAAATCAAAACTTAAAAAAGGCAAAAAGATTTGAAGTAATCATCAATAGATAGAATCATAGAATCCAGAAAAAATGTACAACTTTTTATTATGCGATACATGTCGTATTATTATTATTATTATTATTTTATTATTTATTATTATTATTTTTTAATATTAATATACGAAGTCGAGGCACTTTATTTTGCATACTCAAAAATTTGCATACTAGGGATAAATTTCCATCTTTCATCTAGTTTGATCTAATGGTGAGGATTAACCTAAAATTTAATACGCCTAAACCTACGTCCATATTTTTTTGTCTTTTTATATTTCATATTTATTTTCTCATTATTTGTAATTTTTAATCACTTTTTTATTTCACGCTTTTTTTTTTTTTCGTTTGTTTCGCCGGTTTTAAATACGTTTTGTCCGGTTTTCCGCTTTTTATCGTTTAAATACATTTTCATACGTTCCGTCCGCTTTCTTACGCCGTCCGTTTTCTTACCTTTTAAATACATTTTCTTACCTTTTCGTCCGTTTCATTCCGTCCGCTTTGTTACGTTTTAAATCCGTCTTGTTACGTTGTCATACGTATTCTTACGCCGTCCGTTTTGTTACGTTTTAAATCGTTTTCTTACGCCGTCCGCTTACATACGTTTTGTCCGTTTCATACGTTTTAGTCCGTTTCATCCTTTTCTTACGTTTCGTCATTTTCTTACATTTCGTCCGTTTTCACACGTTTTGTCATTTTCCCACGCCGCTCGTTTTCACGCTTTCTTATGTTTTCTTACCCTTTCTTCTGTTTTCTTACGTTTTTGTCCGTTTTCGTCCGTTTTCTTACGTTTTCGTCCGTTTTCATACGTTTCCGTCCATTGGTGATATCACAAGTGATATAAACTATGATATCACACATGCTATCACCGGTAATATCGCACATGATATCACAGGTGATATCAACGGTGTTATCACACATGATATCACAAGTGAGGTGATATCACCTGTGTTTGAGCTTCCTCAATTTGTTTATAAAGATGTGTGATATCTTCAACCATAGCTTATTTAGTTTCTTTGATTCAACCATGATATTTTTAAATCCCGCTATAAAACCCATCGAAACATGCACAATGTATCCATTAAATAGAAAAATCCACCACAAGTCTAACAAAAGTATCATAACATCTCTTGTTTTCATTGAACAACTTTGATAATATTTCATAATATCATAAAACACAAAATCTTCCTAAATATTTTCAAAACACAACCATCACATTCTTAGTTGAGTATCACAACCGATAACACATACATGATGAAGAATGTAATACTTTTCATCTTCCTTACGGTGTTATAGCACAAAAGATAAATAAGTGTCACTTACAAATATCAAAATGAAACCAGTATGAAAGCGGACAAAAACGATAAAATCGAATGAAAAACGATGAAAGCGGACAAAACGTCAAAACGAACAAAACGTATAAAAATAGACAAAACGAATAAAAACGGAAGAAATGTATGAAACGGACGAAACGATAAAAACGGATGAAAACGTCTAAAATGGATGAAAACGAAAAACGATGACAACCTATGAAAACGTCTCGAAATGGACGAAACGATAAAACGGACGAAAATACATGAAAACCTAAAAAACAGACAAAAACGTATGAAAATGGCCGAAAACGTAAGAAAACGGACGAAAACGTATGAAAGCGTAAAAGCACGTCTAAAAACGTATGAAAAATGGACGAAAACGAAAGAAAACGGACGAAAACGTATGAAAACGAATGAAAACGTAAGAAAATGGACGAAAACGTAAGAAAACAAACGAAAACGGACGTGGCGGGCTAAAACGTAAGAAAACATAATGAAAACGTATGAAAGCAGATTTAAAACGTATATAACGGACGAAATCGTCTCAAAATGTATTTAAAATGTCTAAAAGCGGACGAAACGATGAAAGCGAAAAACGTCTAAAACATACGAAATGTATATAACGCGTAAAACGCCGAAACGGACTAAACGTTAGAAAACGGATGTAAACGCGTTAAAACGGATGAAATCGCATTTAAAACGTAAAAAAATGACGAAAACATATGAACACGAACGAAAACGTATAAAAACGAACGAAAAGTATGAATAAAGATGAAAGCGTAAAAGCGGAAAAAAAAACTTGAATAAAAAACGTGAATTTAAAATTTTAAAAATAATGAAAGAAACGTGAACTAAAAAAGCGTAATTCGAAAGAAAAAAAAAGAACGTGAATTTAAAATAGTAGCGTGAATTCAAGAAAAAAAAAAAAAAAAAAACATGAATTTAAAATAGTAACGTGAATTCAAAAAAAAAATTAAAAACAATAATAATAATAATAATAATAATAATAATAAATATGAGTAACAAAAGACAAAGAAAAATATAAAAAACATGACTTAAGTTTCCATATTAAATATTTGGTTTATCCCCACTATTAGATCAAATTATATAGATAATGGAGATTTGTCCCTTGGTTAGCATCAAAATAAGAGTAATCATTTGAAAATTACTCGTATCTTATATACTTGTACTTTTAGTAAACGCCTAAAATTTGACAATCCTAGTTATTGACGAAGGAATCTTAAAAGACAAAATATTTCGTTTGTGGGGTCGAATTCTACGTCAAACTTTTGAACATGTTCGTTATTATTAGTATATTTTTCTATATATGGTAAAGGGTGTGAGGCATATTTTGTTGACAATTAAAGCATTGAATTTGCTAAATAATAACCATTGGACAATGTTTAACACAACAAATTAATATGAATGTAAAAGAAATCTTGAACTTTATTAAACAAAAATGACATATAAATTTTTTATGTTTATTTATTGTACAGAACCTCCGTAAACTCAAAGATGGCACGTCGGCACGCTCAGGCACACATGTGGAGAATTGAAGAAGCAGGTGCATGGTTGTTCGTTTGCAAACTGATGCATGCATGCGTGGAAGATGAAGAGGTCAATAAGGGACGAGATTTTTTAACGAGTTTATTGCTAATAATTCTCTTATTGATATGCCTTTGGGAGGTTATTCCTTTACTTGGATAAATAAATGGGGATCTAAAATGAGTAAACTTGATCGTTTTTTGGTCTCCGAGAGCTTTTATGAGGCATTCCCCCATGCTATTGGCCTTGTCTTGGAGAAGGGTATTCCGGATCATCGTCATGGATGGAGCATTATAGGGGCAGGGGTGGGCCCTGCCCCCTCTGAAAATTTCTGCCCTCTTTGTAATTTATTTAGTGACCTAGTGTAAAGTTTTTGATTTTACAGTTGACCCTCTTGAAATTGAAATTTATTATTTCGGCCCCCTAACAAATTGGTTCAAGCTCCGTCCCTGATCATCGTCCCATTCTTATTAAAGAATCTATTGTGGACTATGGCCATACTCCTTTCCGGTTCTTTCACTCTTGGCTGGATATAGATGGATTTCATGATTTGGTTGTTCAGACTTGGAAAAATGATGGTATAGTCGATGGGAATGGGTTCGTTATGTTTAAAAATAAGCTTCAAAATCTCAAAAAAGTCATTCGGGGTGTGGATAGCTTCTTGGAAGGCTGATGCCCATGCGTCAAGGAAATATTATCTCCAAAAGTTGCTGCCATAGATTTAAAAATCGACCAAGGTTGTGCTAGTGAGGAGGATTTCAAGATTCGGCGTGATTCTCTTTCTATACTAGGCGATATGGATCGTATCGAGGCCAAAGATTTTGCTCAAAAAGCTAAAATCAAATGGGCTCTAGAGGGAGACGAGAATACAAGATTTTTTCATGGCACACTCAAGAAAAAAAGAAGGCAACTTGCTATTAGAGGTATATTGAAGGATGGTGATTGGGTTGACGCTCCTGATATTGTTAAAAATGAGTTCTTGACTCATTTTCGTGATCGATTCAAGAAATTTAATGAGCCTCCAACTGGTATTGACTCACTTTCCTTCAATACTCTTTCTCAAACCCATCGTGATTACCTGGAGCTTCCATTCTCGTGTGATGAAATTAAAAGGGTTGTTTGGGACTGTGGTGGTGACCGTGCTCCAGGACCTGATGGCTTCTCTTTTCGTTTTTTTACTGCTTTTTGGGATACCATTGAGGAGGATGTGGTTCGTTTTGTTCAAGAGTTTTCTATCTCTCATGATATTCCTAAGGGATGCAACTCGTCTTTCATTGCTTTAATTCCGAAGATTCCAAACGCTAAGTTTGTCTCTGATTTTCGTCCTATTAGTCTAATAGGGAGTCAATATAAGATCATTGGTAAACTCTTACCCAATCTGCTTAGTAGAGTTATTGGAGATTGTGTTAGCCCCGCTCAATCTGCTTTCATCAAACGGAGGTATATTCTTGATGGGCCTCTTATTTTGAACGAGATTTTGGCTATGTATCAACATCAAAATAAAGAGCTTCTTCTTTTCAAAGTTGATTTTGAAAAAGCTTTTGACTCTGTGCGTTGGGATTTCTTAGATTCGGTAATGGAAAAGATGGGTTTTGGTATTAAATGGCGCTCATGGATTTCAGGTTGTCTTCACAAGGCTCGATCCTCTATTCTTGTTAATGGCTCTCCGGCCGTAGAATTTGAGCTTTTTAAAGGTCTCCATCAAGGAGATCAGTTATCTCTTTTTCTTTTCATTTTGGCGATGGAAGGTTTACATTCTCTCACTTGTAAGGCTGAAGAATTGGGTCTCTTTAAAGGGGCTTCTATTGGGTGTGATAACTTGAATATTTCCCACCTTATGTACGCTGACGATGTGATCTTCTTCAGAGAATGGTCTTGGGTTAACGCTCAAAATCTTATTAGCATGCTTAGATGTTTCCATCTTATTTCAGGGCTTAAGATTAATATTGACAAAAGCAAAGTTCTTGGTGTGGGTGTTACTGATGAGGAGATCTCTCAAATGGCGCATATTCTTGGCTGTGGAATTTTGAAGTGTCATTTTAAATATTTGGGTGTGCCAGTGGGATGTAACATGAATCGATGTACCAACTGGAATGCGGTTATTAATATCTTCTCTTCCAAACTTTCTTCTTGGAAAGCTAGGCTCCTCTCCATCGGAGGTCGTTTGTGGCTCATCAAGGCGGTGCTGGGTAACCTTCCTACTTATTTCATGTCTATTTACTTGATGCCCGTCTCTATTCGTTCCAAACTTGAGTCGATGCGTAGCAAGTTTTTTAGAGGAGCGGATCAAAGTGATTCTAAGATGTCTTGGGTCAAGTGGGTTAAATGCTTGTTGAGTAAAAAGAATGGTGGGCTTGGTATTGGTAGTATTTATGCTCTTATATTGGCCTTTTGTTTAAATGGATATGGCGCTTTCTCACTCGTCCTTCGGATTTATGGGCTCGTGTCATCGGGAGTATTTATGGTTATAATGGATGCATCTTTAATGTTACGTACCGTCGGTCTAAACATTATACATGGGGCTCAATTTTGTCTTCGATTAAACATCTTAAGGAAAAAGGTATTGATATCCTATCTCTATGTATTCGTAAGCTAGGGAATGGTGATTATACTCGGTTTTGGGAAGACACTTGGTGCGGTAATACCCCTCTTAAGCTGCAATTCCCTCGAATCTATAATCTGGATAACGAAAGGACTTGTCTAATTTCTAATAGAGTTCCTTTGTCCGATTGAGTTCGTGCTTAGACGCCTTCCTGGGGAGGTCTTGAATTGATCCAATTCGAGGCCATTAAAGCTATTGGGAATGTTTCCCTTACGGATCAAAGTGATTCTTGGGCTTGGTCTATCGATGCTGCTGCTGCCCGTGCTTTAGTGGATGATAAGATGCTTGATTCTAGTCTTGAGGCCACTAGATGGATTTGACATATCCCTATCAAAGTCAATGTGTTTCTTTGGAGAGTAAAGCTTAATAAACTCCCGTCTAGAGTGAACTTAGATCGGAAAGGCATTGTGGTCAACTCTTTATCATGTCCTACGTGCCAAATTGATGTCGAAACGGTCAATCACATTTTCTTCAATTGCGAGATGGCAAGAGATCTTTGGTCTCTTTTGGCTGAGTGGTGGGAGTTGGATTTTCCTCTTTGCTCTAACATTTCGGAATGGTATGATTGGCTTGACGACGCTCATCTTGCTTCTAAAATTCGGTCGGTTCTTGAAGGCGTGGGGGACTCTTATGTGGGCTATTTGGTGTTTTCGGAATAAGTTAATCTTCTCTAATCCTCCCCCTAAGAAGGCCACTCTTTGGGATTTTATTGTTTCTCAATCTTTTTTGTGGTTTTCTTCTAGAAATCCTAATTGTAAAGTTAGTTGGATAGGTTGGTTACAAAACCATATAGCTAGTATAATAACTATGTAATCTTCCTTCTAGCTTTTGCTAGTTTTATGCTATCTGCCGTTCAAAAAAAATAAAATAAAAATAAAAATAAATAAATATTGATATTCAATCCAACCTATGAATTATTGTGACACACTCGAATGCTCGACCGGTTGCTCATGCGTATGCTTATCAAACTCGTTACTTTTCCATTCTAGCGAATTTAGGTGCCGTTGATGTAATTTTTTTTGTGTTTCCCGTTTTTAAATTCTTAAGGAAGGGATTGGTTTTTCTTCTTTAGAGAAGAGTTGAAAATTTTGAAAACCCGTTTAGATGAAATTATATTTTTCCATTTTTAAAAAATTAGAAGATGTTTAGATGAAGCTCTTTTCAAACATTTTTCTTTTTTAAATCAATTTTTTCCATATTGGATCTTTGTACGCTTTTATGCATTTTATACGTTTTATGCGGTTTTATCGTTTCATCCGTTTTTCCGTTTTATGCGTTATCATTCGTTTTATCTATTTTTATCGTTTCATCCGATTTTATTACGTTTTTACACACTTTTAAACTTTTCATCCATTCTCGTCCGATTTCATCCGTTTTCTACGCTTTTGTATGTTTTTTTATACGTTTTCGACCGTTTTTTATGTTTTCGTATGCTTTTTAATTTTATGTTTTTACGTTTTTTTATGTTATATAGACTTACAATAAATTTTCTAAATGCTAAATTTATAACTTATAATACTTAATACTATTTTAATTTAGTTTTAGATAACCATTTTACATGACACATAATGTCCAAAAAATAAATATCTATACTTTCACCAAATGATCATATATATTAGTGATTGGTCTATTTATGGTTTTTCACATTATTGCACATATTTTTTTCTTTATATATATTTTTTCATATATCAGTATATCACTTGTTACATAATCAAAACTCTAAAAAGGCAAAAAGGATTTGAAGATGGACACATAAAAGTGTTTTATTATTATCCGAATGTCATTGTCTTCTTCTTTTTTAGCATTACGAAGTTTGCGTCTTATACTTGTACGTAACTTTTATAGTAAACACCTGAAATTTGACAACCTTAATTATCGAAGAAGACTTCAAAGACAAAATATATAAAACGTCTGGTTGAACTTTACGTCAATCTTTTGAACACGTTTGGTGCTATTTATATTTTTCTATTGTAAGGGCGTAAGGGATGTTTTGTTGACAATTAAATTATAATTAAACAAAAGAAAATAAAAACATGTTTTTGATCATGCATGATCGATGAATATGTAACTTTGAGTCATTTATTTATATGTATTTGAATCAATTAAGTTACATTAGTTAATTAAGACTTCTTTCTATTATAGAATAAACGAAGTAGAAGCAAACCTTATTTTATTTTTGTTTAAAGAAATTAAAGATGGAGCAAAAGTTTGAAGGAAAATATTACTATGATATTGTAAGATGATATTGGTTGACCATGACTCGTGCGTTATTTAGGATTATATAACTCGATCAATTTTCCGTGGGTTGACCGTACGGATTTTGAAAGGGCATATGGATTCATTTTTAATTATAAACGAATATTCATGCGTAACGATGATCTATAAGTTAAGAGAAATGATAGATGAACCTAAATTTAGGTATAAACTTAGACTTAAAATCAAGTGGCATCATCCTGATGGCTACAGACAATGACTCACTTATATTACAACCCATCAAGATAATGCCACTTGGTTTTAGATGTAAGTTTAGGGATATTTGATACAATACTTAAATGTTCAATTTGTAGCCATAGAGAGAGAAAAATATGTAAGTTAAAAACAATAAAAGGATAAAAGTTTGAGAATTAAAAAATATTTTAATCATTAATTTAACGATAAATGTTGTTACTATTTTTTAATCACATGTATATTAGTAATTTTATTTTACCTTATTTTTTAAGTTTTTAGGTTTTATGAAAAAGAGTTTTCTCTTTATATGTAACGGAGATGGAGATTTACGATGTGGCGTTTTAATCAAACTTCCTAATATAAGGCGAAGTATATTGACTAGCTAAAAAAATTATGTGGAATATTATTAAGACAAATATTTTAAAAAGTTGTCATGTATATAATATGGGGTTTAAAAATGATTTTGAAATAACAATTTTTTAAATTTTAAATAGGAAATTTAAGATTTAAAGAATACCATAGGTATTAAACATTATTCAATTTAAAAATTTTTAAGTTTTAAATATTCTTTTTTTTGCTTTATATTTAGTAGAGATTGATATTTAATCCAACCTATGAATGTGACACACTCGGTTGCTCACCGTTACGTTTTTCATTCTAGTAAATTTACTTTCAACTATGTGTTATAGGTTTTGTTAACATATCATTCATGATTATGGTTAAACCTTGATAAATATGAATAAAAAGAAGCAGTGAACACCATATATGTAGGGAGAGAATTGGGAGACATATTAATCAGGTGCATTTACAAAAGATAAATTATATTCGAAACACAATTTTTATAGACCGGACGTATTTATGAAAAATTGAGGTTCTTACAAAAATTTAACAGTACATTGCAAAACTTCATAGGTATTTCTCAAGACCACCGAAACCCACCCTGGTTTCGTCCATGCATATATGAATTTATTAAGTGCTAAATTCATGATTACGTAATGCTTAATCAAAGCTTTCATACAGTATGCAAAATCTTTTTTTAATATAGTTATAGATTATCATTTTAACATGACCCATAACATATAATGTCCAAACACAAATATATATTTATATCAAATGGTCATTTTAGTAATTAATCTATTTATGGATTCTCTTACCGACAACAACAACATTTAGTTCCATTTGAACGAAGAAGTATGAGGAATGTGAAATGTAGACAGATCATTTGAATTCTCACAGCTACACATATTTTATGTGTTATACATTTGTTTTTTTTTTCTTCAACAAGAATTCAGTGTAAACGTTCAAACTATTTAACATGATATAAGTTATACTTGAATACTCACAATATTTTGCTCGTTTGCCGTCCACCTTTTTGTTAATGTCTAATAGATCGATTACATAACTCGATGTATATATTTTGCTAACGTGTTAAGAAGAAGAGGAAGATTTTGGGATTTCTTAATTAGTTTGAGGAAATAGTTTTTGGTTTTCTATTATCTCTAATTTTGTAATTAATTGTTTACTAACTTTTTAAGTAGTTAAAAGTCTACTAGACGAGTATCCGTGCATGGCAACGAGATTTAATAGCGGCAGACAATTGTAGTGATAAAAAAAAGTTTATGTGTTACAAACAAAAAATAATAAAAGTTTAAGAATTTGGAAATTAAACACGATTTAAACTGAATGAAAATAATTTATGTTATAGGCTATAAACGAAAATAATAATAAAATTTATGGTTTTATTTATAGTTTTTAATTTTTCATTTTCAAGAACATGGGTTTTTCTTTTTTATATACTATACGAGTACCAGCGCCTAGCGGCAACGGTGTCTAGTTTTCTGCAAAATTCGAAGACCCATAAGTTTCTTTCAACAAACTGTATTTGTAGCGTTAGAGAATCATTTTCAAATAACTATAATTCTGATGCGTGGTTGCATAGCAACAGAAATATACAGTTTTCAAAAAAATTATGTGGAGTCGATCTAAGTGTGAGAGTATATTTCTAATAAGATTGTTTTAAGTTTTAAGTTATTAAGATTTTAGTAATAATAGATTCAAACATTACAAAAAAGCAACGGTATTATGTAGTTGGCAATATTATATTGTAGTTTAGAGGTATACCAACGCAACAATGATCGCTTTTTTCTTGTTTTGTCGATAATTTAAGCGATGATAACTATTTTTTTTACATGTGTAGCGTTTAATATTTGGTGTGTGGCTTTTTAACTTGTAACCTTACAAATTTAATATCACCATAATAAGATTATCTTGTAATATCAATTTGCATAGATATTTAAGCATTGTTCAAAGCTATTTGTTTGGGGTAAAAATAATTATCGCTAAAGATAACAATACTATTTAATTTTGTGATTCTAATAAACTTAAATAACATTATTGATATCTTAGGACGAAGGTTATACTGATATATATTAACTTTTAAAAGGCGATTATATATGTTAGTCTCTTAAGTGGTGCAAGACCAACATTTTTCAAAATAACATTATACAAATGACAACGTACATGTGTCAAAGAAAAATAAACAACAAAAAACTACAATTACTTGGTCTATCATTTTTTCAAATTTGTCACGGGTTCCACAACTACTTCATCATTCTCATATAATTTTGTCAAATTTGAAACTGGTTCGACCGGGTGGTCCAACCGTTCGCCAAAAACAAGTCGATTAAACCGAGTCAACCGACGGGTTGGGACGAAAACAAGTCAAATTTAATCGGGACAACCCTGCGGGGTGAAGCGTCCCAGTCAACCGGTTTCGATGTGTATTAATAGTTTCGCTTTTGAAATATATGTCTTCAACATTTCTAATTTTATATTCAACTTTTCACTTTTACTTTTTGGTTTTCTTTATATATAGTATATAGAAGGGTACTGCTGCGTTTTGGCGGCGGTGCGTGTGACGATTAACCGCAGAATAGATCTTGATGAGACACGATTCATCGGTTTGCATCGGTTTCAACCGGTCTTCTGCAGTTCGTTTCGGATGGCTTTAATTGGTTAGTCGAACCGGTGGCGACACCGGTTCCGGTTGAACACGTTGGTCCGGTTCGGTTTTCAAAACTATATGTAACATCAACTTGTTATCTTGTATGGAGTTTTGTGTGTTTTATTAATTTGTATAATAACATGTACTTTTCATTTAAGGGTGTTTAAAAATATCATTAATTAGTGTGTTTAATTATTTTATATTTTGGATTATGTTGTAGCTTCTTTAAATTCTGCGTTATGAAATTTTTATTGTACTTTTAGTAAGAGGTGTTTTAATTGGTTGTTTTTAATTTGGTAGATGTGTTTTTAATTGGTTGTATAATGTAAATAAATTATTGTACATTTAAATAATGAGGTGTTTTAATAAGAGTATTAATTACACTATACATTTCTCTCATTTGATCAATTTTAACAATTTAACTTTTCAACTTTTTATTTTTGACCATTTTTCTATTATATGTATTATAGATAGAATAGATAGTCATTTGAAAGGTGTTTAGCTATCTTATTGGATAAGAATACAACGTGTAAGTTTTGAGTAACAAATGAACTAGATTTGTAATTTTGTTTCAGGAGTTAAAATTTAACATTTTGAAAATCCATCTGTAATTGATTAATAGAATCTTCACACCCAAGTAATGATGTCGGCTGAAAATATAATATAAAAATACCTGGAGTACGTACGAGCCCCACGAGTGCTTTACAAACTCAATTCAAACATGATAACCTCACACACCGACTCAATCAATATTTTTTAAGGTAGTTTATAGTGACATCATTTTATTTGATACTTACACCATTTTGTACAATTTGTATAGATAGCGCATATCTTGTAATCATAAAGCTATATGAAAGTATAAAAAATTGTGGTATAAGTATCAATACTTTTTTTTTTAAATAAAAAGACAAGCATCAAGTGCTAGTATTATACAAAGTCAAAGTGATGTACGTAAAGTGTGAACATATTGGCGGCTTGATCTTCAACTTATAAAAACATCCCTTTGATGTGAACCAAATTATATCCTTATAAATATATCGACCTACTCACCGAATATAGTATTTTGTAAGTTATTTCATGTGGGTTCTAAAGGTGGCGAATTCATCCGGTGATCATTTCCATCTTAGGAAAAACAACAACAACAACAACAACGATGATGAAGTACCATCATCAAATTTACTGGACGACATGGTCTCATCGGAGTATAGTTACTCGCGAGAGATGTCTGCTATGGTGACGGCTTTAACTCATGTTGTTTCTGGACAAACATCATCGTTAGGTGTTTCTAGTAGTACTATTTCATCACCATCGTTCCGTACAGGTGCTTCTGCTCTAGCTGCTGGTGTTTTCTCCTCGGATTCACCTTCTTCAACTTATTCTTCTTCGAGTTCGGGTTCTTTTGCTGGACATAAAAGAGTTCGTGATCAAGACGAAACTCCTACTCCTGTCAATCAACAACATCATCCAAGACTCCGTCGAGGTATATATACTAGCTAGCTTTCATGCATGCATCATGTAGAATGAAAAATCAAAACATTTTATGAATTCTTATTATTACTCCTTTCTGTCTCATAATAAATGTCCACTCTAAATGCGACACACAGTTTTAGAAAAATATCTGATAAAAGTAAAATGATAAGAATGAGAAATAAATGCAAATGCAAAAGAGATGCATCTTTTCATTAATTTATCTTTCTTCATTTAAAATGTATAACTGAAAACATTTCTCGTTCTTTTTATTTTTATTTTTCTTCTTGGTTAATTCATTCCCTTTAAGAACTTTCTAGCTGGTTAAAACCTGGAACATACTTGGATATTAAGGTAGGACGTATATATTAATGTTTATTCATGGTGACACAGTAAAAGAAGAAGAAACTCCATCAACGAACACCGTTATCACGGCCAGACAAAACCAACACGAAGAGAGTGGAGAGAGGAGGAGGAAGTACAGAGGGGTGCGACAACGGCCATGGGGTAAATGGGCAGCTGAAATAAGGGATCCACAAAAGGCGGCACGAGTATGGTTAGGTACATTTGAAACAGCAGAGGCAGCTGCCAGAGCCTATGATGAAGCTGCTCTTCGATTCCGAGGTAACAGAGCCAAACTCAACTTTCCTGAAAATGCTGTTTTATTGCCAGCTCAACAGCTACTGCCCACTACTACTGCTACCACATCAGTTTCACAGCAACCAGCTGTATCATCCTACTACCAGATACCTAATAGTATACCACCTTCTTCCGATTATTGGCAATACACTCGCCTTTTACAAAGCTCCAACAATTCTAGTAGTGGTCTGCAACCGCAAGCAAATAGGTTACAACAAATGTATAATGCATCGACAATGCCGTCTTTGTATTCACAAACATCATCAAATCAATATCAACCGTTGCATTATTCGGAGTATAATCCGATAGAGCATAACGAGGACAATAATGTTACAAATTTGCATACGGTTCCACCTTCATGGCCCCCGGTTCTAGTCAACTTCGACCTCCTAATCCATAATTTCAATGTCAATCCATTTAATTTGTTTCTTCTTTTCATTGTGCATGCAATTTTTAGTAGGATTAGCCAATTATATACAGGATATGTAATCTTTTATAGATCGAGAATGTAATTTGAGCACAACATGTTTTAATTTGAGCACAATTAAATGGTCTTTGTTTAACAATTCAAGCACAGGTAATTTGGCTGTGTTTATCTACAAAGTTCGAAACAAGATAAGTATACATGTTTGCTTCGTAGTTTTTGTTTCACGTTTTTAATTCTTGTTTATTTAGTAAGTAAACAATGACTCATGACATGCATTTAGATATGCACTACTTTATTTATTTATCTTATATTAAAAGAAAAAAAGAATTCGAAACTTCCAGCGAGGCTATATAAAGAGTTACGAAAATTATCATGTATTTTCATACATCTACATATTTTTATATAATAAACTTTATTTATCGGTAACAAATATCTAACGAGTTTTTTATAACAAAAATATACCGAAGCAAAAGCCTTTAAATTATTAAGAAGCCTAATATTGCAATACTTTTTTGACTTACGTACAATCTTATAGATTTGTTAAGCTTTTAAAAAAAATAAATGTCTTTACAAATGATAATAATAATTAAAACACATCCTTAAAATGATAACCATCCTAAAGTTTGCTTAACTATAAATAATTCCAACACACGCCTCTAATTATGTAACAAGTTACAAAAATACCTTAAAATTTTAATTTTTTACAATTTTTTTTATAATTTTTTTTTTTTCAAATATCTAAAAAGATATTCAACAATGTTCTAATAAAAAATATAAACTTAAAAATATATGTAAACTTTCAATAAAATGAGCCCAATTGCAAAACTTTTGACTTATATACGATTTGATAACAAAATATTAAAATTTTAAAATCAACTTCTTATTTTTCCGGTAATAGGTCAACATTTTTTTTAAATATACCAATAAAAAGATCTTTAATTTTTTTTAAAGAAAATGAATCCAATATTAGAATACTTTTATTTTAAACTTTGGGAAATTGCAAGTTTCATCCCTATTGTTTCGGAAATTGCAATAAACACATCGATTTTTATTTTTTTTTTGCAAATTTGCCACTGAAGCTGACGTGGCGTGCAAAATAGCCACCGAGAGCTAATGGTCATAAGTACCCCTCGTTAAGTGGCCTCACCCGATTAAGGACCTGAGGGTATTATCGTCTTTCTACACATCTTCTTCTTCCATACTCAAGAACATCATGCCCACAAAACCTAGATTTTATGTCCTTATTGTTCATCATCTTTCCCCTAAATTAAACACATCAAACATTTGAAAAAGATGATAGCTAACATAAATTAAACCATATCCATAATCAAAACTTACTATTTAAAATGGGGATTCAGATCTACAAAATTGAAATACTACGGGTACGTTCCTTCTCAATAATCGTTATGCTTCCATACTGTTTGATACTGGTGCCGACATGGGTTTCGTATCCACCAACTTTATGCCATTACTAGGAATTTCCCCAAACACCTCTAGGGTTCAGTTACGATGTGGAATTAGCTAATGGGAATAGGGAGAAGATAGACACCGTAGTCCGAGGTTGTACCTTAAGTTTTCTAGACCACCCGTTTAGCATAGACTTATTGCCGTTACCACAGGAAGTTTTGACGTCATCATCGAATGGATTGGTTGTCGAAGAACAGCACACATCATCTGCGATGAGAAGATCGTGCGTGTCTCGGATGGCGGAAAAGTTCGAGCATACAACGAGATCGGAGCGATTGTGGAAGTCCCTCCGGTTGAGCATCATCTCTTGTATTAAGGCCCGAAGTACATCGATGAGGAGGTTGTCTTTTCTTGGTTGAATTTACGAAAAGAAAGCAAGGAGAAGAGTGAAAGACACTTTAAGGATGTACCCGTCGTTAGAGAGTTTCGGATGTGTTTCCGACGATGCGCCATGGATTCCACCGTCCGACAAGAGGAATTCCAAATCGAGTTGATACCGTCTTTGCACCGTAGCCGGGCACCCTATCGACTTGCTCCAAGAGAATTGGAGGAACTGTCTAAGCAGTTAGCGAGTTGTCGGAGAGGAATTCATTCGACCAAGTTTGTCATTGTGGGGAGCACCGGTGTTGTTTGTGAAGAAGAAGGATGGATCGTTTCGGATGTGTATTGATTATAGGGGAATTGAATAAGTTGATGGTGAAGAATCGATACCCGCTACCTAGAATAGACGACCTATTTGACCAACTCTAAGGAGCTAGTGTCTTTTCCAAGATCAACTTACGGTCTGGTTATCATCAGCTTAGAGTCCGAGAGGAGGATATCCCTAAGACGGCGTTTAGGACTCGTTATGGGCACTATGAATTCCAAGTGATGTCGTTTGGTTTGACCAATGCGCCAGCGGTTTTCATGGATCTCATGAACCGAGTGTGTAAGCCATACCTGGATAAGTTTGTGATAGTATTCATAGACGACATCTTGATATACTCCAAGAGTAGAGAGGATCACGAAGAGCATTTGAGGCTCATTTTAAAGTTGTTGAGAGAAGAGAAGTTGTATGCCAAATCTCTAAGTGTGAATTTTGGATTCCGTCAGTGCAATTCTTAGCTCACGTGATAGATAGTCGAGGAGTTCACGTTGACCCAGCCAAGATTGAGGCCATTAAGGAATGGGCGACCCTAGGAACCCATCGACGCCAGTTTCTAGGTTTAGCGAGGCTATTACAGGAGGTTCATTGAGGATTCTCCAAAATAGCTAAGTCGTGACCAAACCGATGCGAAGGGCGTTAAGTATGAATGGGGAGAAAAGGAAGAAGAAGCATTCCAACTTCGAAGGAGAAGTTGTGTAGTCGCCCATCCTAGCTTTACTGAAGAAGCGAAGACTTTTTCGTGTCTTCGCGACGCCGCATAAAGGCTTAGGTTCTGTAGTGTTTGCCCTTAGAATCTGTAGACATTATCTTTATGGAACCAAGTGTGTAGTGTTTACCGACCATAAGAGCTTGAAGCATATTTTAGATCAGAAGGAGTTGAATATGAAACAGCGTCGTTGGTTAGAGTTGCTCAGTGATTATGACTGTGAGATTCGTTATCATCCTGGTAAAGCCAATGTTGTGGTAGATACCCTCAGCCGTAAGGAGAACATTCCATCATTACTCGTTCGATCCCTAGGAATGACCATTAGTTCGCCTCTACCATCTCAAATCTTAGCCGCCCAAGTTGCGGAATTGACGGAAGAGAACCGTCCTTATGAGAATCTACATGGAATGGTAGAAAGTGAAAACTGCTTCTTGAAGCGTTCCGACGGAACTTTATGCTTTAGAGACAGAAGCTGGATACCATTTCATAGTGGAACCCGTGAGTTGATTATGCACGAGTCGCATAAGTCAAAATACTCTATTCATCTCGAGCCGATAAGATGTATCGGGACTTGAAGAAACTCTACCGGTGGCTAACATGAAAACCGACATAGCTCGGTATGTCGGTTGGTGTGACTTGTTCTAAGGTAAAGGCGAACACCGAAACCCTCGGGACTCTTAGTTCAACCCGAACTTCCGAATGGAAATGGGAGCGAATCACCATGGACTTTAACACCAAATTACGAGAACGACTAGCGGCAATGACGCTATCCGGGTAATCGAGATCGTTTGACTAAGTCCGCCACTTCTTAGCCATTAGCGAGGTCGATAGTCTCGACAAGCTCGCTTGGCTGTACATCAAGGAGATAGTATCGCGTCATGGAGTACCGGTATCTATCATTTCCGACCGAGATAGCCATTTTACATCCCACTTTTGGAGATCCTTACAGTCAGCGTTAGGAACAAACCTGGATATGAGCACTGCTTATTATCCTCAAACCGACAGTCAGAGCGAAAGAACCATTCAGACCTTAGAGGATATGCTTAGAGCCTGTGTCATCGATTTCGGCAAAGGCTGGGAGAGACAACTCCCTTTGGCCGAATGCTCCTACAACAATAGTTATCATTCTAGCATTAAGGCCGCTCCATTTGAGGCACTGTATGGCCGAAAATGTCGTTCTCCTGTTTGTTAGGCTGAAGTTGGCGAGAGTCAACTTACAGGTCCCGAACTTGTTCTAGAAACCACTGAGAAGATAGTTCAGATTTGTAACCGTTTGCAAACCGCTCGTGATAGACAAAAGAGTTATGCCGATAGGAGACGTAAACCCTTAGAGTTTCAGGTTGGAGATCGTGTTATGTTAAAGGTTTCTCCTTGGAAAGGAGTGATTCGTTTTGGAAAACGTGGAAAACTCAATCCCCGATACATTGGTCCCTTTCCAATCCTGGAAAGAATCGGACCAGTAGCTTACCGTCTTGAGCTACCTTCGGAATTGAGTAGTGTACACAATGTCTTTCATGTTAGTAATCTTAAGAAGTGTCTTTCGGAGGAATACATAGTTGTGCCGTTAAGAGATATCCGGATTGATGAGAAGTTGAATTTCGTTGAGGAACCGATAGAGATCATGGATCGTGAGGTTAAACGGCTGAAGCATAGTCGTATTCCGATTATCAAAGTTCGTTGGACTCCCGACATGGACCGGAGTTCACTTGGGAACGTGAGGATGTGTTCCGTAGGAAGTACCCTAAACTCTTCATGACACCAAGCAACTCGGAGTAAAACCCGGGACGGGTTTCTTCTGAGGCTTGGAGGCTATTACAACTGGCAATTAGGGAGTCTATTTTAGGTAACCGCATTACGTTAAACTAAACCGAGTTTTGCCTTTAGAACTATTTATATCGACCATGACTTGATTTGATATTGTTTATTGGCTTTTATGATTTATTTTATTATCGTATGAGTTATCGTGTGAGTTTTAACTCTTTTTGTTAGGCACTATGCGATTCGACACAATAAAAGCCTAAAACAAGAAATAATGTAACTTTTAAACCGTAACTCGAGACTTGACATATATAGTCATAACTCGTGGAAAAATATAAATAAACATAATAGAAAGTCGAAGGAACGTCGTGGGACACTCGTAGGACAATATATGAGCTCGGGAATGGGTAAACGGGATAGTTTACGAAAGACACATCTTAAGATTACTAACTATATAAAGCCTCACCCTCCTCTTTCCCTTTTCCGTGCCCTCCCCAATTATTTTTATTTTGGTCCTTGTGGCCAACTATATAAAGCCTCACCCTCCCTCATTTGATACTTTCACTTCTCTCTCTAAAACACACACACTACCACTACTTTCTCTCTCTATCTCTCTCTTCCAAATTAAAAACCCTAACCCTAAACCACCACCATAGCAGGCACCTTTCCGGCCAAATTCCGGCCACCCTCCGGCGAGTGGTATCTCACCTCCACCACCATTTTGTAGATCTCTCTCCTCTTTCCATCCATATATGGCATGCCCATAGACGCCTTCATTAACACCTTCAAATCTTACAAAAACAATTCGTGATTCTAGGGTTTTCATTTAATCTTATAGATCGGGTTGATAAAATGTAAAAGGAACATGAGTCAAGCTTGTTTTGGTCATGAAAAGCCACGTACAACCCTCCTAGGGCTCGTATATGGCTCGACCATAAGGGGTTTTTGGGTGAAACATGGGATTAAAACTAATTTACACTTAATAAAACATATAGCTAGTGATTTGGTATCATGTGGTGTATCATATTGTCGGATTTTTACATTTTAGGCTTAGTTTTATTAAATGGGTCTAGATTAGTTGTTGGGTTTGATGTTTGGATGATGATTGGAGGTTGATTGATTGTGTTTGGTAGTTGTAGAAGTCGTTTGGGAGCGTTTGGCTGATGTTGTTGAGGCGTACGAGCCACCAAACCCACGTATGGGTCGTGGGTGGTGGTGTACGTGACCCATATAGACCACGGGTCCGGTTCGGGTTGTTGTGGTATCTTGTTGGTTGATGTTGTTGGTGTTTGGATGAGATGCGTGGAGCCGAAAAGCTTCTAGAGCTTGTTTGGTTCACGTGGAGTTAACCGTGACCGTGTCATGACCATTAAGGTCATAACATTGGTTTCGGGTATATTTTGTAGATTGATTGGTTGGCGAGATTGATTTGGGTTGATTTGAGATTGAGTTGCGCTATTACGGTTAATTACTTGGACTTATATTATAAATTTTCAACTTTGAGCAACGTCGGTGTTACTTTGACTTTTTAGTAATAGTTGACCCCGACAACGCCGTAACATGGACTTTAGTATATTTTGGACTATTGATTGATTAAAAGCCGAGAAGTCATGACTCGTGCTTGTGGACACGAAACGAATAACGATATAAGACTTATATTGAATTTGACGTAATAAATATATATATAAACATGAATAATAAATGGTGAAACATAAATAATAAAAGGCTTTTATACCAAAACTAATGATAACAAGACTTGTCTTGTTATTTAATATTTTAAATGGGAATTAACAATTTAAAATGGAAAGGTTTTCTAATAAATAAGTATTTAATGTTTCGAGTGCACGTTTATCGAAATGTGCCGATTATGAGCATTTAATACTAGTTTCAAGTTTTATGCATGAGTTACGGATGACCTAACATTAATATTGTCAATCCACATGGGTAGCGGACTTATTAGGTTGACGAATCTAATAAGAGCCCGCTAGGTACGTTGGATAACATTATTAATGGGTGAATTATCCTTACGACTCGTTAGGATGCGACCGGTTTATGGGATAATAAGCGACACGAATAAATAATTGAGTTTATCGAGTTGACGAATTCGATAAGGTCTACTATTTATTCCGAAACTTATTGGACTATGGAGTTTATCGCTTAGATGTCTCATTGTGTTGCATTGGGTCACATTGTGCTTATTTAAGTGCATTCATGATATCATATTGAGTCGATACACCCACACGATGATACCAAACGCTAGGACTAAACGGTGAAACAAGACATTTTTGGAGATAAAGAAAAGGAATACATTGGGGTAGATAAAGTTGATTTTGGGAAATATACATTAAAATTGGTTTACATTAATAGGTTGTGCCGAGTCGATAGTTGCTGAGCCGTGATTATCTGTTATCTTCTGCTAGTGTTTATTTGTGCGTTTCTTGCTTGAAGTGAGTTTCATAGCCCCACTTTTATCTATGTTTTAACTAATTTGGGGTGGGAATCATGCTACTATTTTTGGACCTTTTAAACTATTTTGATTTGCTTATGTGCTTGACTGCTTAGATAGATATGTGGTAGCTGTTGCCTTAGTCTAGGGTAGCAATCATTATTGCTATAACACATTTCCTAGCTAAGTATAGACTTTTACCTCGACCTAGTCCAGGGTTAGCAATCGTTCTAGACTTTGCTATGACTGTGCTGGCTAGAGTCGCTAGGGGCCCACTATGATGTCGGATATGATATTGTTGATATTGTGATTGTGTTATTGGTATGTGATTGATGTGTATCTATCTTAGGTCTCGCATAGCAAATAAACTCCTACAGGTCCACTATTCTAAAATTGAATTTAAACTTATGAACTCACCAGCGTTAGCTGACCTTTTAGCATGTTTTTCTCAGGTATTTAAGTGATGTTTGGAGTACGTGTTCTGTGGAAGCTTGGCAAGAAGGCATGGTTCAAGGATCATAATCAAAATCTGATAATTTATGGGGACCTATTTTTATAAATCATGTTTGGGCCTATTATTTACATTCTGGGATTAATGTTTTGAATATTTAAATTTGGGATTGGTTTTGAATGATAAATGACTATCTTGTTTGCTATACTTGTGTGAGATACCAATCCAATGTAACGCCCCGAAAACTTGATTAAGTCTTCTACTGTACCGAGATTTGGGGGTGTTACACACACTAACTCGTTATATATGATGATCCGATTCTTGCATCTTAACACTTGAACTGTGGGTGGACAATGGCTAATGGCAATAAACCTATTGGACTAGACTATTTGTTTGTGTTTTTCATTTTAAAAACTTTTAAATGTGTAACCCATGTCTATTCCTACCCTTAGTCATTCCAAATAGTAATTCTACCTTTAGCCTACTCGAGTGAAAGATTCGAAGAGTCATAGGTGTCAAACTCATGGATTTGGGTGAGCATTTATGGTTTTGTCGCTTTTGATGGAATAGTGTTGTTGGTGAAGATGATCTAATATGAATGATTCAACCCCAAGCCTTACATATATTCACCATATATTGCCTTTTGAGATTGCTTGACCTTTGCTCTAGTGATGGAGTTTAGTACACTCGCCAAGCCTATGATAGAGTACACGCTACGCCTATGCGATGATTGATCACCCCGAAATTAAAACACGTAAATTAGCGAGAGTAAGAATGTTTTTGTTTCCCTTTCCGTGAGGTGTTCGGCTTTGACATTTCTAGCATAGGTAATTTTTAAACTCAATTTTTTTGGTAAATTGGAAGATATCTTTTTAGGAATTATAATCGGGTCTACTTGAGGGCTAGTAGAAGTCAAGTGGGGGGATATTTAATAACATAAAATAGTGTATATGTTTCTCTATCAATATCCCTTATATTATGCTCGTGTTTCTTATATTTATATAACTATTTGTACTTAATTGCTTCCTATTTGTTTAATAGGATTTATTTGAGCATTGGAGTGAGAAGATGCAAAATTGAGAAGCTACTTGTTGGAATACGGGAAAAAGTTGAATCAAAGGACATATGAGGTGTAATGGAACTCTTGGGTATGATCCATATTCATAATTGAAACATTTGTTACTAAGTCAATTCAGAGACATATGCAACAGATATCGCATATATATATATATATATATATATATATATATATATATATATATATATATATATATATATATATATATATATACACACACACGTCGTATTTATATTAAAGACTTAGTGATTATCAATACATTAAGACAATAGGGTGTAACCAACTCAGTAGCACGTACGCCGTAATCATCAAAGAGCTGTTAACATAAATTTAACGAGAGTTGATCCGATGCAATGCTTCCCATATGTCTACACCGTAAGAGTTATCAAAGTCAAAGGAATTTCATATCTAGGGCACATACGGCTTAACTGGATCGATGCATCTACGACGTAACCACCAGAAGGCTTTGAAGAATTAATTTACCGAGAGCATATACGACGTAACTATTCACTTATGGTTACGCTATATACATGTCGTGCCCAGCCAAAACTATAAATATAAGCTCTAATTCATTCACAAGACACACATTCATTCCACATCTCAGTTGGAGAACGACTAGGGTTTCATCAAGAGTCATTTTCCAGTAAGATTGAGGAGCTTTTGAAGGGAGATTACATCACCAAATAACATCGAACATAGATCGACATAGAGTAATTATATCAAACACAATGTTTGATTCCTTTTCAGTTTTATTTATTAACTTTGCTACACTTTACAACATGTTCAACTAAACATCTTAGGTGTTAGCCTAGTTATGATTCAATTAATGTTAAGTTTTTTATTCCTTCATTTATTTATCGCTTTTTATGGATATATGTGTGTTTGTTATGAGATCCTTACATTATGACAGTACTTAGAGAGATTTAGCTTCTGACTGCTAGGTGTAGTAACCTCATCACTTGGGAAATCGAGGTGATCGAGAGATTGACAACCTCTCGGTTGTATAGGGGTAGATCAAACCACCACCACAATTAGTATGGGTACTTAAACATTATAAGTTAGATGCCTATTAGACCTAATAGGCGCCTAAAAGACCAAGAAGTGGGATTGTTAGCATAGGAACAAATCACATAGGTAGTTGAGACTTATTGACTAGGATTCGGTTTATCGGTATGACTACCAATCTACTGAGACCGGAAACTATAGGCTAGTAACATGTTGCACATTCATGCCTAGCGAACTAATATCACTAGTAGGAGCGAGACATAGACATTGCACTAGGAAGATGAATCATAGCATTAATTAAGGATTAACCAGGTTAACCTATTTTCTCCTCTTGATTAATTCACCCATTTACATTTCATATTTCATTTAATTTATATATAATTTTCTTTAGTTTAATCGTGACAAATAAGTTGATTAGTTTATTTAGACTCGAATTGATAGACCGCCCATAGCTTTTGGGAAAGACCACAGATTTACCATTTCTTCACTATATATGATCGGGTATACTGCCCGTTAGTTTACTTATTGATTATTAGGTAGACGGGACCTTTATAAATTTAAGACCTGATTACACGTATAATTAATTAACTTGGAGTTTGATGGGTTTGGGTTTAATTGTATTCAATTTTGTGGGTTTTGAAATTTAGTGTTTTTGTTATGGTAAATTGTTGTTAGGATTTTGATTTTTTTGGTTGTATGAGGTGGTGTAATCATTGATGTAATGTGGAAAAAAGCATGTGGTTGTGGTTCCGGAGTTGTTTCTGATGAAGCAAAACAGAAGTAATGTCGTTATTTCTTCATGCTGGAAAATTGTTTGCCTCACTCTTTTCAGTTGCAGGTACATTTCTTCTTCCCGCTGGAAAACATTTCGCCTCACTCCTTTCAGTTGGAGGTGCGTTTCATAAGATAAAATTTGTATATATATGTATAAGTGGCCACAAGTTTCCATAATAAAAGTGGGCATCGTTGCTTCAAATAATTGCAAATATGTGGTTTTATAACATTCAGTTTATGTTTTGATTTTGGAGAACAATCTTGATTTTTATTATACTCAAAAAAGCAGCGGTTTATGCTCTCTTCATATTGCTGCTAAACAAGGAGAATTAGGTAACGTATCAATTTTTTCGATCTTATAAATAAATTCAGATGGTGTTTGGAATCGCTCATTTTTGTTCTTGTTATCTGTTTATTATTTAGGTAGCAGATAAGTAGTTTGTGTGTTTGAGTAGAACTCCTTAAATGTATATTTTTTAAGCAAATAGAGAGTAGCTTGGCATCGATAACGAGAAGTAACTGAAAAACAGTATTGCATTTGGCTTCAAGACATGGCCATCTTAGAATGGTGAAAGCTCTTTTGGAGAAGTCATTTGGGATTTCAGGGAGGAATGATAACAAAGGGCAGATCGCCCTTCAAAAGAATTATGTAAGGCCCATATTGACTCCTAAAAATGTGCTGGATATTCACAATGGAAGGTCAAACATATATCTCTTTCTTTTTTCATGATTTATCATAAAAAGCAATTGGGTTAACTAATTAACGCTGAACCTATTTTGCGACCAAATATGTTTTTGCAGGAAATGTCAGCTGACACATTTTATTCCAAATGATACAAAGATTATCTATCATGGTATAGCAACTGTTATCTTTCTTTATTTTTTCTTGGTTTAATTTTCTTATGAGACTCATTAGAACATCATCTATTTTACAGGGAATGTTCATATTACCACTGGACCTAACTATTCAGGCAAACACATATATATATAAAGCATGTTGTTCCTAATTTGTCTGTCTCATTTGTCACCTTTTCATCATAAACTTTCACATAGTGGTCCAATATCATTGAGTTTTCTTAAACAAATCTCATCCTTGAAATAAAATACATGTAACACTGGCAGTTTTTCTTGCTCACATTGGAAATTTTGTACCATCAAATGTTGCGAAGTTGAGTTTAATTGATAAGTTTAATGCTCTTCATCGATTATCCCTTCAATCATATATGTAATATGTTGCATTTCATTTTGGTTGAAAAGAAGGTTGTGGTTGAAAACAAAAAACTTATATCAAGAAGTTGTAACAAACAATTTAAATTTATCCTTTTCGAAAAGGTAGTAGGTAACTCAAAGTTGATCTGTAGAAAAGTGTGTTTAAAGTAAATATAGTGTAATACAATTGAGTTGAGCATTTAATGTGATAGAGTGTCGTGTACTGAAGCTATATATATCAATGAACCAATTTGAGCATATCCTGAATGGTTTCTGCAGTGGCACATTAAGAAACTACGCAAAATTGTAAAAAAAGTGTCCATGAAGATTGTGTAGTGTGCTAAATATGACTATTTTCTTATCGGCAGTAAACAACAACAACATCAGTCATAAGGTTCTGCACTGATATCTATCTTGAGTCAAACTAAAATAAGAAGGTGGAAACTTATTTTAGGATAAAGGGAGTAATAAAGAACGTGAAACTCTAGGCAGTGAGTAATAATGCTTATCCATTATAACAATTTGAGTGATTTTATGAATTGTTTATTGACCCTTTACTTTAAAACTGATAAAGTTTGACTATGCGGTATTTTATAACTATTCTTAAATATTACGCGACACGTTTCAATTAGATGCACCATCATACTTACAATTTAACAATTTACATAAACACTACAAAATAAACAATTATGTATAACCTATGTCATCGCACGTGTCAAAGCGACTCGTTAAGATTATATTTATTACACGATATTCTATTCAAAATCATTAATTATATGTTTATTACATGATATTCAAATTTCTCTTTCTTTTCTTGTTATAGACTTGCAATAAATCATTTTCGAAACCAGTATATTCTGTTTATTATACTTTATTTATTATTATATTCTGTATATTATACTTTATGTATTACATAAAACTTAATAATTGTGCATTATTATATTATATTATATTATAGTATATTATGATATATTATATTAAATTATTATTGTTATGATATTATTATAATATACTTGATATATGAATATCTTTATTGAAAATAACATAGCAACCGCATTATATTGCGATATTAGTGTGAAATAGTGAACAACAATAGGTAAATTTAAAAGAGGGACATACTAAATATGTTTGTTATTAGTAATAAAAGTTTGACTATCATACACACATTGAGAAGAACTCTACATATAAAGTGTGTCTCTATATCTATATATATATATATATATATATATATATATATATATATATATATATATATATATATATATATATATTTGAATAACATATAAAGTATAATGACTTGTACTAATTTGCCGTTTAGCTAAAAGTAAAAAAATAAAATAAAAATAAAAAATATTTCTTGATACATCACACTCATGCATTTTTTTAGGACATCCACAATTACAAGCTGAATAGCAAGTAATAAATTTTTAAAAAGCTTTGGTTTTGGTTTCAAGTTTCATGTCTATGTGTAATAAAGAGTCTCGTAATAGTTTACTAGTTTATAATGTAATGCATGCGTTATTATGAAATAGTCTATAACCTTGTCTATTAATTGTTTGTCTAACTAGTGCCTTCAAGTCATTATTAATTTGGGAACAAAAGGGAAAGTTTAAGTTTTTAACTTGATTATATATAAGGTAATTTATATGTTTAATTAATGCGTATTAAGTATATATTGACAAATCCATTGATTAATACATTGAGAATAGGTTTTAAATATTATAAAATGTAAGTTGGTGATTTGGAAAAATTATTAAGTTTTCTCATTGTACATGTTATTACAAATTAAAGAGTAGTTATAAATTTTCATTTATAGTTACAAGTTTTATATATTTACTAGCAGGGTATCCGCACGTTGTAGCGATGAGTACCGTGCAATTAAAATATTCAGCGATTTTTTTAGTTCTATATTTTACGATACAATAGATATACGAAAGACGAAAGTTTTAGTTTTGAACAATTTTACGCAATAACAATATTTTTCATATAAAAATTGTAGATTATCCACGTGATGTTGTAACAATATTGAGTTGGTAGCTAGTATATTGTAGAGGTATGATGTTAAAGTAGTCTACAATGGCAGATAGTCGCAAGTTATCATTAAATATTAACATCATAGCGAATTTTAAAAATCACTTAAATTATACAAGAAAATTTAGTTATCTAAACACAATGTACTGTTATATTTATCCCAAATAGATGGTTAATACAAGTAAAATAGTACTTATAAAGATAAAGAAAAACTAAATATTTAAGAAGTCACGTGTGTTACTTGAAAGAGTATAATAATTACTACGTATTATACAAATATATATAATAAATATTAAATATATAATTAGCACCATCAACTTGTTTATATAAAAATTGTATGAAGCTTTGTATGTTTTATTAGTTGTACAATATATATAATAAGTATTTTTTATATTATGGGTGTTTTAAAAATAACATTTGTTAGGTGATTATTGTTATACATGTTTTTTTATATTAAATTACTTTGTATTTTTTTCAAAAACATTTTTATAAAAAATGCTTTAAAGTGTTGCAACCAATACTATTATAGGTTTACTTATTAAAATTTGCCATTATAAAAAAGTGTTGAATCTTAATTTTTAAGAATTTCATTTTAGGAATGTCCCAAATATTTTATAATGTAGATATGTGTAAATGTGTATAATCATATAAATTAACAATTAGTACTTTGCACTTTTGCATCATTTGCTTTGAAAAAATCGTCTGACTTTTTATAAAACAAAGTTTTTAGTTTTTATGGTAAGTTTTATCAAAAATTTTATAAAAAGTATATATGTTGGTTCTCGGGGTACTCTTGCCACTTAATAATATTTTTTTTAACATTGTAATTTAGTATGAATTTGAAACTTTATCGATTTAAGAATATCATTCTCGGATGACTTTTATGGGCTAGCTGAACCGGTGCTAACTCAAGTTCCTGATTGAACTCTGTAGAAAACTAGAAGGGGGGTTGAATAGTTTACCGATTAAAAACTTTGTTTTGAAACTTATTGAAAGATCAATTGATATTGATCTTAAGTATGTTAATGAAATATGCAAGCAATATGTAATAAGTAAATAAGGAAAGAAATGATCAAACCACAACAAGTTGTTTATAGTGGTTCGGCCTACAAGGACTCTTTTTCCTTGCCCTACTCCACCCCGAGTCTCACACTCGAGAGTTTAACTTCACTAGTCAACAAGCTCCTTTCACCGCGGAGAAAACCTTTACACTTCGCTTACACTATTTCCGACACTAAGCTAGATGTCGAGTTCTTTCCAAGGGTACAACTACTCCCACACACAATGTATTTTGAGGACTAAAATACTAACCACTCACACTCACAAGATTATGATGGTTTGATACAACAATGAAGTATGGATCAACACTAGATCATACAACACTTAAACAAACAAGACTTCCAACTTCTCGTTGAAGCTTGAATATGACTTGATCTTCTTTGCTACAAAGAGATCACTAGTATGATATGAAACCGAGATAGAAAGGTTAGAGAGAAGATATGTATGAGAGTATGTTAGAAAGGGATGAGAAACTACTTGGCTTGGCATTGCTATTTATATCCAAATTGGACGGGAGGCGTCGACGGACGGCGGACCCCTTAAAGGGTTCCGCCTGTACCAATTTGGTACCGCTGATCGACAGTCAAGATATCAAATCTTGCCTAAAGTCAACTCTATCTAAGTGAGATTGTGCAAGATATGAAGAGTACAAATCTTCACAAAATATCTAATGGAATCTTCAATGATTTCCATGATGTAATACATGATGTCAAATGTTGTATTACTATTTATAGAAATATACAAATGCTTAAGTAGTGTTTGGTTTTAAGAACCTAACACATTCTACAAACTACTATCATACATAATGATTAGAGTCATATCAAGATGTTACTAATCATAAATGTAAATGCTTGAATGATGAATATATTGTTTGAGAAAGCTTGTTTTAATATCTAATAAACTCGACAAGCTTTAAGCTTTTATAAATTAAATTTACTTTTGTCGTTAACAAAACTTAGGCAAAGATCAAAATATAAATAACGTTTAATGGCGATATTTGTATTAACAATCTCCCCTTTTGTAGAGGACAAAATATAAATTTTATTTTATAAAAGAAACAAAGTTTGTACAAGAGTTATAAAATATTAGTTTTAGAACTTGAAAAGAAAATGATAATGCAGTGTATGAAATTTGACTTTTATGAAAGTCAAAGAATTCACTAGTTGATGCATGATGTTGACTTTTCGAGAAAGTCAAAGTATGCAGTTTGACTTTTAAGAAAAGTCAAGTATTATCAATGAGAGTTCTGTTTGACTTTTAGAAAGTCAAATGTATGCGCTTGACTTTTTCGGAAAAGTCAAATATAATTAATTTCAAAGTTCTATATTTTCTCCCCTTTTGTCTCAACAAAAGAAGAGGCTATCTTGAATGTAATGAGCCCGAGCTATTATCTCCCCCTTGTTCAAAGCTCCCCCTAAATTGGGTGCTTTAATGGGAAGATACATGGATTGTGAAAATAATGCTACAAAAAAATTGTTAGTAATAATGATCATTCACAAGCATTTCCAAACACTATGTAATGACACCAACAATGTAATAAACAACATTCATTAGTTAAAATTTTTCATGAATAAGGATCATGAAAAGAGAACACAATGATGTGTTTCTAGTACAAGAAAATAAAAATTATCCTAAGAAAGCAAATAAAGAAAGACTATTCTAAAACCATCTTAAAGTGATGGTGGATGGGAAAAGCGTTTAGGCGCTCAAGAATGTGGTTGAGGATGAACCTCATTTCTTCGTGGAAGTCATGGACCATAATCCGGTCCGTTCCTTGTTTGACCCGCTTGCTCACAAGTTGAGCAACCATGCCTGGAGGGTAGAAAGTTTGGGAGGTTGTGGTGGTGGAATGGTGGATGTGTTGGTGGTGTTGGGGATGTTTGGAGTGGTCATGATGGATGCAAGCAAAGCACTTTGCATTTGCATTGTCTCACTTAAGTGAGAATCCACCATGCCTTTGAATTGGTGGAGGTTGTGGAGTTCGGCTTGAATCTCCTCTCTAGTGGGATTGTCATCCCACATGCACTCCGGAATGTCCTCAATATGAGGGGACATTGATGATGGAAGTGGATGATCCCCGTATAAAGGACCATGAATGTCCTTGTGAATGGGGTGGAAAAGGAGAGGTCTTGGCCCTAATGGGCGTTTGGGTCAATGGATGACCGAGGTGACTCATGAGCGATTCGCTCAATGGTGCCAAAGGATGGCAATGATGGTGGATGACTTGGCCCAGAGGCAAGTCTTCCAAGTCCTCTAGGAAAGGATTTGGTGATGTTGGTGGAGTTGAAAATAACTCCATGGGAGTGAGAGGGAGATCTTGGTGAAGGTGGTGAGGTGTTTTGGATGTTTGAATGGGTGCGGTGGAAGTAGGTGTGTTTTATTGGTGGTGGAGTGGTGATCACAATGTGTGATGAAGTGGGTGTAGCTAAGGTAAGATGTGTATCATCTCTAATGGGAGATGAGATGGTGAGTGGTGAAGATTCGGATGATGAGCTAAGATGAACAAAACAACAAGGCCTTACGCTCATTCTAGCGGTTTTCTTGCAAGGTTTTGGTGATGATTTAGTCATTTTTAACTTGGGTTTTGATTTGCTAGATAGTAGTAAGAATGAAGAAGGTGTGAGGATGATCATGGTAAAGCCTTTCAATTTATAGAGGTAAGAAATTGTTGAGAAAAGGTTTGATTTGATGTTGAACCATTGAAGAGATGAGGTTCCTAATGATTTGGAAGTGGGTTGAATGCTAGTCATATCACCCAAGTCAATCCATACAAAGAAGATGGAGTGAAGAAGAAAAGATATGCAATAAATGTGTTCTAGTGAGTGGAATTTCCTAATATTCAGATTACCACGGATTTGAAGGTACCAAAATTTGGTTCCTTCCTTTATGCCAAAGGGCTCCTTGGGTGGATTTTTAAAATTTTGAATTTTGGTGGAAATGGATTTCTTATATACCTTAGTGAATAATACAAGTTCTAATAACAGTATAAACTAGTTAAGATTGATTTCTAAGTGATGGAAGATAATTTGGAATCACGAAATAGTCGAAATTCGAAAATTACGGAAGATCCACGACACCAAAATCATACACGGACGGTACCAAAAAGGGGGCCGTCTGGTCCGCCTGTACTGTGTATGGCGGTACCAAACTATATAAAGGACGGTACCAAAATTATGGTGCCGTCGATCCATGGAGTGCTAAAATATGGATGATACGTTTTAGGTGTCGGAAATTTCCGAAACACAAATTTTTCTCAAAAGTCATTATACTAAACATTTCTAGTTAGGAAAAGTAAATAACACATATGTAAACATAGTGGAGCATAGATTTTGAGCAAGGCTTATTGATTTCCACAATATAGTGAAAATGGGTAAAATTTGATAGCATACTTGTGCTATCCCCCTGCATGAGATTGTTAGCATACACCATTGTTTCAAGTTATATTATCATCCTACATAATAAAAACAACTAAATAGTATCAAACATTAACGATAATGCATTGTTCCAAACACTCCTTAAAGTACCCTTATTTGTCCAATTTCTTGTAAATCTTGTTCATCATCCTACCAAGGCACTTGAACATTCCCTTAGTTTGCTTGAATCTGTGATTCATTCTCAATCTCGGGAAGAGATGCGTAATACTCTTGAGGTGGAAGATGAGAGCTTGGAAGACCATCCTCGGAGCTATTTGATGATGATGATGAAGGAGTTGGAGGTTTAGCTCTCTTGCCTTTAGTCTTAGCAACTCGAGCATCACTCAAAGGTACAAAGATGTGAGGGATGAGTTCATAGTGAAGGTGCATCCCTTTTGGGGTTGGTGGAATTGGAGCGAAGTTTCTATAGAGACGGGTGAGAAGCATCCCGTATGGAAGAGCAACGGATCCTTGAGTTGGAATATCAATCATTCTCCTAGCTATGTAGTAGGCTAAGTTGAATGGTTGTCGGGTGGACAAGTTGTAAAGCATGTGGCAAAGACAAGCGTTTATGTGATCCCTATTCCCTATGGTGCTAATGACGTTGCTCTAAGTAACTCCTCCCATTTCTTAAATTAGGTGCTTAAGTTCATTTAGCTCCATTCCATATGGATCTCGGTCTACCTCCTTTCCCTTCGGGTTACTCGGGTTGTATCGTTTTGGGTTAAAAGGTGTTCACGGATGACATCCTTATCGGCCAAACGGGTTAGATAGGGAGAAGTGCGGTCGTTGATTGCATCAAGGCGGTGAGTGACCACTTATCCGTAGACACAAGTTCCTCGGTTGGGAATTCCTAGTACTCTAGCAAATTCACTTAAGGTGATGGTGTAGTCATTTTGGTTGATTCTAAAGCTAAGACAAAATTCATCATCATCTTCATCACTAAAACCGGTCACACTAGCATAGAATTCTAACACGAACCTAGGACAAATTGGTTCATCAATGTCAAGAAGACAATCGAATTGAATGGCGGCTAGTTCTTCACGAAGATTAGTGTGCTCAAGGAATGATGGGTGAATGGTTCTACCCGTGGAAATACCTTGATTCTAGACCCTAAATATTTCTACTTGTTCCTTGGTGAGTCCTTTGGTTTTGTGGTGTTTGGGAATGTAGTTAAGAGTGTCTTTGTGATCATAGAATCTTGCGGCTACCATGGTTATTCCTAAGGACAAGAATTAACATGTTAAAAAAAATAATGAAAATAAATTTTAACGTTTTTGATTCTAGTGTGTGCCTATATGAAAACAATTTGGAGTTGCGGTTATCTCGACTCATTTTATGCACAAAATGGTTTTAGTGGAGTGTTTGGCAAATACCATGAGATAACCCAAATGCTCCTAATTCAATGTGGCTACATTTGAATATACCCGGAGTGCACATTAGTTATGCAATACCTTTAGTATTCAAGAGCATGCAAGTGATGAAAATTCTAACGTTTCTATTTGTATTAGCAATGAAAATGTTTTCCTACAAGTGAGAAGTTTTTCAAAACTTTTGACATGGGGTGTTTGGTTGTTTGAATAAGGCCTTATATTTATTATCTATCAATTAGTGGGAAACATGATTTGTTTATGCAATATGATAATGTAGTACCTAATTTGAATGACTAGTTATGCAATTTGCCAATTGAATTCATATTTGGTATAAAAGCATACATAAAACCCCATGTAATGATTTGTGATAGTTTTGTGCATAAATAAGAATCCTAGACTCGAATTAAGAGATGAAATGTAGTTAGGATACTTACAATGATGTTATCTTGATGATTAGTGAGTGGGAAGATGACAATAATGAGCTTGGTTTAAGTTTTACACGTTTTGGTAAAGTGGGTTGTGAGGAAGAGGATGTTATGTATATAGCGCTTTTGTACAGAGACACCACGGACGCACGGCACCAAATTTTGGTTCCGTCCGTGTTGTCGCGTTGGTGTCGTGGCTACGATGAGCGTATACAAGGCAAAATTGTTTTGGTTTGACTATTCTAATGTTTTAGGCTATGTTTATCCTACATGTTTGGTTCCATTAACCCTAAACCAAGTCTAAGAAGATTAAAAGGTTCTCGTTTAAGAGGTTTAGTAAAGATGTCGGCAATGTTGTCTTGGAGGATACTTTCTCGATTGAAATGTTTTCTTTTGAACATTGTCGCGAAGAAAGTGATGACGGATTTCAATGTGCTTTATACGAGCATGTTGAACGGGATTCTTCTTGAGATCGATGGCTCCTTTGTTGTCGCAGTATCACAATGTCGTTGAGATGAATTCCGTAGTCTCGAGAGCTTGCTTCATCCAAAGAGCTTGTTGACATGCTTTTCCCGGTGAGACGTATTCGCTTCAAAGAGTAGAGATGGCTAAAGCCGTTTGCTTTTGCAAACCATGAGGTGAGACAATGTCCAACAAAAGTGCAAATACCACTTGTACTTTTCTATCGACATAATCACCGGCATGATCCGAGTCGGCATACACTATGGTTTCTATACCCGTTCCTTTGGGATACCATAATCCTAAACACGTTGTTCCTTTAATATATCTAAAAATCCTTTTAATGCTTCTAAGTGTGATGCCTTTGGGTTTTCTTGAAAGCGAGCACATAGACAAACACTAAACATAATGTCGGGTCTACTAGCCGTAAGATAGAGTAGGCTACCAATCATTCCTCTATATTTAGTGTTATCTACGGATTCACCTTCTTCGTCCTTGGTGAGTTTAGTGTCCGGGACATGGGTGTTTTAGTTGGTTTGGAATCTTCAAGACCAAATTTCTTAAGCATGTCTTTATATATTTAGATTGGTTAAAGAAAATACCATCATCTAGTTGTTTGATTTGAAGTCCTAGAAAGAAGTTTAACTCACCCATCATACTCATTTCAAACTCTTCATGCATGATTTTAGAGAAATCATCACATAGCTCTTGACAAGTTGATCCGAATATAATGTCATCAACGTATATTTGAACAATAATAATTTGCGATTCCTTTTTCTTAGTAAAAAGAGTATTATCTACTAATCCCATAGTATATTTGTTATCAATAAGAAAAGTCTTAAGACGGTCGTACCAAGCTTTAGGTGCTTGTTTAAGGCCGTATAATGCTTTCTTGAGTTTGAAGACATGATGTGGTTTTTCAAAGTCGGTAAAACCGGGAGGTTGAGCAACATACACTTCTTCGTTAATAAACCCATTAAGGAAAGCACTTTTAACATCCATTTGAAATAATTTAAAATCATAAGCACATGCATAAGCAAGTAATATTCTAATAGATTCAAGTCTAGCTACCGGTGCATAAGTTTCGTCATAGTCAATTCCTTCTTGTTGATTATAACCTTGTGCAACAAGCCTAGCTTTGTTTCTAGATACTACACCATTTTCGTCCATTTTGTTTCGAAAGACCCATTTTGTTCCAATTATAGTTTGATCTTTGGGTTTTGGAACTAGTTTCAAACATCATTTCTAACGAATTGGTTTAATTCTTCTTGCATGGCAATTACCCATGATTCATCTTTTATTGCTTCATTTATGGTTTTGGTTCAATGGTGGATACAAAACAAAATGATTACTTTGATTTTGAGCTTGTGATCTTAAGGTTCTTTGATTAAGTTTTCCTATGACCTTTTCTAATGGATGACTTTTAGATTCTTTTATGTTGACAATTTCCTTATAACTTTTCACATACACATCAAACCATAACACAAAGTAGCATATAGATGGAATTCTAGAGAGAAAGTTAGAGGTTTAGGGAACTTAGTGAGAGAAAGTGAAAGATATTATTATGAGCTCCAACTCTCTACCTTGGGAGGTAGAGTATTTATAGTCTTACATAACTCGCCACACTTTGGGTGTGGATCGGGCATACTGATGGGTAAAGACCGTCCGTCCTCCACGGTGTTACTTAACTAAATTACTACTTAACTTAAAAGAACTACGACTACGAGCTTTTAACGATTACATATACTTGAGGTGACCGACTCTTTAATCCGGAATTTCTAATTCCTAACAATCTCCCCAAGGAGGTCACCTCAATCATGTACTAAAATTACATTGAATACAAATAGATATTACATTTAACAATTGATCTTGCATTCTTGATGTAGTCCTTTGCTCCTAAGCTCGTAGTCATTGATTCTTCACATTGCATGTTTGGTTGTTCCAAGTGGAGGTCTTTTCTTGATCCACGTGATGATAACTTTGAGCCATCATTTGAGATCATCGACTATCAACAATCTCGAGACATCCATTGTGGTGTTGTGACTTTGGGACCGACATGCTCACATTACGGATCATGATATCTTCTCATCGAGTAGCGGAAGCATTTGTTGAATCATGAGATTGGCGGCGTAGCGAAGCATGGAGTGAAAATATCGAGTCATTGATGCACTAATCATGATTTCTTTTGAGATAAATGTGTTAAGTGAGCATGCGGTGTGGATTGACCGCTTCATTACGATCGGTTTGCAAGCGTCGGGCGTACTGCATACAACGATTAGCAACAAATCGCACGAAAGTGTCTTTGATCACTTCGTTGAATTGAGGTACACGCCCACGGTTCCCGTTGATCGGTACAAATCTTGCTGTGATCGGTAGGATTCCTAAGAATCTCCTTGACGGGGTTTCGGTTGTTCTAGTTGTTCTCAAACCGAACGTCTCAAAGAAGACAACACGGAGTGAGTGAACGGTAATTTTAAGTTCAGCGATTGATGAAAGAGATTTGAAAAACAATCGTGTATTGCTCAATAGAAATTGTTTTGCAATACAACGAAGGTTTTATTGAAAATCAATTATCAATCATAAAAATACCTTTTGGTTTGAAAAATGAGTACACGATCGATGTGCTAAAGAAAAGAGTTTTAAGCACAAAGACCGGTTTTCAAAGGTATCCGTCAATCCATAACTGAACCGGGTTTGATTCAAGAGATTGAATCGCCCCATTGTTTCTGTTCGGTTGTCACATGGTTGATCTATATAATAGATCTCACACGCCACCTACCAGGAGCTTGTTTGATGTTGGCTCGAAGGCTTTCCATCTTCATTGTGAATATGTAAACACATCACTCGGATGTTACGGCAATACCACAAGGATAATCGTGGGACTCAAGATATAATCTCTCTTTCCACATTGTGTGAAGCAGAGAGTCTTCATTGAAAGTGTCCTAATGAGATTTATTGATGATCTCGTGGCTCTAGACTCAATTTGTGCATATTTGGATCCTATAACGGAGACTAGGGAGGGTCTCTTCTTCAATATCAACCATCTCTAAGAGAAAGTCGATAGATAATGTCGGTTCCCGTGAGAATGAAACAAGTCCTTTTAAGAGGAACTTGAGTGGTTTGGAAAGTTGAAGTGCGGTCGTCCTTTGGGTCCATGACGTCTTGTCTTCAATACCGATGTTACCATCGGTAGCATATGAAGTGAACCCGGTTTACGCCCTAAGGTTGAATAAATGGAGGGCTATTTGTTTTCACCCTTTTCTCATTCAATTCTTTTAATTCTTCAACCCTTGATTGCTTACCAAGACTTCATAGCTAGAACCTTGTTGGGTTTATTCGATACTAGCTCGGTCTTAGTCCGCACTCTTCCCATATCTCATTTTCTCCTTTTATCATCATACCTAAGGACTTCTACACTAACTAGTGGATTGTCCTGGTAGATCCCTCCGGTTACGGCGGATCTTGGGAACCAATACCTAACCTTATCATCCTTATATCACCGTACATAAAGTAAAGTTGGTCGGTCGGTTTGGTATTGTTAAATCGCCATTGGATCCAATTGAAAACCATTTGAAAATCAATTCGGATACTTGTGATATATTATCAAAGCATTTTGTACACGAATTGTTTTGATATTTTAAACGAGAACTCCCCTCAACATGTGCATCAAGTATTTGAAAATGTTTTGCACACGGAGACAAGAGAAAGAATTAACTTCTTTTGATTACCATTTTCTAAAGATATCAACATCACTTCCTCAACGGATCAAGTGGGTATAGCATTTCGGGAAGGATGAGGTTTCCATGAATTTGCTCCCCTCAATATGTGCCTCGAGGTTTGAAAAGAGTTTTGCACATACTAGAGGAACTGCACATTGAGATGAATGATCACGTTTCAAATCAAAGGTTTAAGATAGATGCTCCCCTCAACATGTGCATGAAAATTTGAAATCGTTTGTCACATGTGGGAAGGATAGCATGTACATCCGTTTATAACCATTTACCTAATTATCGGTTTAAATCTAATTTAAATCACACATTCTCCCCGATCACAATTATCAAATCATTTGAGATTTGTGATCTCGTATAGATTTAAATTGATTTTGAAAGCTTTAAGGAGAATTGTGACATGATTGTGAAAGCGTTTGAGCCGATAAGGATCGGATTTTAAGACTTTAAACTCCATTTATAAAACATGCATGTATATCTTTTGAAAACAATTTAATGCCAAATAACTTTTAATTTAATTGAAATCATTCTCCCCTCAATCAATGACGTAGGTTGTTGATTGAGAGATAAGATTTTGACAAATAAGTCGATGATTATCAAAAATAGAGATTGAGTTATTTTTCAAAGCATTTAGTTTTCAATGAGATAGGAGTTTATAGAATCGAGCATAGGATTTGAAAACATGGTAAAACATGGCTCTGTTCTTTCTTTAAAACCGGGTTATTGCACGAAGATGACAATAAACCATTTCTCTTTCTCCCAAAATATTTTTTTTTTTTTGATTTTTTTTTTTTTTTTTTTTTTTTTTTTTTTTAAGAATTGAACAACATCTAAAGTCCGTGTCATTCTTTGAATGATGACACAAAAACCGTAGATATTATCGAACCGGAAGAAACATGACAAAATGACAATATTTTTGAAGAATTTTGAATTTTTCAAATTTTTATGGATTTTGAAAGTTTTATATTTTTGTATTTTGTTTTTCAAATATATATGTACAAGAGATAGATGAAGAAAGACCTTTACTCCTCGTCTTCCTCACGAAGGCGTTTGAGAGTTTCGGTTGAAGGCTTTTCAACCCAAGTCGTGGAAGAATAAACTCAAAACGTTCTCTTGGAAGAGCTTTGGTGAAGATGTCGCTAGCGATATTCGAGACCTCACAAAATATAGTTCCACCACACCTTTTTCCACTGTTCACGATGAAATGATGTCGAATGTCGATATGCTTTGCTCTTGAGTGTTGAGCGTTGTTGCATGAGAGAGCAATAGCACTTTATTATCACGATCTGAGAGGATTTTGTTGAATTCAAAGCCATAGTCGGATAATTGAGATCTCATCCATAAGATTTGAGCACAACAAGATGACATGGCTATGTATTCACCTCTGTAGAGGAAATAGAAGTACTCATTTGCTTCTTTGAAGACCGACTCACAAGCTTATCACCCAAAAGCGAGCACCTCGGCGTGCTTGACGTGTATCTTGACAACTGCATGATCGGCATCTGCATAGGCCGTTAGTGACATACCGGTGTCCTTGGTACCATAGTCCCATATTGATGGTTCCTTGGAATACCGAAAGACCCGTTTAAGCGCTTCAAGGTGCTTTTGGTAGGCAGCACGGTATCTAGCACACATGCACGAGAGAACAAAATGTCGGTCTACTAGCGTTGAGATACATCGGGGATCCAATCATACTTGATATTTAGTTTGGTCAATCATGATCCACGAGAGGTCCTCATCTAGTTTGGTTCGGTCAATCATGGGGGTGTCAACGGTCACATGAATCAAATCCAAATTTCTTTAAAATCTCGGTTGCATATTTAGATTGATTTATGAAAATGCCTCCGGGACTTTGTGAAATTTGTAATCCCAAGAAAAATGACATTTGTCCCATCATTGACATTTGAAACTTTGAACTCATTTCATTTGAAAACGATCACATTCCATTGGGTCGATCGAGGCAAAATAATATCATCAACATAAATTTGAACATGAATCAAATGTTTGCACGACTTCGGTGAACAATGTAGGATCAATGCTCCTTTGATGAATCCGGTTGATAGAAGAAACTTTGATAGTGTATCATACCATGCCCTTGGAGCTTGCTTTAAACCGTAAAGAGCCTTCTTCAAGCGATAAGCGTGAGTAGGATGCTCTTGATTCACAAATCCTTGAGGTTGGTGGCGTGAGCGACTTCTTTAAGATCTCCGTTTAGAAATGCCGTCTTTACATCCATCGATAAACTACCATGTTCTTACTAGCGGCATTAGCGAGAAGATTACGATTGCCTCGATTCGAGCAAGCTGGAGCAAAAGATTCTTCAAAGTCTATACCCTCCTCTTGACGATATCCTTTAGCAACTAATCGAGCCTTGTTCTTCAACACATCACCATGCTCATCAAGTTTTACTTTGAAGATCCATTTTAGAGCTATAATCATAGCACGATCTGGGCGGTACTAACTCCCATACATCAAGGCGATCAAACTCATGAATTTCATCTTGCATAGCATTGAACCGACTATCTTCATTCATAGCGGTTTAACATCTTTTGGTTCGATCTTAGATAGTACGGAGTTGAAGAAACACCATAAGGCATCGGTTGCAAGTTGTTTCGGGTTGATACAGGACGAGAGGATTACCAATGATGTTGTCTAATGGGTGATCGTGAGTCCATTTTACGAGGTGTTCATGTGGCATTTGTTGAGGCCGAGGTAGCGAGTCGATGTCTCTGAAGAAGATGGTTCGATGATGATTCGGGAGTAGCAAATATGTTTTCAAATGGAGCATCTTGAGAGTCGCAAAGGGATTAACTTCATCATTGATGCGAAACATTTCCATGATGTACATTTGAAGAATGATGATTTGTTGATGAGGCGAAGGATCGTGACGGTGCTTCTTGACTTCTGAGATATTGGCGATGGATTGACTTCATTCAACGGAATATGAGCATCCTCTGTTGTAGGGATCGACACCTCATTAGTAGTAGACTCATACAGTTCATCAAACATTGGATCAAACAATTTCTTTACATCATCTTGGATGGAGGTACATATGGCGTTTCTTGAGAGGAGTTTGGAACAAGGGATGAACCAATAGGATTGTTTTGAAGTGCGGGTCTGGTGGAGTGTCCGAGGAGCCATTTGACCGGTCGACTCATCAAGCGTAACGTGAATTGTTTCCATGATATTTCGGGTTCTTTTGTTGTAGATTCGGTATCCCTTTTGTTTGGTGCATATCCTACAAATACTCCAATGTCGACTTTAGCTCTAAGTTTGCCCAAGTCTTGACCCTCATTAGTTGGATAGCACAAGGCACCAAACACACGAAGGAAAGATAGATTAGGTTTCTGTTGTGGACAAGTTCATATGGAGTTTTCCATGAATGGTGTGAATCGGGGAGCGATTTTGTGTGTAACATGCGGTGGCAATTGCTTGACCCGGAGAAACATTGGAACCTTTGAGTAGATCGGCATTGTTCTAGCGACTTCAACAAAGTGCGATTTAGTCTTTCAACTACACCGTTACATTGAGGGGTTCGTGGAACACTTCTTTGATGGTGATTCCAACGCTTTCATAGAATTCACTAAGTTGTTTGTTGACAAACTCGGTTCCATTATGCATTACGATAATTACGGCGGTTTTGTTTAGTCTAACTGCAATTTGTTTGATGAGTTTGATGATGATATCGGGAGTTTCATCCTTTGTCCTTAAGAACTTGACCCGGTGAATCTAGAATAATCATCAACCACAACTAACACATATTTCTTCCCAAAGATATTACGCACCCTCATTGGTCCACATAAATCCATATGAATCATATGAAGAACTTACGTGACGAGTTAGTAGGTTTGGGTTTATGGGCATACTTCTTGCTTTTTCCCAATTGACATCTTGAACAAAGATGATCCTTTTCATACTTTAGTCTAGGTAAACCTACAACTAAGTCCTTTACGGAAAGATCGTTGATGGTGCGAAGTTCAAGTGATTGAGACGCGATGCCATAACCATGACTTTGTTTTGAAGCCTTTGATAACAAGCGATTGGTGAAGCTCTCATCATGTCATCGATAGAGATGGTGTAAAGGTTTGAGCCACGAGTTCCTTTCAGCAGTTCCTTACCATTAAGATCTCTAACGAAGCGGTATGTTTTCGAAGGCTACTTCTAGATCGAATCACGAATTGACCAACGAGAGAGCAGTTATGACCTAGACCTTCCACATAATACACTCGGAGATGACACTATCACCAACAACATAATCTCCATAACCCATAATAGCACCGAAATGATCATTACCAAATCTAACGGATCCGATGAATTTGCTCACGAAGTTCATGAGCGTGACCGGTCTCGGTCATATGCTTGGAACGACTGAGTCCGGTACCACGAGCGATTTGAGCGATCTGCGGTTGAACACAGACAAGAATGGATAAGCGGATAATTGGGATCCCATGCAAGAATGGGTTCCATTTGGTTAGTAACAGCAGTTGGAACACCCCATCGAAATAGAAGCATTCATATCGAGACGGTGAGGAAATGGAATCATTGTGAGTAGATGCAATACTAGTGTACGTATTAGTCCTGTTTACGGTGTGACCACTTCTTAAGGGAATAGTTCTACCGGTAGGCATCCATTTTCTAGTGGGCATTATCGATTGGTCTTATGACCAACGGTATCCAATAAAAACCTATTCTTTGAATGTTCTTCTGTGGGTTTCCATTGTTTTCTAACTTTCTTTCGCTTTTGCCTTTTAGCCTTTTTAGCATGAATTTTAGCATTAACAATATTAGCTGGACAATTAACATCATTAGGCAAAACATTGACATCACAACCATGATTAGAAAGCGAATTCAAGCAAACATCGGTACAAGTTTTGCAAATAGTATCGAATTGAATTAATTACGATGCGCTTATGGCTAATACTAGAATCAACACGATTCGTTTTATTCGATTCAAACTTAAGGTTCCTAGATTGTTCTTCTACTTTCTTCGGTGCACATTCTTAGCTTGAGAGGTCCTATCATTCCTTGTATTGTCTTGAGACTTTGACTGCTCCCTTTAATGTCATGATTACTCTGTAGAGGAATGGGAACATTAGTTTGTTTTACCACTCTTTGCACCACTGTTTAGATGTCTTTGGGATCGAACTACATGCGGTGCACTAAGGTTCACTTTCTTAACACTAGAGTCTTGAGATTAGTACTCCTAGAAGGCACATTTGAGTTCACTTTCCTAGCATTGACGGATCTAAAATCGAACTACTCAATGGTACACTACTCCTCACATTCAAACCATTGGGAATCGAGTGCATGTCATGTTTGGCCTTAGGCATTGAGCATGGAATCAAGGGTTAACTCTCTCACCTAATGTCTTTGGGCATATTGTGATCAAACATTCTAAGATTTCTTGAGATCGTTTGGCATATAAGCATGCATGTCCAATTGCATTATCATGAGGTTTCTCTAGCTTATCCTCTTCAACAATCTCACGCAGGCATTCTAAGCAATCCTTAAGGGATGAGAAATATGTTTGAATGGCAAGTTTGTTGTTCCTTAGGTGAGGGGACATATGTCACGAGATAAAGCATATTTATTACGAGTGAACCTTTGATACAACATTTTCCTCATTGATCATTGGCATTTTCCCTTTTACGACTCTTGATTCTCAATTTCCTTTTGCAATGAAGTTATTTGTTCGTTGTTTTTGTTACGAGTGACTTTAATTGATTCAAACAACTCATTGAAATGACGTTTAACCTTTTCATTCTCTTCTAGAAAACTTTCGTTTTCCTTTTGTAAAGCATTTACTAGGTTTTGAAGATGAAACGTTTGAGAATTCGAGAATCTAAAGAAGGAGGCATTTGGGAGCTGTCATATTGTTCGTTTGACCCTTTAATTGAGAAATTTGGGCTTTCAACTTTACGATCGTGTTACACGAGCATGAATCTGTTCATCTCGTTTGTTAATTTGAAAAGCGCATCAAACTCGGAGCATCGAAGATGTCTTGATATTTGAAGTTTTGACATTTTCTTTGAGATGTTGATATTTTAGTTGTAGATTAAAATACTCAACTTCTAGTTTAGAAAAATGTTTAACCAAATTGTCATGATCATCGGTTCAATTTTCTCATTTAGTTTAGAATTAGTTTTTCAAGCTCAATGACACGATCATGGGAGACTTTCGAGGCGCGAGATAGTTCATGAAATTTGGAAGCATTAATAGAGCAATTTGAAGCGATGAAAAAGACATCTTGAGCAACACATTCGATAATAAGATTCTCATTTAATGTATGCGGGTTCTTTCTCTCAATCTCATTATATTTTAGTGCGCTCATAGTCATTAATTTCAACTATTATTGCATCAAATTCCTTTTCCATTCCCTTAATATCCGTTTCTATCCCTTTTAAGACTCTCAAAGTGATCCTTTAGAAGTTTAAAGAAAGGCATGACTTGATTAAATAACATTCTTTCATTTGTTCAAAACCCTTTCTCCTTACATTATACCGGTGGGTGTGATCCTTTTCTTGCAAGTTTTCTCAAAATCAACAAATAGTTGAAATATAACGTATTGGCTAATTAATGTCTTGCTTTTAGTGGCAATTGTTCTAGGTACAAGATGCATTGGTGTATTAGGAGGATACACAGTCGCTCTAGGCATTTTCGAAGGGAGGGTTTGTTTCTACAATATTTTCGACTTTACGCTTATCTAAATCCATTTTCCGAAGACTTGTTCGGGAGTCAACAATGTCTGAGTCTTAAACTTGTTCAAGGAAATCCAGTTTTCCTTCTTGTAGTCATGGGGAGTGATAATTACTTTCTTCTCTTTGCATTTAGGATCATTTAGTTTCTTATTCATCTTCTCCTAGTTACTTCATCTAATTTCTTGTCATCCTCAGTGCACTCAACGCAACTAGGTTTTTGTCTAGGTTTAAGAATCTCATTTCCATCATAGATAACACTTTGAGCTGCTTTTGCTATCTTTCCATACTCAGGGTTGGGTTTATCTATAATGGGAACACTATGCTTATCGCTTAGAACTCTATGCTTAGTGATCATGTGAGCGATCGAATGGTGTTTCCTTGCATGTACAACTTGTTTTCAAGTTTGTTTTCAAAGTTTTGATTAGAAAAATCTCTCAAGAGCTTTGATTCTTTTGCATTAAATTCTTGCTTAAGCATTTTCACATTTTCTTGAAGTTCTTGTTTTGCTTATTTGTTTTAGAAAGTTTTTCTTGCAAAGAATTTAATTCTTGTTTCAATACTTCTTCTCTAAAATTACTTTTCTAATTCTTGTCGCACTTGGTCATCCATTTCACCGCTCACAGTGGTCAACTCAAATTTAGCGTTGTTCATAAATAGCAACACGTTCCTTATAGGCATTTAGTTCGAAATTATGGAATCATCGGGAGCACATGCGGTGTATTCTTCAAAGACATAGTCGTTGTTGATGCAGAAGATGCATCACTTGGTACAACTTCACTTTCACTTTGTTTCACGTATTGATCGTATGGGACAATATTGATATTACCCATATTTTCAACATTTGATTCAATAGTTTCGATTGGTTGTACTTTGTCATGCATCATTGCACATCGACATCATCGTATAGCTTTAATACCTGCGAGATGAGTTTGTCCTTGGATGGGCCACTTGTGGTGAAGAAGAGATCTTGGGAGAAACCATTGGAGAGATGCTAGCCATAAAGATTGTGTGTGCGATGGGTCCATCATCTACATCAGTCGTATGCATCACGATCGGCGACTTGAAAGGCGTTCGATGATTGTGACCTATCTCTGAATAAGTTGCTCATCCACATCGCATCATAGGTCTTGGCATTACCCTCGGCAAAAGCAACAATTCCTCTTCATCCAACGCAACACCATTGTCACGAGCTTGTGCGGTAACATCTTATCTCGAAGTAATCGGCGATGCATGGGCGCTTTGGAGATGTGCGGTTCCTTGCAATGTGTCCCTCACCACCACAGTTATAGCATTTGATCGGCTTAGCTTGACCTTGGTTACCATTCCTTCCTCGATTCGATTGCCCATATCCTCTACCAGCACCACCCTTCCACGATCATCTTGTCTTTCTGAGCTGGTTGCACCACAATCCTTCCATCTTTAACGGTGGCTTGATTATGTGGGTTAGATGCGATTCGAGGTTGTTGTTGGTTTGTGGGGAGAATTCGTGTTTTGACTAATGAGTAGAGCTAGTTGATTAATGATGTTACCAGCGTGCATCGGCATCGACTTGTTTGAACATAGGATCGGGAATGAGTTTGTGATTACCATTACCCAAGGGTATGACTTGTGATGCTTTGGTTGTGATTCCAATGTTTGAGTAGAAAGTTGTTGAGTCATTAGACGAACTTGTCTCTCCTGGTTGGTTTTGAAGCGATTGAGAATCAATTTTTCAAACATGGCATGTCTCTCATTACGAAGGAGGAAGGCATAGAGTTGCTCATAGTTTGTATTCTTCAATCCTTTAGTGAGCTTCATAGGTGTGACAAACTTGTGCCATTCGGGATTCATGTTGTTCACAAACTTTGAGTTGAAATGAATGTTAGGCATAGTCATTCGATGTTCCTCATGTCATTCACTAACTTATGAAATCTCACATAGTACTCATAGACACTCTCATCGGTTTCATCTTGAAGTGCTCAAATTCGTCATAGAGTTGGGATTCTCTGTCTTCCATAGTTAGTTACGAACACGAGAGAAGCATCTTAACATTATCCCAAAGCGCCTTTGCTTGATGTTATGATTGATCGACTTGTAGATGTCTTTAGGAAGACCTTGAAGAACAATGTTTGAAGCCACGATATCGCATCGAATCTCTTTTCTCCTTATCATCAAGCTCATCATACATCTTAGGTCCATCCATTCCGTAAATAGAGTACCATCTTCATTAGTATCAAGTATGTCTCTAGTCGTTTCAACTCGATATGGTCCTTCATCAATGGATTTGAGAATGTTGACACCATTTTCCTTTCAAGGCAATACAATCGATTCGTTGAGCCCAAGAGTCGTAGTCGATTCTGTCAAGCATGGGTGGGCAGAGTATCGAACCATTGCTTGTACATCCTCGACAACGATGGAGATGACGGTGGGGACGTTGGTAGACATGTTAACAGTTATACGGGATTTTATAACTCAATGATTAAACCGGAAATAGATTCTTTCACGGGTTTTACTAAATCAAGAGAAAACCGTAAACAATCACTCAAGTCGCTAGATGATAAAGCTCTAAGTCGCTAGGAACAAATGCACTAAGTCGCTACCAATTAATTCGCTAGCGACCAAGTCGCTAGAATCCCAAGTCGCTAACGAGAAAAGCAAGTCGCTAAGTAGTAACTCGCTACGGACCAAGTCGCTAACCAAATTTTGGCGACAATTAGCTACACAAGTCGCTAGAAGCGCAAGTCGCTAAAGAGCAACTCGCTCTTGACCAAGTCGCTACCACAAGTCGCTACCGTAGTGGAGATTCCACTACTTGTACTTTAACTCGCTAGATCTAACTCGCTAGCTTTAACAACGTAAGTCGCTACAAAGCGTGAAGCAAGTCGCTACCAAGAAACTATTCCAGAGCTAAGTCGCTAGCTTGAAAACCAAATAAACTTCACTTTTCAATCCAAAACAACCCAACCAAGATGATTCAAGCTTACCAAATGAAAACCTAAACACTTTTGATGATTCTAAACATAAAAGTACCAACAAAATTCAAACTTTAACACAAGAGATCAACCAAATGATGCAAAAACCACTAAACTTTTCAAACTCAAAACCACCTAAAACCACTATAAATCCAAAGATGTGCAAGATATGATCTAACCATGGCTCTTGATACCAATTGTTAGATATTACTTTTCACATACACATCAAACCATAACACAAAGTAGCATATAGATGGAATTCTAGAGAGAAAGTTAGAGGTTTAGGGAACTTAGTGAGAGAAAGTGAAAGATATTATTATGAGCTCCAACTCTCTACCTTGGGAGGTAGAGAGTATTTATAGTCTTACATAAAGCGCCACACTTTGGGGTGTGGATCGGGCATACGATGGGTAAAGACCGTCCGTCCTCCACGGTGTTACTTAACTAAATTACTACTTAACTTAGAAGAACTACGACTACGAGCTTTTTAACGATTACATATACTTGAGGTGACCGACTCTTTAATCCGGAATTTCTAATTCCTAACATCGGTCCGTATTGCGAACATTACATTACTCTTTGAAGTACCGCGGTACCATTTGCACTGTGGACGGAACCCTTATTTTGGTTCCATCGGTCCGTCTTGTCTGCGACAATTTTGATGAGAATGTTCGTCCTTTTCGGCCGTTTTGTTTTGACTTTTTGAGATTAATACTTCATTAAAACCTAGCCCATTCCTGTCTCCACGGTGTTTTATGGATTTTAACTATTTCATCGGCAAGAGCGATGTTTTGTTAAACCTTTTAAACTTAGAATTATTTTCTATTAAAACTTCTTGTGTGAGCTTTAGTTTTCTATTTCAAGATTAAGCTCTTGACATGATTTACAATCATCTTCATTTGCTTTTCCTTTTCAAGGCGTTTTGCTTTTTCTTTTAACTCATATACCTCATTTTCCAAAAACTCCTTTTGGTTTTAGAAATTTATTTTTAGTTATGATTTTTAGACTTAGCTCACACAATTGATTATATTGTTTTTGCAAGGTGTCATCATCTATAGAAGAATAAGAAGAGTCGGAAAGTACCTCATTTGACTCATGTGCCATTAGAGCGATCTCTTCCTTGCTTGATTCTTCATCGTCTTCACTATCACTCCAAGCACCACTTACAAAAGCTCGTTGAGTTTTGCTTTTAGGTGGCTTAGGACATTCTCTATGAGATGACTTGCATCACCGCATCTAAAACACTTTCTTTCACCTTTAATCTTCTTATCATCCCGATCTTTTCGGAATGGCTTTTCTTCTCGAGGTTGTCTTACAAACTTTCCTTTTCTTCTAAAGAACTTCTTGAAATCTCTAACAGCCATGGCATACTCCTCATCTTCACTATCGGAACAAGATTCACCATCATCGCTTGATTCCGCCTTTGCTTTAAGAGCACAGTTTGATCTTCTCCTTTCTTCCTTTGATGATCTCGAATCTTTCTCCATTACCATTTCGTGAACTTTGAGGTTGCCAATTAGCTCGTCTAGTGACATTATTGAGAGATCTTTTGATTCTTCAATAGCGGTCACTTTAGCTCTCCATTTGGGATGGAGTGCTCTAAGAAATTTACGACAAAGTTCTTACTACGAAAAGATTCATCAAGTGCTTTAAGTGATGTAATGATAGTGTTAAAGCGAGCAAAGCCACAATCAATGGTTTCATCTTCGGGGATAACAAATTGTTCATATTGTTGAACAAGAAGATCAATTTTGTTATCCTTGACTTGTGAATTACCTGATGTGTAACAATTAAAGATTCCCAAATATCTTTGGCGGTTTCACACATAAAAATTCTTTCATATTCTTTTCTAGGTAAAGCATTATAAAGCATCATTTTAGCTTCATTATTTTTAGAAACTAATTTCTTTTGTTCATCAGCAGAAATATCCTTTGTTGTAGAACTAAAATCTCCTTTAACAATAATAAACCAAAGATCTATATCTTTTGATTTTACATATGTTTCAAAGCGGTTTTCAATAGATAAATCCATTGGTTTCAAAGAGTGGTGGTCTTTGCATAGATTGACCTTCTTTAAAGTTTTGAGAATCCATGGATCGTTTCAAGTTTATAAAATACAAGTTATTTTAGAAAATCTTGAACAACGAGGCTCTGGTACCAATTGTAGAAAACTAGAAGGGGTTGAATAGTTTACCGATTAAAACTTTGTTTTGAAACTTATTGAAAGATCAATTGATATTGATCTTAAGTATATTAATGAAATATGCAAGCAATATGTAATAAGTAAATAAGGAAAGAAATGATCAAACCACAACAAGTTGTTTATAGTGGTTCGACTACAAGGACTCTTTTCCTTGCCTACTCACTCCCCGAGTCTCACACTCGAGAGTTTAACTTCACTAGTCAACAAGCTCCTTTCACCGGCGGAGAAAACCTTTACACTTAACACACTATTTCCGACACTAAGCTAGATGTCGAGTTCTTTCCAAGGTACAACTACTCCCACACAATGTATTTTGAGGACTAAAATACTAACCACTCACACTCACAAGATTATGATGGTTTGATACAACAATGAAGTATGGATCAACACTAGATCATACAACACTTAAACAAACAAGACTTCCAACTTCTCGTTGAAGCTTGAATATGACTTGATCTTCTTTGCTACAAAGAGATCACTAGTATGATATATAAACCGACTTAGAAAGGTTAGAGAGAAGATATGTATGAGAGTATGTTAGAAAGGGATGAGAAACTACTTGGCTTGACATTGCTATTTATAGCCAATTGGACAGAGGCGTCCACAGACGGCGGACCCTTAAAGGTTCGCCGTGTATAATTTAGTACCTTGATCGACAAATCAAGATATCAAATCTTGCCTAAAGTCGACTCTATCTAAGTGAGATTGTGCAAGATATGAAGAGTACAAATCTTCACAAAATATCTAATGGAATCTTCCAATGATTTCCATGATGTAATACATGATGTCAAATGTTGTATTACTATTTATAGAAATATGCAAATGCTTAAGTAGTGTTTGGTTTTAAGAACCTAACACATTCTACAAACTACTATCATACATAATGATTAGAGTCATATCAAGATGTTACTAATCATAAATGTAAATGCTTGAATGATGAATATATTGTTTGAGAAAGCTTGTTTTAATATCTAATAAACTCGACAAGCTTTAAGCTTTTATAAATTAAATTTACTTTTGTCGTTAACAAAACTTAGGCAAAGATCAAAAATATAAATAACGTTTAATGACGATATTTGTATTAACAAACTCGTTGGACTGGTTCGCTTTTTAAAATCATATGTATCATCAACTTGTTAACTTATAAATTGTATAAAGCTTTGTGTGTTTTATTAGTTTGTACATTATGTATAATAATAACAAGTATTTTTTCTTATTAAGGGTGTTTTAAAAATAACATTTATTAGGTAATGATTGTTATAGATATATTTCTATAAAAATAACATGTATTATATTACTTTGCATTTTTTTAAAGCATTTCTATAAAAAAAATGTTTTAAAGTGTTGCAATCAATGCTATTATAGATATACTTATTAAAATTTGTCATTATAAGTAAGTGTTGAATCTTAATTTTCTAAGTGTTTCATTTTAATAATGTTCTAAATGCTTTACATCATTTCAGAGTTATTTTGTCAATTCATTCTTATTGAAAAAACAATTGGGCCAATAGGGAAGCTCGATTTCACCACGTAAGCAAAATCGTGTGATTTGATTGGTTAATAAAAGTCAAAATTAAATTGATTTTGGTCAAACTTTAATAAATTTGGTGGAGAAATTTGGTTGATAAAATAAACACATAAAAATATAGGTGTCAAATTTGTGAAAGCAAAAACTTAAAAAAAGAGGAGGTAATTAATAAAACTTTAGTGGTTGATTTTTTAAAAATTATATAGAGTTAAGTGTAATTTTATAAGTTTCCATGTTTTTTAATAACTTTGGATTATAAACGAATACCCCCTTATATTTTATACCTTTTATATTTTATATCTTAAAAAATACAATGTATATGTTGTTTTAAAATAACAACATATAAATTTGCATAAGATTATAAGTATCAATTTTTTTAATTATATAGGTTCAATAATGACTCATTTATTTAATTTTTAAAAGTTTAACCTACGTGGGAGTTTGCATTTTAAGTACGGGCTAAATTACTGAAAACGGGAATATAATTATCAAATTGTAAGCACGAGTTACTTTAATATAAAAATAAATATATGCGATTGTAATTATTATAATGACTCATGTAATTCTTATTTATTTATATAAGTATATCTAGAAAAACATTTTTAAAAAAACTTTAAATAGTATACTTTAACTTTATCAACGCTCATTATTTGCTATTAAACTTGCATCATGTGTATAATATAATATCGATGGTGAAATTTAATACAAAATCAGCGTCTTTGTCAATTAAATAAAATTAAATCTTTAGTTACCTAAAGAAATTTTTCAAAATGTTATCAAATTCTAATGGATATTAATATGATGAAAAACTTCGTGCATAAGTATTAGTTGTACTTATATCACAGTTTTCGTGTCTGGTCTTATATGTATATATTGAACTAGAATATTAAAATAAATTTGATTTATTTTAAACTTCGTCTGAAAGCACAAAACTTATAACTATATAATTATATACAATTACTTTTAAAGACGAGAATATTTATTATTAATACGAATAATTTTTTGTCAAAGCCCTGTCGTCTTGCGGGTATTATAAGCTAGTGTAGATATATAAGATATCCACAAAGGAGTAATAAATTCTACAAAATAAATTCAAATAAAGTCCATAATAACATAACACTAATTAATAAGAAGATAATGAGTAAGATACATAAATTACATTTAATATTTAAGATTAATTAGCATATTTTGACCACCTATTTTTGAAACACCAATTAATTACTGTCGTACGTAGTTGGCTATAAATATGAGTTCTTGTTCATATCCTTGTATCCACAAAATAGAAACATCGTACCTTAATAACAATGGCTACTAATTGTTTCTCATCCAAAAAAATCATATTATTTTTCTTGTTTATTTCTCCTTTTTTTATATCAAATGCCATCGGTGAATACGAATTGGTTAATAAAGTTTGTAATGAACAAGGCAACGTTAACTTCTGCATGGAAGTTTTAAAATCCGATGATAGTAGCAAGGATGCAACCGAGGTGAAAACCCTTGCAACAATAGCCGTTAATGTCGCCATAAACAAATCAACAGCGACGCGAAGTCAGTTCCAGGGAGTGACAGACGGAACTCCCGGTTTGTTGAAATCACTTCAAGAATGCATTGCTTCGTATGATACCGTGATTTCAGAGTTCACGGTTTGTATGAAAGAAGAGGATTGTGACGGGACTGGTATGGACATTCACGTTGCTGGGGACGAAGTGAAGCGTTGTCAAGGTATTGCTGATGGAAATGGAGCTCATGATTCCATCATTACACCTGCCAACGATCTCACACTCGAGTTTGTTTCGCTTGGTGAAACTTTAGCTAACCTGATGTGTAACAAGTCTTGATCAATAATATTTAACAACTCATATTAAACTCTTGTATTGTTTCACAAAGATCTTGATCCTAAAAATACTTATTACTACAAGGCTTGTATCCTTGTCAATGCATCCGTTTTGATATCTTTTTCTTTCGATCATATTAATTAAGAAGATTGTTGTTATGCATACCACTAATCAGCATTTTACCTCTTCTGACCTATCATTTACTCAGCCTTTTAAAAGCAGGGTTTTTTAGATCGGGATCTTAGTTAGGATCGTTTTCGTCCTTGCAAGATCGTGATCGTAAAATCAGATCGCGATCTTAAGATCGTACTATAGTGTAATTTTCTTAATATATTTCGTAAAATCATGCAAATCTACATATTATTATATACATATATCCAGGTCATCTAAGTGATTTGGTGGTGCCTGCCAATTCACAAAAAGGCCCTCAAACACACACATAATATACATATGTATAAGTATTTCATAAATTAATTAAGCTCCAATTTCATATTATGTTCATATATATAATAGAAGTGCATGAAATTTGGTGGCCCTCGTCAAGCGGTGGCCCTGTGCAATCGCACCTCTTGCACTCCCCTGCATATATCATGAAAATGTATGTCAAAATTAAGATTATGAAGTGTTTAATACAATTAATCTCTTGTTTTCATATTCTACAAAATTTGATATATAAATTTATTATTTTTTAGCTTGTGGTTCTAGAAAAGTAAGATCGGATCGAACAAGATCTTAAGATCCTATGATCAAGATCGGGATCCTATTAAGATTATACCTCATAAAGATCCTACGTATAGTAGGATCCCGATCGTTTAACTTTGTAGTATCGTAAAATCGTAAGATCACAAGATCGCGATCGAGATCTTAACAATATGGTAATAACCAATTTGAGGTACATATTTGTTGTATTATCGGTTTATGTTCTGTATTCTTGTCAAAATTTATATTTTATATTCCTTATTTTCTGTTTCGTAGTTTTATAATAAAAAAATTAAAAAAAAGAAATAAATAATAGGCAAATTAAGAGAGTATTGAAATCACTTTAGGGCATGTATGGATATCATAACCCAATTGATAATACCAATTTGAGGTACATATTTGTTTTATAAGTTATGACTAGCGATAATAACCCGTTCCCGCATTAATTTTTTTTATTATGATAATATCAATTAGTATTTATTATATTCTGAAACTTCTATTAATAAGTAGTTTCTTAAGTGTATTTATTTTCATTTCATAATAACTCGTACCGTATAAGTTTTTAACCCCGTGCATACTTTTCTATAAAATAATGTAAAACATTCAATACTCATAAAGTTATAATACCCGTGCCTTAAGGTTTAATATTTATTTCTCCTTTATTAATAGTTGTAGCCATAATTAATTTTTAAATCCATATAACGACATTTGAATTTTTTTTAAAAGAATAGCAGGCATTATCTAAGTAGGGACAATAATTTTTTTTTGGATATCCTTACTTAAACTCATAAAGAGGAATACATGAGTCGCTTGTATATGTACAATTTAGGTGTATTCGTTTACATATCACAATAACTTGTGATGGTATTTGATATTTATAATCCATTACACACACGTATTAATATTATATATTATATATATATATATATATATATATATATATATATATATATATATATATATATATATATCTTAGTTTTCAAGCGCCGATAGGCGGGCATGACTTATAATTATTTGTTTGTTGTTTTTTGTTAACTTTAATACATTTTTTGAATTGTTAAACAATATTATAAAAATTATATATAAACTGGAAATGACGTTATGAAAAAGACATAAATCAACCTCCTTCCAGCTATGATTTAATGTTTGAAAAGGGTGTTTTGAAAAAAATTAAGTTAATGAAAATAAGTTATAAACATACCAACTTATTTATTGTTGCATTAAGAATGAAAAGAAGTAAATGTTCTTCGAATATGAGAAAATAAAAGTTAAAAAGTTATCCGCAAAAACAAAGTATATGGTTTAAACTAAATTCAAATACGAATAGTATTTTTTTTGTATCGCATTGCCTCATCATCTCCATTACAACACTCCTACATTTGGTATTAGACTGTTGTTGTGTGCACTCTTCTTAAAAGTTATTGAACAACCTTTTGCGCATACCATATGTATGGCGGCTACTACCTGTAATCCGCACATTATAATAACCGTGTCATTACATACTTCACGATACACTGTATACTAATATGGATAGATGAAATATCTTACCTTCTTTGAGCAGTCGTCGTTGTGTTATTGTTTGTCCTTTATGTCCATCACTATAGTTTGTGTCATTCAACTTTCGCTTGCTTCTGGCAGAAACATGAGTGCTAGTCCCAGACTGTACGTGACTGTAGCTTACTCCTGATTCTCTATGCATGACTCCAGCCACAAAGTCCAACACTTATGGTCCGGTCCCTACATGTGAGCATAATTTTAAGAAACAACCCTTTGAAGCCGGAAAACAATAAAAACAAACAGCGACACTGTTAGGTGCAATAAGATAGTAACCTGTTAGGTGCAATAAGATAGTAACCTTTTGATATTGTTAATTAACTCAACAAAGGAAAAGGAGCACACCCGATGGGACTCGAACCCACAATCTCCTGATTAGAAGTCAGGTGCCTTATCCATTAGGCTACAGGTGTTTTTCAAAGTTAAATATATCTGCTAACTACATTTTATTTTATAAAGTGAAGTGGCATGATTTGACACGGGCTGCTAATTTAGTATAATTACAATAAGCAATCTCATTTTAAGAATTAATGCCTTAAAAAAACACATACAACATACCTACTCTTTCACAGCATGTAGGTGCTTGTAGACATCAAGCGTTGTGTATTGGCCCTTGTTTTAGTACCTAAAGACCTGGATTTCAGTCGCCAAACCCACACCCATTCGAGCCCCCTACGACACCCATTTCAGATTCGAAACCCGCCATTTTAGCATGTAAACCAACATGTATTAGGCCACATTTCAGCACCCAAAAGTACTTATCTAAGCTCCCGTTTCAGCACTCAAAAGCCACCAATTTAAGCCCTCAACCGCACCCATTTTAGTCCCATATCGGCATCCAAAACACCACTTCAACCATCACTTCAACATCCATATCCACACTTTTCAAAATTGCGTTGCGATACCTAAAAGGATGTTTGGCTCATATGATAAGCTGTGGAAGCATTTCAACACCAAAAGTACACAAATGGTCCCTGTTTGCATCCGGGGAAGCATTCAATTTGTGTGGTAAGTCTGATGTTAGTCACGGTATCAATGCTTTTCACAATTATTTATAAAAAAGTTGCTTGTGTTTGAGCATACCTTCCGATGAAAACCAATTTCTGTTACCTTTTTTGTAGAACTTTTAAAGAAGCAGTAACATGAAAAATCGATGAACTGTATTACCTGTGAATCCAAACTCTCTTAACCATGTATCCTCACCATTTCTGGAAACATTAGGCGCAACCTCAACAGCATGTGAATCCCACAATACGTCATGTTCTGCCCGCTCGGAATCATGGTATCGTATAGAGGAAGTCATGTTAGCCTGGTCCGTTAAAGTATCAGGATCAGTTGTTGTATTTGTTACCAATGACTCACCAGCCATATCGTAAAGGTTATTCGAAGCGTTTGGCAAAACATCAATAAATTGCTGACTAAGATAGCAATCAGCCGTTCGAATACGTTTGGGAGCATAAGTTTCCACAATGACCTTTTTCCCCTTAAGAACGTCGAAGTCGATCACCACCGACACTAACACCAACGCGTCGGAGGGAAAGCATGGCATAAAATCTTTAAAATTGCATATAAAATTGAACCGAGAACTAACATGTATTATAAGTTAAAGAATTAAGGTATAGTATATATAGACCTAACAAGTATTAACAAAACAGTAACTATGCATTTGAGATATCTTATAGATTTAAGGTATAGTACATTATGAAAACAAATCTGAAATAATCATTGTATCCGAAAAGAACCCGAAACAACATGGGCAAGCGGAGGAATTCTTTATTAGGCGTTTATTTTATTCTCATACTGTCTCTGCAGATTAATATATACTAAATATTACATGCAATCTTTATGATCTTATAAACTACCGCTTTTGGTAACATAAACCACCCAACAAAGTAAACCCCATTTCATATCAAATGTTTATAATAAAATAAAATCGGAGCATTTGAATACCGATTGAGAAGCGTAGGTGCAACCAAGGCACGGATGAGCCTTGTGGGGTTATGTGCATCCGGGTGTCACGAACGGAACTATTCACCTTGTACTGCTGCTTCCCTTTGTTCTTTTGGTTATCATCAAACTTCACTACGATATTTCTACATGTATTCGACACATTAATTATTGTAAGCTCGAAGAAGAAAATCGATTATAGGTTAGGCCGCTAATATTGGCGACAATGACCCATACATCGGTTATATCTTTATATCATTTCATACCAAGTAAAATGCGAAACCAAATTCAAGTACTCGATAACTTTGAAGCAAATAATTATTATTGGCATAAATCACTAAAAATGCTTAAATTCAATATCACGGTTACCAATAGCTTTTACATGAGCGGGTCCCGCTTTGAACCGAAACAAAATCAGAACTCTATCGGTGAGTTCTTGCTCGCCGCTAGAAACTTACCCGCATTTTAAGATAATAAGTTCTTGGGCTATAACTAAGGACAAATGTAAATAAGCGACCAAGCAAACAATTTTAAGAAGTTTATGTCACTGTATAAGAGCTTCTTAGTAGTCGGTACCAATTTTAAGAAGTTTAAGAGGTTCTTAGTAGCGGTAATAATTTTAAGTTTAAAATTGTGTGGACGGGTATATGCATGTGTGGACCGAGCGTATAAGCAACCTCGGATACCAAGAACACACCTGATTTATATAATCATGGTTGCCTAACTCGAGGAAATCTCTTACAAACCTAGTTTGGGATTTGGTATTGAATAAACTGGCGGCTATTCAAAAACATCAGCTCATAAGCAGCATATTTATCATCAGAACCCAAAATACATTCTAAATTGAGGCCATATTCACGCAGCATACATGATTACAAACGCTCGCTTAAAAAGTCATAAAGGTCATTATTTTCACCGGACCAAGCCGATAACCCAACAACCCTACCCGATAACACCGCTAGTTGCAAATATTGACCCTTTAAGCAATATTAACCATTTACCTGCATACCTACAAAAATGTGATCTTGGTCCATATCCTTCCCAAAGTGTAACGAACATCCTTTAAATATGTGATCTTGGTGCAACATGGTCATTCGGTTTTGTACAACATTCGGCCCCTTCCTTGTATTTTCACCAAGAACATCGCAAGAAATTGAATTATTAAATTTGTAACTATGATTTTATTACAATGATTTAAGAATAAATATTCCAAGAACTTTCTTACATGATTGCAGTGTGATAATCAAAAGCGATATATAGTGGATTGTTGGAGCTAATTAACAAAAGAGTAAGCAGTGTTTCGATCTTATTTCGGTAAAAAGAATTATAAACATGTGAAATATAACTCACCGGAACATCCAGCGTACAAATTTGCATCCCTCTGATCGATACTCTGATTATTGGTGGTGGCAATTTTTAGACCATATGAAGCTTTATCATATTACACATCATGTCGCATTGATTTTTCGTTTCATCTGTAACTTTTAGAAAGATTTAATATTCTACTGAAATCAAAAGTATTTACTTCGAGTTTACCACGTAGAGGGAGCATGCGTGATACTTCCTGATCACAAATTTTGACCACGTCCTTGATTAAAAAAAACACAATTTCTTCAATGGGTATTCTGTCACAATGTCCCCTATATCAGTTGCATTCAACCATTCATTTTCCACATAAATATAGGTATATTAAGTAATTCAAATCAATAACGACAAATATAAATTTTTAGCTGCAACTTAAATGTTCAAAAGAAACATGTGACTTTCAGAGTCAATTAAACTTGAGCTATACCAGGTTTCATGACGAGGTGACGGTTCCTTCACGCCTATCATATTCTGGTGCTACAACTTAAATGTTCAAAAGAAACATGTGACTGTCAGAGTCAATTAAACTTGAGCTATACCAGGTTTCATGACGAGGTGACGGTTCCTTCACGCCTACCATATTCTGGTGAATCACGCCTAGAACGCCGATGATCACCACTTCTGGAACTTGTAGAAGGATAAACACCCTGCAAAATCCGAGTACAAAATCAGTATTAGGTATGGATGCAAACCTGATATACCATTTATACTCAAAATACAACTTTGATTGCTAGTTTCAGATACAAAAGTTTCATCATGTTAATAAGATTAGAAACATTATCTCAAACACCCAAGTTACCTTAATCTGAGGTTGCATATCCAGCAGATCGTTCTTCTTCAGTGATACTTTTGGCAACATTAATAAACATCTCACGTATGTGTGATGAGATGAATGAGTCGTGTATGTGTGTTTTAGGGTTCCATATTAGGGTTCCAGAGATATGTTCCAGAGATATAATGAATGAATTGGGTAATATTTAGAGAATAAATATTGAGTTTGGGATTCTCAAATCTGATATTAATTTTTTTAACATTATATTTATGGTTTTGGAAGATATATCTCAAAAAATAAGTTGCTCTAGTGGTAAGCATACTCATTAGTCTATTAGCAAATCCTAGGTTCGAATCTGTTAACTACATTTTTAAACACAATAATTAAATTTCGAAAATTATAGATAAAAATATGAAATTTTGCTAAATGCCTCAATTTTAAACACAATAATTAAATTTCGAAAATTATAAATAAAAATACGAAATTTTGCTAAATGCCTCCTGAATAATTTCGGAAAAAATTAAAAAATAGCCTAAAATTCAAAATTAATTAAATGTCTTCAAATAAAATAAAATTTAAAAATGCTTACATGGCAACAATGTGATGACATGGCTAATAATGAATTACTGGGCAATGAGGTGGCGTTTATGTGGCATTATCTACGTGTAACGCCTAACAAACTAAACAATATATAAGTTAAAGTCTAGAGGTATAAAGTATAAGTGAGTATTAATTGTAAAAAGGTTATTAAAAAACTTAAAAACATGAAAAGTGATAAGTTTTATAATTTATTTTAAATTCAACAGCTAAAATTTTATTGATTATTACTTTTTTTTTGTTTTACAAAATGAGTAAGCCTACTAATAGTAAGTCTACTAATATGCCTAATGATTTGATTGGTGAATTTGAAAAATATAATTGGTTGAAATTTATTTATGAAAATGTACATACATGCATGTGTCTACATCAAATGATAAATCAAACGATAAGTCAAATGATAAATCAAGAAGATGGCCTATCGGCTTGTAGCTAAATACGAAAAGAAAATTGAGGCGTCTACATCAAATGATAAATCAAACGACGCGTCTACATCTAGACAACAAAATAAGGACGCACTTGTGGTAAATACATCTAACACTTTTGAAGTGCTTAAGAGTTTGGACGAAGGAAAGAAATGTAATCCACATCATGCAATCCGACCACCTCGTGGTCGAAATAGAAATCCAAATACACTGGGTGCTTCTTCCCAAAGTCATACTGGGTGCCTCTTCCCAAAGATAAACTGAGTGCCTCTTCCCAATGATGTACCATAAATCCTTGGTCATGATTCACAAAATATGAACACACATAATACCAACAAGGGTGAAGGCTGAGAATACGTAACAAACTTTCTCAAATATACCGATGTACGTAACATACTTATTTTATTACTTTTGCACGTAATATACTTACAAATTTGGCTCATTATACGTAATGTGACCGGTAACTAACAAGTTACTGGGTCAAAAGTTGAAAAATGACATAAATGGTCCCCTGGCTTGCGTTGACTTTCACGGGTCATCCATTGACTTTATTTTCGTCCGCTTTTCTTACGTTTTGTCCGTTTTATTCCGTTTTGTCCGCTTTTCTTACGCTTTGTCCGCTTAACGGTTTCATCCGTTTTCTTACGTTTGTCTGCTTTCTTTCGCTTTTGCCGTTTCATCCGTTTTGTCCGTTGTTCTTACGTTTTGTCCGTTTTCTTATGTTTTTATCGCTTTTGTCCGATTGTTCTTACGCTTTGTCCGTTTTCTTACGCTTTGTCCGTTTTATCGGTTTCATCCGCTTTTCTTAATTTTTTGTCCGCTTTTTCTTACGTTTTGTCTGTTTTTCTTTCGTTTTGCAGTTTTCATCCGTTTTTGTCCGTTGTTCTTACGTTTTGTCCGCTTTCCTTATGTTTTATCGGTTTTGTCCGTTTTACGTTTTGTCCGTTTTCTTACGTTTTGTCCGTTTTATCGGTTTCATCCGTTTTCTTACTTTTTTATCCGGTTTTTTTACGTTTTATCTGCTTTTCTTTCGTTTTGCCAATTTTCATCCGTTTTTGTCCGTTGTTCTTACGTTTTGTCCGTTTTCCTTATGTTTTAATCAGTTTTTGTCCGTTGTTCTTACGTTTTGTCCGTTTTTCTTACGTTTTTGTACTATTTAAACATATTGAAAAAATTTCCAAAAAGAAAAAAAATTAGAATTTTTTCGCAAATTTGAAAAAAAAAATTCCAAAAAAATTTTGAAAAAAAATAGGAAAAAAATATTTCCAAAAAAAATAAAAAATTTCAAATTTCAAAAAAAAATTGAATAAAAAATTTCAAAAAAATTGAATAAAAAAAATTATTTTTCAAATATATTTTTTAAAAAATTTGAAAATTTCCAATTTTTTTAAGATTTAAAAAAAATATGTTTTTTAAAAAAATATTTTTTGAAGATTTCTTATAAAAATTTGAAAAATATTTTTCAAGATTTTAAAAATTTAAAATTTCAAATTTTAAAAAATTTTGAATTTTTTTCAAAATTGGGAAAAATTCAATTTTTTTGGAATTTTTTTCCCATTTTTTTGGAAAAAATTTTCAATATGTTTAAAGAGTACAAAAGCGTAAGGAAAACAGACAAAACGTAAGAAAACGGACAAAAAGCGATTAAACACAAGGAAAACGGACAAAGCGAAGAACAACGGACAAAAACGGATGGCCGGCAAAACGGCAGACAAAACGTAAGAAAACGGACAAAACTTAAGAAAAGCAGATGAAAACCGATAAAACGGACAAAACGTAAGAACAACGGACAAAAACCGATAAAAACATAAGGAAAGCGGACAAAGCGTAAGAACAACTGGACAAAAGCGGATGGCAAAAAAGAAAACGAACAAAACGTAAGAAAAACGGACAAAAATTAAGAAAAATGTAAGAAAAGCGGATGAAAACCGGTAAAAGCGGACAAAAGCGTAAGAAAAGCGGACGAAAATAAAGTCAATGGATGACTGTGAAAGTCAACGCAAGCCACGGGGACCATTTATGTCATTTTTCAAGCGTTGACACGGTAACTTGTTGTTACCGGTCACATTACGTATAATGAGCCAAATTTGTAAGTATATTACGTACAAAAGTAATAAAATAAGTATATTACGTGACATCGGTATATTTGAGAAAGTTTGTTACGTATTCTCAGCCTTCACCCTACCAACAATATTGCATAACTAACGCACAATTATATACACATACATGTCTAAAAGAAATTTTAGCACAACAAAAGAAATAACGAAAATGAAATAGTAGTTGAGTATTATCTTCCCCCAAGAAAATATAAGAAAATGGGGCCACGAGTACTCACATTAATCACTGAAGAGAAATAATGAGGTAAGCAAGCAAACTAAATCACAAATGTCTCAAGCTATTCCCTCTTCAATGCATCTACACGAATGTATAATCATATATCATTTAGGAGTTTATTTACAATTAAATACCACAATTGACTTGCAATTATAATTTGTTAATGAGATTAGGATTTATTATTATTTAGAGATACATTACATTGATATGTTTAAGGTTTATTCACATGAAGTAGAAACATGGGTTTAGGTATATCTCGAAGGGTGATTGATCGGTTAGGAATAACGACGAATCAAAATGGGAATGATGGAAAACTCGGGACCGATTATTTATACGATTAAAAGGACACAAGGTAAGACGATCATGATTTTTAACAAGCAAGGCTGAAATATAATCTTATACTTTTAATCCAATCTTTCCGTGTATAAAACAATATTTAGCATGTTATAACTTATTCGACTCCTGGTTACCTACACACCTATATCTTCCCATTTAGTTCTATTTAATTTGATAGGCATGATTAGACAAACTCGACACTTAACACATGTATTCAATCAGGGAACTCCATACTTGACCAAACATAGATGTCGTGCAAGAAATCATAACCAATGACCACAACCATTTACATGATCAATAGACACAATTTCATACACACAAAGCATGCATATCCACGACCAGTAATTTGATCCATTAACACATATTCACACATACACACAACGCATGCATATTCACGACCATCAACTGTTATCCTTGATTTTGCATGGGTCGACGCACACAACAATACATACCCAAATCGATGCTATGACTACAAAAATTGTGCCACACATACGACCAAGACAATCCAACAGAAACAACAATATATGCTTAACCTGGAAACTAAAAGTTTTAGAAACATGCATTCCCTACAACAATTGCCGCTTTCGCAGGCGAAATTTTAGGGCTTTCCCCGGGGACATGTCCCCTGCGAAACATTTCCCCGGGGATTTGTCCCCGGCAAAAGTTCCCCAGAAATACCTTCTCGGGAATACTTTTCCCGGAGACTGTTTAACACTTTTACCGAGGACATGTGGGTCCCACAGCCAATTGTCGCCGGTCAAACAAGTCCGACGTGGCATCTACTTTTGCCGGGGACATGTCCCCGGAGAAACTGTTTTTGGACTTTAATTTAAATACCCTAATTACGTTATTAGTATGACGTGGCACACGTTTCGCCGGGGACATGTCCCCGGTGAAGTATATAACCACTGTTGAGTTAACCTCTTTCGTCGGGGACATGTCCCCGGTGAAGTATATAACCACTGTTGAGTTAACCTCTTTCACCGGGGACATGTCCCGTTAAAAGATTAACTAGAATATCTCTTGTACTTTCTCCGAGGACATGTCCCCAAGAAACTAGTGACCCATTATGCGAATATTCTTGCAAAATGGGTAATTTCAATTTTTACGGCAATTCTCGGAAAAATCTACAACCTGTTTTAGTATGCCACAACCTGTTTTACCAATGTTTAATATGCCAATCATAACACAAATTCGCTAAACATAATATCATATATACCCATCAATCGTTAACATAGTTATCCTTTTCCAAAATCGCCAAAACGGTTCCTAAATCGTTAACGCATGATCATCTACAAAACTATCCAAAACTACTATCCGCAAATGGTCCAAAACTATACGTATAATCCATTTACGGGAATCCTAGCACATAATGCACATAAACGACATAATAATCCATGTTATTCTCTACAAACATATCCAAAACGTGTTAAAGTAAAATAAATCGGCATCTCAAACCCCACTACCCCCATTACCATCCCCGATATCTCTAGACTCACCGGATGGAGTAGCACAGATCGACCCACCTCTCCGGATCCCGACCCACTGGTGGAGTAGCACTTGATCCGGGCGATCAGTATTCGCTCCCGCCAACCCGGAATGTCCTCACAAACTCCATGACCGTCCATCGACTCCTCGTGTAGTGAGCTCCTCGATGCATTTCTGCAATGTTTCGCGCATTGAGGACACATCCGCTTCATCACGAGGTCGGAAGGCGCTAAAGGTCTTCTTCACTCCACCGGGTAAGACCGACCTACACCAGAATATGACCGCTGCTTACCACCAATCACAGACGCAATCTCGCGGTCGATCATGCGGTCCCATCTGAGGTGCTCTTCCGCATCCGCAACATCTCGTTCGTTTAGTTACAAAAAACAAGAAAAGTAATATATAAGTCGTGATGCATTATATATCATCAAAATGGGTGACTTTGAAAATAAATTATACTTACATATCTAGCCTCGGATACGGGACTCAAAGACATCGCCTCATATGGTTCCGACAGTAAAGCTCTATCAAGTCTTCACCAACCGCCTCGGCCTCATTGGTCAACTGCTTAGAAATAAAATCAATAACGACACACCCAACACCATGTATATATATAAATAAAATGATTAAATAGTTTCTTACAAAGTTATGGCGAATAGCGACATACGATCGAGATCCGTGAAGGCTAGAACTCGTGTTCGCCATTCGGTTTGTCGGTTCACCTCACGAGTTGTCGCTGCTTCTTAGGGTTTGTCCACATATTAACCCTCGTATTTTAAATTATAAAACTATTATATAAATGAATTATTATTATTATTATAAAGTGTCGATCCGAAATTTACCAACGCATCCCAATCCTCTTGCGTCTTGTTCTCTCCGAACGCTTTCTTTTGATCTCCTCAATTTTCTCCGGCCCCTCTTGCCGTAAAGTTATCTTTTTGTACCTATATTTGTTGTCGTCGTATCGTTTTGGAGATAATACTAAATCATCAACAATCTTGTCTTCATTCGACGACAAGGTGTGCTGTCGAGATCAAAGTAGTCGCAATAAAATATAAATAAAAAATATACAAATTTAAATAAACAAACAAGTTTGAATAAATATACAAATTTAAATAAATAAACACAATAATTAAAAAATAAAGGTTTAAAAAACTTACGTGTAGATGCTCATGGATGTGGGCCTTGGCCGTTTTGGGAACCTTGGCCCATGAATCGCAAAACATGGGAATCGAGTCCCGTAACACCTCCCCAACATAGTTGGAGAACCTAGAAGAGTGAGGGCCCACGTGTGTCCAAAACCCCTCCTGGTTGACCCAAAAATCGATCGACACAGGACGACCATCCAGTGCCCTTTTCGCCTTGAGTGCCATGTTCTTAGTGGGACCACGCACCACCTTCCCACCTTTCCCATTTTTGGCGTTTGGGTTGGCAGCTTTGGATTTAGAGCCTACAAGTAATCAAATGTGGTGTCACTCACTTTACCTTTGACCTTGATGTGCGTAATCTTTGCCATAAAGTCTAATGAAGACATCCACTCACAGGCTGGGTATAGTTTTTCGTTGGCAGTGGCAAGTAACTCCTCATACTCATTACGTTGAGGAATTGCGTCGTTACTTGTCTCGCCTAATATTTCCTTGATTTGGATCATCTAGTTCGTTATTCGGACCAATATCATGAAGGAACTCACCATGTCACTCATCCTGTGGTGTCTTGTGTTGTGTACGGTTGTTCGGCCATCCAGCCACCATGATTATACTATTTCATTATAACTATGGTCCCGACCATTTTGTGTATGTGGTCAAACAAAATTCATGCTTTATCCGGTTTACGTTTAAACAAAGAGCACATGGACATTTTATATTCCCATCAATATTCACCAAGGGCTTGCAATGCTTGCGTAAAGCTCTAAGACCAACTAAGAATTCTCTCACTGCACGTGCTAGTGAGACCCAACTTTTATCAATTGGCATAAGCTGCGTTTAATGAAGCAACAAATAATTATATAGACTTAAAATGCTCACCTAATCCAACTATGGAAGGCAATCTAACCACTCTTTGAATGTTTAGTCTCTCATATGAATGTATAATTGAATTTATTATTTGAGAAAATTTGGCAAGATTTCCTCAACTCCCCAAATATGTGCATTAAAGACATATTCGTAGGAGTAAAGGGAAACAATGTCGAAATTTTCACAAATAGTAAATCAATTATACGCATTCATATCTAAATGAGACAAAACATTCAAAACGACAAAAAGGGGACTTTCCAAAATTAATTTATAATAAATTAATTTGGACGGGTTTTCTATAGGATGATTAACCCGGACGGGGACTTTCCGAAATTAATCACTAAAGTCCTAAAATCATTTCTGATGATTCAACACAATCAAATACCATACAATACTATGAGCTTATTTGTTTAATCTTATTTGTAGCTTATGAGCTTATTTGTTTTTTGGCTTATATATCAAAAGATTCAATTTTTTGGCTTATATAAGTTTATTATATCATAATATACTTATATATCAAAAGATTCAATCAAACACCCCTTTTTGGTAAAAATTGCTTGAAAACTTTATGAAACCCACATGAATTAGTCTCCAAACAACTGTATGCAGCATGCTACGTCAATAAGTGTGCTGATTTTTTGCTACGTCCAAAATTTTGTGTAACTCTAGGCCTTCTATTTATCTATCGGCATCAAACTATCACATGGGCTTAAACTGAAACTACTCTAGTACTAAGGTCAGCCATGTGGTTGCTGCAGCTAACACATAACACCTTTGTTGTTGTTGATGCAGCAGCATAAGCATAAGCAATCCAAACACCCCTAAGAATATGCTAGTATACATTTTTTCAAACGCAAACTGATGCAAGTAATTAACCAAACACAAGTAATTAACCAAACAAAATGCAAAAAATAAACATCTTGATGCGAGGTTATGGTCAAGGTGTGGTTCACGATTGGAGTCGGCTAGGTCTCGGTGTGTCATCGGTCTCGGTCTCAACACGGAGCTAAACAAATACAAAAAACAAATAAATCATCATAAACTTTTGGCGACATGTCCCCGCTACAAACATAAACACAAAAATATACCTAACATATTCGCAAATGTGTTGTGGTCTCAGCTTCGGGTCTCAACAGCAACTGTACCCAAAAAAAATTAACCAAAAATTAAAAAATAAAAATAAAAACATTATAAAAAATTAACACATTATCAAAAATTAACAAATTAACAAAAAATTAACACTAACATATTGCAAAATTTAACACATTATCAAAAATTAACAAATTAACAAAAAAGGAGATGTGAACAGTGTGGTCTCACCTGGGTTTTTTTAAATGAGAGGGAGAAAGGAAGAAACGAGATGAGGAGAAGAAAGAATTAAATGATAGAGGGGGGAGGAAGAATTAAATGATAGAGGGAGAAAGGAGATGTGCATGGTGCGAGTGTGGGAAGACAACGCAGTGGTGGTGGTGGTGTGAGAGTTGTTAGGACTTAGAAAATCCAGTCATTAAAGAGTCGGTCACCTCAAGTATATGTATTCATTAGAAGCTCGTAGTCGTAGTCTGGTTATATTATTAAGTAGTTTGTTTTGTAACACCGTGAAGGCAGACGGTCTTTACCCACCTGATGCCCGATCCACACCGTAGGTAGCGTTTGTTTGTAAGAAACTATAAATACCCTCTACCTCCCAAGGTAGAGGGTTGGAGCTCAATACCATTTTTCTTTGTTTCACATAGTTCCCACTCTCTTCCTTTCTCTCTAAAACTTTCTCTCTAAACATACTTGAACGCCTCTTATGGTTATGGTTTAATGTGTTTGTGAAATCCTATATCCTACAATTGGTATCAAGAGCCATGGTTTGATCACTCATCTTTCATGCTCTTTGTTTTGGTAGATTTCATAAGGTTTTTGGGGTATTAAGTGTTTAGAAGAGTTTGATTCATTTGGACAAATTCTAGTGTTAAAGTTTGAATTTTGCTTGTACTTTTGTGTTTAGGATCATCATATGCGTTTATGTTTTGAATTGGAAGGCTTAAATCATTGTGGTTTGGTTGTTTTTTATTGATAAAGTGGTTATTTTTGAACTTTGTACTAAGCGAGTTGAGTCTCGGATATTTACTTCTTCAAAGCGAGTTGCTTTGTTACTGGATGCGAGTTGATATATGCGACTTGGCTATTTAGCGAGTTAAGCTTTTAAGCGACTTGGTGGTTAAGCGAGTTGTGTCTGTTTGCGATTTGCTATTAAGCGAGTTGATACTTAAAGTGACTTGTTTCATTAAGCGAGTTGACTGTGTTGCGAGTTGATACTAAAGCGAGTTGGCTATTTAGCGACTTATTTCATTAAGCGAGTTGATTGTGTTGCGAGTTGATACTAATGCGACTTGGCTATTTAGCGAGTTGATTCCTTAAGCGACTTGTTTCTTTGAGCGAGTTGGTTGTTTAGCGAGTTGTTAACTAAACGAGTTGAGTGTTTAGCTACTTGTCTATTTAGACTTGTTACTTCTTCGTGATACATTCTTACGGTTGTTCGTTTGGTTTAGTAAAATCCCGTGAAAGAATCAATTTCCCGGTTTAATCAAAGAATAGTAAAATCCCGTAGAACTTGCAATCATGGCAAACATCGTTCCTACTATTATTTCTTAGTAGCTAAGGACGTTCAGCGGCGAGGTTAGATACCGTCCACCTATGCTTGATGAAGCGATTATGACTCATGGGCACAACGAATTCGATTATCTTGTTTGGGAAAAGAAAACGGAGTCAACATACTCAAGTCAATCGATGAGGACCTTATCGATTGAAACTACAAGAGACATAATTGATCTGCTGTTGATGGAACAATGATCTTTGGATTAGATGCACCAAAGGCGTATGATGAGCTTAATGATAAGGAGAAAAGAGATTCGATGTCGACATCGGGGCTTCCAACATTATACTTGTGGTCTTCCAAAGGATATCTACAAGCCCATCAATCACAACATCGAAGCTAAGGCGACCGGGATAATGTCAAGATGCTTCTCTCTGGTTCTGAGTTAATTAAGGAAGACAATGATCTTTGGATTAGACAAACCAAAGACGTATGATGAGCTTAATGATAAGGAGAAAAAGAGATTCGATGCTGACATCAGGGCTTCCAACATTATACTTCAGGGTCTTCCAAAGGATATCTACAAGCCCATCAATCACAACACTGAAGCTAAGGCAGTCTGGGATAATGTCAAGATGCTTCTCTCTGGTTCTGAGTTAATTAAGGAAGACAAAGAATCAAAGTTGTATGATGAGTTTGAGCACTTCAAGATGAAACCAGATAAGAGTGTCTATGAGTACTACTTGAGATTCCATAAGCTTGTGAATGATATGAGGAACATCAAAATGACTATGCCTAACATTCAGCTGAATTCAAAGTTTGTAAACAACATGAATCCCGAGTGGCACAAATTTGTCACTTCGTGAAGCTAACCAAAGGACTAAAGAATACAAACTATGAGCAATTGTATGCATTTCTTCTTCGAATGAGAGGCATGCTATGTTTGAGAAAAGGATTCGGATGGGTTCAAAACCAATCGTGAGAATCAAGCTCACCAAATGATTCTACGACTTTCTACACCAATGTTGGTATTACAACCAAAGCATCTCAAGTCATACCCATGGGTAATGGTAACCACAAACTCATTCTCGATCCAATGTTCAAACAAGTCGATGCGGATGGAGCCGTGGGAAACTTCATTAATCAACTGCTCTCATGATTAGTCAAAACATGAACTCTCTCCTACACACCAACAACAACCTCGAGCGGCATCCAATCCACACAATCAAGCCACCGCATCGGATATGGGAAGGTTATGGTGCGACCAATTCAAGAAAGGCGACGAACAAGGAAGAGGTGGAGTTGGTAGAGGATATGTGGCAACCGAATAGGGAAGGAATGGAAATCGGGGACAAGCAAAGCCGATAAAGTGCTACAACCGTGGAGAGGGACATATTGCAAGGAACGCACATCGCCAAAACGCCCTAAGAATGCCGAGTACTTGAGGATAAGATGTTGCTCGTGCAAGCTCAAGATAATGGAGCAGCTTTGGATGAAGAGGAGTTATTGTTTCTTGCTAAAGACAATGCCAAGACCTATGATGCGGATGTGGATGAGCGACCGATTCGGAGATAGGTCACAATCATCGAATGCCTTCCAAGTCGCCGATCGTGATGCATACGACTACGGCGTCGATGATGAACCTCTCGCACAAACAATTTTCATGGCTAGCATTTCTCCAATGGTCTCTCCTAAGGCCACATCATTCAAAGAAGCTAGTCCATCCAAAGAATCAATCATCTCGAGGTATTAAAACTATATGATGAAGTTGATCGGCAAAGATGCATAATAAAGTACAATCTCTTGAAACTTATGAATCGATATTGATGATGAGGAAATAACAATATTGTCACATATGATCAATATGTGAAGCAAAGTAAAAGTGAGGTTGTATCAAGTAATGCATCTTGCGCATCAATGATGATTTGCTTTTGATGAATACACTGCATGTACCCCGATGATTCTGTTATCTCCGAATCGAATGCCTATAAAGAACAAGTTGCTATTTATGAACAAAGTGCTAAGTTTGAGTTAACCACACGTGAGCGTGAAATGGATGACCAAATGCGACAATCATTCGAAAAGCAATTTTAGAGAAGAAGTATTAAAACAAGAGTTAAACTCCTTACAAGAAAAGCTTTCTAAAATTGCTAAGCAAAAACAAGAACTTCAAGAAAATGTTAAAATGCTTAAGCAAGAATTCAATGCTAAGGAATCAAAACTTTTGAATGATTTTTCCAATCTAAAACTTTGAAAAATAAGCTTGAAAATAAGTTGTACGCACAAGGAATACCATTCAGATCGCTTCACAAGATCACTAAGCATAGAGTCTTAAGCGATAAGCATAGCATTCCTCTTGTTGAGGAACCAAATCCAGAGGTCATTAAAAGGCTAGAACTGCTCATAAGGTAATTTATGATGGCAATGAAATCCTTAAGCCTAGACAGAAACCTAGTTGCGCTGAGTGTCTGAGGAAGATAGAGAATTAGATGTTGCATCTAGGGAGAAAATGAATAAGAAGCTAGAAAATCCAATATGTAAGGAGAAGAACATAACGTTCAAGCCCCATGATTACAAAAAGGAAAATTGGATTTCCTTGAACAAGTTTAAGCCTCAAACGTTGTTAACACCCGAACAAGTGTTCTGGAAGAAGGATTTAGACAAGCAAAAAGCAGAGAATATTGTTGTAACAAACCCCCCTTTAGGAAAATGTCTTCAGCTACTGTGTATCCTCCAAATACACCAATGCATTTAGTTCCTAGAACTATTGCCACTAAAAGCAAGACCTTAATCAGTCAATATGTCATCTTTCAATTATTTGTTGATTTTGAGAAAACTTGTAAGAAAAGGATCACACCCATGGGATAATCGAAGGGAAAGGGGTTTGAGCAAACTAAAGAATGTTATTTAACCGAGGTCATGCCTTTCTTTAAACAACTAAAAGATCAATTTGAGAGTCTTAAAAGGGATGGATTCGGATATTAAAGAAATGGAAAAGGAATTTGATGCAATGATAGTTGAGGTTAGTGAATATGAGCATGAATTAAAATATAATGAGATTGAGAGGAAGAACATGCATACATTAAATGAGAATCTTATTTCGAATGTATTGCTCAAGATGTGTTTTACAATTGCTACGAATCACTCCATTCGCCTCTCGATTTCATGAATTATCTATTGCATTGAAAGTTTCCCATGATCGTGTCATTGAGCTTGAAAACAAAAACTCGAACTTAGTGAGAAAATTGATCGAGATGATCACGATAATTTGGTAAAACATCTTTCTAAACTAGAAGTTGAACATTTTGATTTGCAACTAAAATATCGACATCTTAAAGAAAATGTTAAAACCTCAAATATCAAGACATCCTCGGATGTTCCGTAGTTTGATGCGATTTTCGGATAAATAAACGCGACGAACGATTCAAGCTCATTTGCACGATCGTAAAGTTGAAAGCCCAAATTTCTCAATTAAAAGGTGAGAAGAACAATGTGATCGCTCCCAAATGCCTCCTCCTTTAGATTCTCAAGATTCTCAAACTTTTCATCTTCAAAACTTAGTAAACGCTTTACAAAAGGAAAACGAGAGCTTTCTGAAGAAAATGAAAAGTTAAACGTCACTTTAAAGAGTTATATGATTCAATGAAAGTCACAAAAACAATGAAAAATAACTTCTTTACAAAAGGAAATTGAGAATCTGAGGGTCGGGAAAAGGCAACCGCCACTTGTTTTTAATGAGAATGTCGCTTCTAAGTCATCTTCTCGATTGCAAATATATCGTGAATGTTAAATACATTCCTCCTCATCTTAGGAATAATGAACTTGTGTTTAATAACTCGTGCTCACCTTAAGGATAGTCTAGAATGTCTCCGAGAGATTGTGGAAGAGGACTTCTTAAATAAGCCTCTCGATAGAGAAATTAGGTTTGCTTGCATTCAGGCCAAACGATCTCAAGAACTGCTAGAATGCTTAATTGCAACATGTCCTAAGTCCTTAGGTTCGAAAGGTAAAGCTGTGATGCCTTGTTCTATGCCTATTGCCAAGCATACAAACCATTCCATACCCAGTTCTAAGAAAGTGAACACTAATGTGCCTTCTAGTAGTTCAGATCCTTGTACATCTAGTTCGGGAATGCAAAAGTAGATCAACCAACTAATGTTCCCATAATTCCCTCACAGAGTAATCGGTGACATTAAAGCAAGCGGATCAAAGCCTCCAGGCAATACCAAGCAAGATAGGACCTCGCAAGCTAAGAATGTGCATTGGAAGAGTAGAAGACCAACCTAGGAACTTTAAGTTTGAGTTGAATAAAGCGAATCGTGTTGATTCTAGTATTAGCCATAGGCGCATCGTAATTAATTCAATTCGATACTATTTGCAAACCATGTAATGATGTGCGCTTGAATTGCATTGCTAATCATGAATGTGGTGTGAATGTTATGTCTAATGCCGACAAATGCCAAACTAAAGCAATTAATGCTAAAAATCATGCTAAGAAGGCTAAAAGGCAAAGACGAAAGAAAGTTAGAAAACAAGGAAACTCACATGAAGAACATTTAGAAAGATAGGTTATCAATGGATACCTTTTGGTCATAAGGATAATCGCTCGCCTCAATCTGCTAAGACAATGCCCACTAGAAAATGGATGCCTCTTGGTAGAACTATTCCTTTAAGAAGTGAACATACTTTGAATAGGTCAAATACGGACACCAAGACCGCATCTATTCCTAATGATTCCATTGCTTCTATTTCGATATGAATTCTTCTATTTCGATGTGGGTGTTCCAATCATCGTTATTAACCAAGTGGAACCCATTATTGCATGGGGTTCCCAATTATCTAGTTATCCATTCTTGTGCGTGTTCAACCGCAGATCGCTCAAATCGCTCGTGGTACTCGGACTCAGTCGTTCCAACCATATGACCGAGATCGGTCGCATGCTCATGAACTTCGTGAGTAAATTCATTGGGACTGTTAGATTCGGGAACGATCATTTCGGTGCAATTATGGGTTATGGAGATTATGTTGTCGGTGATAGTGTTATCTCCGTGGTATATTACGTAGAAGGTCTTGGTCATAACTTATTTTCGTCGATTCGATTTCAGAACTCGATCTAGAAGTGGCCTTGTAAAACATACTTGTTTCGTTAGAGAATTTGATGGTAAGGAAATTTTAAGAGGAACACGTGGTTCAAATCTATACACCATCTCTATCGAAGATATGATGAAGTCTTCCAATTTGCTTGTTGTCAAAGGCTTGAAAACAAAGTCATGGTTATGGCATCGCTGCCTCAATCACTTGAACTTGGCACCATCAATGATCTCTCCGTAAAGGACTTAGTTGTAGGTTTATCTAGACTTAAGTATGAAAAGGATCATCTTTGTTCAAGATGCCAATTGGGAAAAATCAAGAAGTATGCCCATAAACCCAAACCTACAAACTCAATTACGAAGTTCTTCATACAATTCACATGGATTTATGTGGACCAATGAGAGTGCAGAATATCTTTGGGAAGAAATATGTGTTAGTTGTGGTTGATGATTACCTAGATTCACCGGTCAAGTTCTTAAGGACAAAGGATGAAACTTGATATCATCATCAAACTCATCAAACAAATGCAGAGTTCGACTTAACAAAACTGCCGTAATCATCCGAACAGACAATGGAACCGAGTTTGTTAATAAACAACTTAGTGAGTTTTATGAAAGTGTTGGAATCAGGTCATCAAAGAAGTGTTCCACGAACTCCTCAATGTAACGGTGTAGTTGAAAGACAAAATCGAACTCTTGTGGAAGCCGCAAGAACAATGCCGATTTACTCAAAGGTTCCAATGTTTCTCTCGGGTCAAGCCATTGCCACCGCATGCTACACAAAAATCGATCTCGATTCACACTGCTCATGGAAAACTCCATATGAACTTGTCCACAAAGAAAACCTAATCTCTCATTCCTTCGTATGTTTGGTGCATTGTGTTATCCAACTAATGAGGCCAAGACTTAGGCAAACTTAAAGCTAAAGCGGACATTGAGTATTTGTAGGTATGCACCGTCACACCCCCAATTACTGCTTTTGCAATGTGAATGGAATTTCGGGATTGATCATCATAGCATCACAATCACAGTTATATTGAACGACCTAAAGTGTCGTTTGGAAAATACATCGTTTGATTTAATAAAATAATCAGAGTTACAAAGTATAGGTCCCAAAAGTTTATAAAGTTTGCGGAAATATAAGTAGATTACAAGTCCAAACGATGTTTTGAAAGAATGTGCCAATGTACAATGATATAAGTCGACGCCGCGACTCAAAAGGGGTTCCTTAGCCATGCCATGATGATTATGTCTTAGTTACCTGAAAATACATTGCTAAAAGTGTCAACACAAGGTTGGTGAGTTCATAGGTTTATGTAAATGTTTATCGACTACCACAAGTATAAATCGTGTATGACAATGATGTCACAAAATAATGTTACAATTGCTTAGCGCATGATACCAAGCTCGATCGATGTTACGCCCAATAGAGTGTCTTGCCAAACAACTCTAATAATGTTTATGAATGAAATGCATCCCGTATGACTAGTTGGGATTCACCAACCCGGATGGAGGTGTCACCTCGATAGATCTATCCACTCACACACGCTTCTAGGAAATTAACGGCTCATGCATTTGAAATGGGGACATTTAATCGGCAACGTTGTAACTCAAGCAATGTAAATGAATTTAACATACTTGGTATCGTAATAAAATGTTATGCAATGTATTCTCCCCCGAAGGTTTGAAATAAGTAAAACTTGAATAAATCGGGGCTATGAAAACTCACTTGATAAACTGGTATAATGACAAGAGTGAGTACACTGAGATGTATCGGGATACTTTAATCTGGACCTATTACGAATGATATGATATGTAATGAGTTATGATGTTATGATATGCATGCATTTCGTATGTTATTTATACCATTTGCGAGTTTTGAAAATAATACTTATCGTCGAAAAATACTCTTTTGACATCTTGACCATTCTTAAATCACTTTACAAGTATTTACGTCAAAATGTCATCCTACAATGGTTTTGTAATGATTTATGGTGAAATTTTCACTTTTCGTCGTAAAACAATGTCGTCGGAAATTTCATGAAAGTGACAAAAATGGCTTCGAAAAACTAGTCGTAAAATGGTGTACGTCGATCGTTAGGAAACGAACTCGACGGTTTTGGAAAGTTTGTATCAAAATCTAGAGGTTTCATTCAGAGTTTTCGACAAAGGTCTCGAACATAAAGATAATAAGGGTTAAAGATGGTGATTTTGTCTAATTGTTGTGTAAAAGTGATTTTCGCCAATTTTAAGCATCCGTAAATAATTTATTAAAACTCCGCTATACAAACTGTTGGTCGTTTTGAAAAATATGCTTGGTGATCTTGATTTTATTAGAAGACATTTCGTTACAAAAGTTCCACATCATTGTTAAAACCGCCTTCAACATGGTCGTTTTAGTTACCGTAATACTTGTCTCGTAAAATAATATAGTTTTTCCGAAAATAATAGTTACGGCAAGTTTATGAAAACGTGTATATCTTTGTCGCTTCAAACCGCTTTCACGATAATACGTCCTTAGCCGTATCAAAGTATACTAATATATTTTGACAAGTCGAAATAATTTGTAAAGCTTAAGGCTCGTTTTGACTCGTACAAACCAAAAATAGTATGCTGAAATTTCGGAAAAAAAATATATTTCGTCGTCAAACTTTAAAATTCATAACTTCTTCGTTATAACTCGCTTTTATCCGTTCAAGCGCCACGGATTCGTTTTAAAGTATATTTTCTAAATATCAAGGCCAAAAATTGTGCCTACTGTCGGATTTTCCGAAAATCAAAACAAGAATGAACACTTTTATACTTATCGAAAATAGTTTTTCTCGTACTAAACCTATTCTAATCCCTTCAAATCAACTCCAAAGCTAGTCTAATCCTACCATACACCTTCTTAGGGTGTCATGGGTTCCTAGACATCATCAAGACCAACATATACCAAGGGGATAATTATAGGATGACTTTATATATATATAACTCTAAAAATCATGGAAAAATGGTATAAACAACACAAGTCTTGCATGTTTGCTCCAAAAATGAAGAGATAAATATGAAATGAAAAGGAAAGATGAAAAATATAAATGATATGCTTACAAGTTAATATGATGAGGTGCAAAGAACAAGGTTTAGCCTAAACACTCTAGGTTTTTATTTCAAAACCTTATAAAGAGTGTAATCTAGATTGTAATTATGCTTGAACTTGAAAAAAATGATGATCCCTTGCTACTCTTGAATGTGGCCGGTTCTTGATGGAGAAGAAACAAAGAGAGAAAGTTTTACTACTAGGTGAATTATTGAAATACATGAATGAGTGTAATGTAAGTATAAGACTTTAAGAAATGAAAAGTTCTAACAATCAAGAAAACCATACCCATATTAATTACCACCCTCCCCTTGGTCGGCCAAGGGGGAGGGATTTGGTAAAATATCTTTTTTTTTTATAAAATGTTGTGTAATATTGGTTAAAAGAAATGTAAGTGAATTGTTTATGTATTTATAACTTGTATATAAAATGTTAGTGTTTTTAAGGAAATTTTTGGTGAAAGTAATTTTTAATAGATCAAAATAGAGTATAATGATATCATAAAAATTGTAAAAATACGTTCCTTGTGAAATTTGAGTGATAAAATAATTATCGTGCAGTTTTTAAGAAAAACGTCGTAATAATATAATTTAACGATTTATATACAAAATAAATTTAAAACACTCGGTAAACTCAAAATATAGTTTTTATAAACTAATATAAGTATAAAAATATGTCGGGATCATTTTTAGAAATAACGGACTAAATGTTCAAAATAATAACTCACGCGATAACGTTTATTTAATATAAAATTTACGCGATTAATATGAAATGCAATGTCATGAATGAACTAACGTGATGCAAATGATGTTAATGAAATGTAGACTAAACTTAGTCCATATGAAATGTTCGTGATGATATGATCATGAATTCGCCGCTAAACCATTAAGGTTACGCGAATTTGGAACACGCAAACCTAGTTTACGATAAATGATGAAATAGTGAAACTTGAGAAATGACCTGAAATTGCGAGTTGTCACATTAAACAAAAAGGGATACCGAATCTACAACAAAAGAACCCGAAATATCATGGAAACAATTCACGTTACGTTTGACGGTCCAATGGCTCCGGGACAACCCGGTTGGACCGGCATCATCATGTAGTCCCATCGTTCTACTCTTGTTTTCGACTCGCCAAGAACTCGTATGTACCTCCTTCGAAGATGACTTGAAAAACTGCTCGATCCTTTGTTTGATGAACACTATGAGCCAACCGCAAACGATCATCAATTCCATCATCGAGACCGCTTTATCATCGCCAATGAAGTTAACCCTTCGATTTCTATGACGCTAAGTCAAGAAGCACTCTGCCGATCACTGCTTCATCAACAAATCATCAATCTTTGAATGTACAACATGGAATTGTTTCGCATCAATGATGAAGTTAATCCTTTGCTACTCACGAAGATGCTCCATTTGAAAACATATTTGCTCTCGAATCATCATCGAACCATCCTCATCGGAGACATCGACTCGCTACTTGATCCCTCAACAATGACCACATGAACAACTCGGAAAATGGACTCATGAGCATCCATTGGACAACATCATTGGAAATCCTCTCGTCCAAAGATCCACACGGAAACAACTTGCAACCGATGCCTTATGGTGCTTCTTCAACTCCGTACTTCTAAGGTCGAACCAAAGATGTTAAACCGCCATGAATGAAGACAATGGTTCAATGCCATGCAAGAAGAAATTCATGAGTTTGATCGACTTGATGTATGGGAATTAGTACCTGCTCCAGATTGTGCTATGATCATTGCTCTAAAGTGGATCTTCAAAGTGAAGCTTGATGAGCATGGCGATGTATTAAAGAATAAGGCTAGATTGGTTGCAAAAGGATACCGTCAGGAGGAGGGTATTGACTTTGAAGAATCATTTGCTCCTGTTGCTCGTATCAAGGCAATCAGAATCTTCTTGGCTAATGCTGCAAGTAAGAACATGGTAGTCTATCAGATGGATGTAAAGACGGCATTTTTGAAGGGAGATCTTAAAGAAGTCGTCTCACGCCACCAACTGAAGGCTTTGTGAATCGAGCATCCTACTCACGTTTATCGTTTGAAGAAGGCTCTTTACGGTTTAAAGCAAGCTCCAAGGGCATGGTATGACACGCTATCAAAGTTTCTTCTATCTACAGTTCAAAGAAGGAGCGGGGAAGTCGCAAACATAATTCACGTTCAAATTTATGTTGATGATATCATCTTTGCCTCGACTGACCCCAATGAATGTGGTCATTTTTCTAAAGAAATGGATTCCAAATTTCAAATGTCTATGATGGGACAAATGTCATTTTTCTTGGGATTACAAATTTTACAAAGTCCGGAGGCATTTTATAAATCAATCTAAATATGCAAATGAGATTTTAAAGAAATTTGGATTTGATTCTAGTGACCACATTGACACTCCCATGATTGAGCGTACTAAACCGGATGAGGACCACTCGGGGATAATGGTAGACCAAACGAAATATCGTAGCATGATTGGATCCTCGATGTACCTCACAACCGAGACACGATATTCGCTCGTTGTATGCATGTGTGCTAGATACCCAGCTAAGCCTACCAAAAGCACCTTGAAGCGGTTAAACGTGTCTTTCGGTACCTCCAAGGAACCATCAATATGGGACTTTGGCACCGAAGGACACCGGTATATCACTAACGGCATATGCGGATGCGGATCATGCGGTGTCAAGATACTCGCCGGCACGCCCGAGGTGCTCGGTTTTGGCTCATTGTAAAAATCGCCCAGCGGCCGATTAATCCCGATAATCGCCGATCGCTCACCAAGCGCTTTGATTTATCATAATCGGCTTATTTAATCGGTTTGGTCAAAGATCGCTTAAAAATCGGTCAACAAACCAATTAATCGGACAAAATCGGTCTAATCGGATTAATCGGGCAAAAACGCTTAAAAATTGTTCAACAAAATCGCTTAAAAATCAGACAAAATCACTTAAAAATCGGTCAACAAACCGATTAATTGGACAAAATCGGTCAAAGGTTGCTTAAAAATGGTCAACAAACCGAGTAATATTTATGTTTGACTTTGAACTTTGAAGAAATATGTATTATGTCTATATTTAAACACTTGAAATATTTAAACTTTGATGCAATACGCTTATCCCATACATATAAAATAATATAATATCTAAAATTACATTTTTGTGCATAAAAATTCCAATCCGATTAATCTCTGATTAATCCCCGTCTGACCGATTAATCGCTAGGCCCTACCCAACCGCCTCACTAGCGCCTAGCGATTTTTACAACCTTGGTTTTTGGGTGATAAGCTTGTGAGCTGGTCGTCAAAGAAGCAAATGAGTACTTCTATTTCCTCTACAGAGGCTGAATACATAGCCATGTCATCCTGTTGTGCTCAAATCCTATGGATGAGATCTCATTAAGTGACTATGGCTTTGAATTCAACAAAACCTCCGCATCTTGTGATAATAAAAGTGTTATTGCTCTTTCATGCAACAACGTTCAACACTCAAGAGCAAAGCATATCGACATTCGACATCATTTCATCAGGGAACAAGTGAAAAAGGTGTGGTGGAACTCTATTTTGTGAGGACTGAATACCAATTAGCAGACATCTTCACCAAAGCTCTTCCCAGAGAACGTTTTGAGTTTATTCTTCCACGTCTTGGTCTAAAGAGTCTACAACCAGATACACTCAAGCGTCTTCAAGAGGAAGACGAGGAGTAAAGGTCTTTATTCATCTATCTCTTGTATATATTTATTCAAAAAAGCAAAATACAAAATTTGAAAAACCCTCAAAAGAAAATATAAAAATATAAAATTCTCAAAATCTATAAAAATTTTGAAAATCTTGAAAAACTTCAAAAAATATTGTTATTTTGTCATGTTTTTCCTTATTCGATATCATCTACGGACTTTGTGTTGACATTCAAAGAATGTCACGGGTTTTAGATGTTCTTGAATGCACATAGTTTTGTTTTAAAAAAATTAAAAAAAAAAAAAAAAAAAAAAATGAGGCGGAGAAAATGGTGGTTTATTGTCATTTCAGCAAGAACCCGTTTTTAAAGTAAAGAACAAAGCCATGGTTTATCTTATTTTCCAAATCTCATGCTCGATTCTTAAAACAAAGGTTTGTCATCTAAAAGACAAATGCTTATCCTTCCAAATATTTTTCCGTCTAATGATTCTTCCGAAAATATTTGCCATCTAATGAAAACTAAATTGCTTTGAAAATACCTCGACTCTACTACTCGTGTAAATCATTTGTGCTTATCATCTGTCAAAATCTCTATCTCTCAATCAACAACTTGTGTCATTGATTGAGGGGGAGAATGATTTTATTCGAATTAAAAAGGTTATTTTTCAAACAATTGGCAAGTAAATGAGCAAGGTTTATTGTTGAAAAAAAAATCAAAAGGAATTATGTTTCAAAACCTTTGCTAATATTATGTTTTCAAAAGACAATCATGCATGTTTAATCAATGGAGTTTAAAGTCTCAAAATCCGATCCTTATCAGTTAAAACGTTTTTATAATCAAGTCACAATTCTCCTTAAAAATCTTTCAAAATCAATTTAAATCTACAGAGATCACAAATCTCAAATGATTTGATAATTGTGATCGGGGGAGAATTTGTGATTTAAATTGGATTAAAACTGATAATTCGGTAAATGGTTTTATAAGGATGTACAAGCTCTCCTTCCCATATGTGTCAAACGATTTCAAATTTTCCATACACATGTTGAGGGGGAGCATCTATTTGAAACCACTAAAATTTGAAACGTGATCAATTTAGGTCAATGTGCAGTCTTTTCCTAATATGTGCAAAACATTTTCAAATATCTATGCACATATTGAGGGAGCAAACTTTGAAAACCTCATCCTTCTCCAATATGCATTATCTACTTGATTTAATCAGGGAAGTGATGTTGATATCGTTTAGAAAATAGTAATCAAAGAAGTTAATTCTTCCTCTTGCCTCCGTGTGCTAAAACGATTTCAAATACATGAGGCACATGTTGAGGGGGAGCTCTTTTTCTAAAAATATCAAAACAATTCGGTACAAAATGCTTTGATAATATATCACAAGTATTTGGATTGATTTTAAATGGTTTTCAATTGGTTCCAATAGCGTATGAACAATACCAAATAGACCCACCAACTTTATTTTATGTATGGTGATATAAGGATGATAAGGTTAGGTATTTGTTCCCATGATCCGCTGTAACTGTGAGGGATCTACCAGGGACAATCCACTAGATAGTGTAGAGTCCTTAGGTATGATGAAAAAAGGAAAAAGTGAGTTATGGGAAGAGTGCGGATCGAGACCGAGCTAGTATCGAATAAACCCAACAAGGTTCTAGTAATGAAGTCTCGGTAAGCAATGAAGGGTTGAAGAATGAAAAGAATTGAATGTGAAAAGGGTGAAAGAAATAGCCTCCATTTATTCAACCTTAGAGCGAAACCGGTTCAATTCATATGCTATTGGTGGTTACCAAGGTAACACGGTATTGAAGACAAGACGTCATGGACCCGGACGACCGCACTACAACTTCCCAAGCTACTCAAGTTCCTCTTAAAAGGACTTGTTTCATTCTCACGGAACCGACATAATCTATCGACTTTCTCTTAGAGTTTGTTGATATTGAAGAAGGAGACCCTCTCCCTAGTCTCGGAATAGGAACCAAATATGCACAATTGAGTCTAGAGCCACGAGATCATCAATAAATCTCATTAGGACACTTTCAATGAAGACTCTCTCATTTCACACAATGTGAAAAAGAGATTATATCTTGAGTCCCACGCATTATCCTTGTGGTATTGCTGAACATCCGAGTGATATGTAAACATATTCACAATGAAGATGGAAAGCCTTCTGGAGCCAACATCAAACAAGCTCCTGGTAGGTGGCATGTGAGATCTATTCAATAGATCAACCATGTGACAACTGAACATAAACAATGGGGTGATTCAATATTTTGAATCAATCCTGGTTCAGGTTATGGATTGACGGATACCTTTGAAAAACCGGTCGTTGTGCTTAAAAACTCTTTTCTTTAACACATCGACTGTGTACTAATATTTCAATATAAAAGGTGTATATGATTGATAATTGATTTCCATTAAAACCTTCGTTGTATTGCAAAAAACAATTTCTATTGAGCGATACACGATTGTTTATCAAATATCTTTTTATCAATCAGTGAATCTCCATTCGCTGGTTCACTCACTCTGTGTTGTCTTGTTTGAGACGTTTTGGTTTGAGAACATCTAGAGTAGTCGCGAAAACCTGTCAAGGAAATTCTTCCGAATTATACCGATCACAGCAAGCGGTACATATCGATCAACGGAAACCGTAGGCGTGTACCTCAATTCAAAGAAAGTGATCAAAGACACTTTCGTGCACTTTATTGCTAATCTGTTGTATGCGTACGCCCGACGCTTGCGCCGGATCGTAATGAAGCGGTCAATCCATAGCCGCATGCTCACTCAACACATTCATCTTGAAAGAAATCATGATTAGTGCATCAATGACTCGATATTTTCACTCCATGCTTCGCCACGTTGTCGCAAATATCATGAATCAATAAATGCTTCCGCTACTCGATGAGAATACATCATGATCCGTAATGTGAGCATGCCGGTCCAAAAGTCACAACATCACATAATACCAACACCACAATGGAAGTGTCAAAGATTTATGTTAGTCGATGACCTCAATGCGGCTCAAAACTCATCATCACGTGGATCGCTTAAAGACCTCCACTTGAATTATCCTAACATGCAAAACATGAAGAATCAAAGACTACGAGCTACTGAGCAAATGACTTAATCAAGAAACCTCTAGAAATCTAATGTAATATCTGTTTGTATTCATTGTAAATTGAGGTGACCTCCCTTAGGGGGAGATTGTTATGAATTAGAAAATTCAGTCATTAAAGAGTCGGTCACCTCAAGTATATGTATTCATTAGAAAGCTCGTAGTCGTAGTCTGGTTATATTATTAAGTAGTTTGGTTTGTAACACCGTGGAGGACGGACGGGTCTTTACCCACTGTATGCCTGATCCACAGCCCGTAGGTGGCGTTTGTTTTTAAGAAACTATAAATACCCACTACCTCCCAAGGTGAGGGTTGGAGCTTCAATACCATTTTTCTTTGTTTCACATAGTTCTCAACTCTCTTCCCTTTCTCTCTCTAGAACTTGCTCTCTCTAAACATACTTGAACGCCTCTTATGGTTATGGTTTAATGTGTTTGTGAAATCCTATATCCTACAAGAGTAGCAGTGGTGGTGGTGGTGGTGTGAGAGTAGCAGCGGTGTTGTAGTGGTGAGTTGAGAGGAGGAAGATGAGGGTTTTTTTCATTTTTTTTCCCGAGTGAGACCAGATCTGTTAATAATTGAGCTTAATATTTCGTTTCAACTTTTGCCGGGGACAAATCCCCAATGAAAGTTTTATTTGTCTTCTAGCGACACTTTTCGGGGACAAGTCCCGGGAAAATGATGGCGGATAAAGTAAAAGTCGGAGGAAAATGAAAATTTACTCAAAACTTTCCCGGGACATGTCACGGAAAAGTTTTAATAGTAAATTAAAATTATCATTTTATATTAGAATTAATAATAAATTATAAAATTATATAATTAAATTTAACCTATAAATTATAACACTAATCTAGTATAGGTGCATTGGTATACTTATCATGTTAAACGAGCGAGTATAGGTGCATTGGTATACGTATCATGTTGAACGAGCAAGTATAGGTGCATTGGTATACGTATCATATTAAATGAGCAAGTATAGGTGCATTGGTATACGTATCATGTTAAACGAGCGAGTATAGGCGCATTGGTATACGTATCATATTAAACGAGCAAGTATAGGTGCATTGGTATACGTATCATGTTAAACGAGCAAGTATAGGTGCATTGGTATCGTGATCATGTTAAACGAGCGAGTATAGGTGCATTGGTATACGATCATGTTAAACGAGCAAGTATAGTGCATTGCTATCGATCATGTTAAACGAGCAAGTATAGGTGCATTGGTATAATGATCATGTTAAACGAGCAAGTATAAGTGCATTGGTATACGATCATGTTAAACGGCGAGTATAGGTGCATTGGTATACGATCATGTTAAACGGCAGTATAGGTGCATTGGTATACGATCATGTTAAACGAGCGAGTATAGGTGCATTGGTATCGATCATGTTAAACGAGCGAGTATAGGTGCATTGGTATACGTATCATGTTAAACGAGCGAGTATAGGTTCATTGGTATCGTATCATGTTAAACGAGAGTATAGGTGCATTGGTCTACGTATCATGTTAAACGAGCGAGTATAGGTGCATTGGTATACATATCATATTAAACGAGCAAGTATAGGTGCATTGGTATACACACTACTACACAAAAGGCCATATACACCTCTTAATAGAGATTGGTTTTAAAAAAACTAGTTTCTATAGTTAAAAAGTAAGGAGCATAGGAAGCATACAAACTATTTTTTTCAAACAAACCGGTCTCTTTAATCTACATCGCACTAAAACTGGTTTTGTTTTTGAGGAACCGGTCTCTACACAAAATCAAAGACACTCGTTGTTTTGAAGAGACCAGTCTCAACGTTTTTCTATGATAGACACCGGTTGTTTTTCTCTAATTGATATAATTATTTCCAAAAGATTCAATTAGGCTCCATCATTTTGGTGCTTATCTTTCTTCAAAAATTTTGAACTCCTCATTGTGACAACTCGCAATTTCAGGTCATTTCTCGAAACAATTCATGCTTCACAATTTCAACATTTATCGTAAACTAGGTTTACGTGTTCCAAATTCGCGTAACCTTTATGGTTTAGCGGCGAATTCATGATCATATCATCACGAACATTTCCTATGGACTAAGTTTAGTCTACATTTCATTAACATCATTTGCATCATGTTAGTTCATTCATGACATTGCATTTCACATTAAACGCGTAAATTCTATATTAAATAAACGTTATCGCGTGAGTTATTATTTTGAAAATTTAATCCGTTATTTCTAAAATTGATCCCGATATATTTTTTATACTTACATTAGTTTATAAAAACTATATTTTGAGTTTACCTAGTGTTTTAAATTTATTTTGTATATAAATCGTTAAATTTATATTATTACGACGTTTTTCTTAAAAACTACTCGGTAATTATTTTATCACTCAAATTTTACAAGAAATGTATTTTTACAATTTTTATAACTACAATATACTTTACTTTGATCCCCTAAAACTTATTTTAATCCATATAACTCTAATATCACAACTATGTACAAGTTACTACAATTTCTACTTAACTACACAATTTTCTTACAATTGTTACAATATTATTTCACACAATATAAAAGAAAAAAAAAATATGATATTTATCAAATTCCTCCCCTTGGACCAAGGGGAGGTGACATTAATGTGGTATGGTTCTTGATTGTTAAGATTTACATATACTTAAAGTCTAACTTATCTCATTTCACTCATTCACTCCATTATTATCAAGTCAAGAAAACTTTTCTTCTCTTTTGGGTTCTTCCTAACCGCCATATAAGGTTTTAGCAAGGATCATCAAATTTTGCAAGATCAAGTTAAAATACAATCTAGATCACACTCTTAGTAAGGTTTTGAAATAAAACCTAGGGTGTTTAGGTTAAACCTTTGTTCTTTGCACCTCATCAAGTTTACTTGTAAGCATATTACTATCATTTTACATATTTCACTTTCATTTCATATTTACCTCTTCATTTTTGGAACAAGCATGCAAGACTTGTGTTAGTTATACCATTTTTACATGATTTTTAGAGTTATATATATATATAGTCATCCTATAATTATTCCCTTGGTATATTTTGGTCTTGATGATGTTTAGGAACCCATGACACCCTAAGAAGGTGTATGGTAGGATTAGATTAGCTTTGGAGTTGATTTGAAGGGATTGGAATAGGTTTAGTACGATAAAAACTATTTTCGACAAGTATATAAAGTGTTCTGTCCTTATTTTGTTTTTCTGGAAAATCCGACAGAGGCACGAAATTTTGGCCTTGATATTTAGAAAATATACTTTAAAACGAATCCGTGGCGCTTGAACGGATTAAAACGGAGTTATAACGAAGAAGTTATGAATTTTTCAAGTTTGACGACGATATATACATTTTCCGAAAATTTCAAAGATACTATTTTTATCTTGTACGAGTCAAAACGAGCCTTAAGCTTTACAAATTATTTCGACTTGTCAAAAATATATTAGTATACTTTGATACGGCTAAGGACATATAATACGTGAAAACGGATTTGAAACGACTAAGATATACACGTTTTCATAAAATTGCCGTAACTATTATTTTTAGAAAAACTATATTATTTTTACGAGATAAGTGTTACGGTAACCAAAACGATCATGTTGAGGGCTGTTTTTTTACTATGATGTAGAACTTTTTGGAACGAAATGTCTTCTAATAAAATCAAGATCACCAAGCGTATTTTTCAAAACGACCAACCGTTTGTATAGAGGAGTTTTAATAAATTAATTACGGTTGCTCAAACTTTGCCGAAACTCACTTTTTACACAACATTTAGACAAAATCACCATCTTTAACCTTTATTATCTTTATGTTCGAGACCTCTATGACGAAAACTCATGAACTGAAACTTCTAGATTTTGATACAAGCTTTCCAAAACCGTCGAGTTCGTTTCCTAACGTTCGACGTACACTATTTTACGACTAGTTTTTCGAAGCCATTTTTGTCACTTTCACGAAATTTCCGACGACATTATTTTACGACGAAAAGTGAAAATTTCACCATAAATCATTACGAAACCATTGTAGGATGACATTTTGACGTAAATACTTGGAAAGTGATTTAAGATTGGTCAAGACGTCAAAAGAGTATTTTTCGACGATAAGTAATATTTTTTCAAAACTCGCAAATGGTATAAATAACATACGAAATGCATGCATAACATTACATCATAACTCATTACATATCATATCATATCATTTGTAATAGGTCCAGATTAAAGTTTCCCGCTATACTTCAGTGTACTCACTCTTGTCATCATACCAGTTTATCAAGTGAGTTCATAGCCCCACTTTCTATTATTTAATTGTTTTACAAACTCTTGGGGGAGATACATGCTACATTTTTAATCGAACACAAATGCTTTGAACTGTATGCTATATCCGAATGTTTTATTGTCACTAAGATTTGCCATGTTCAAGTCCCTACATCATGAACCATTAGTCACTTGCAGTGGCGCGAATATTGTGAATAGGCCTATTGGAATTAACACTCCCGCCTTATTGACCCGGTTAGGGAAATCGAGCGCACTATATTTGAACCAAGAAGGTAAATTGGCAAATTACCTATTAGGCGGCGATGAAACGATGATTACCAATTTTATTGGTGCGATGTTTACGCTTTGGTGTCATGAACTTAGTGAAATAAATACGATTTTGTTTTCAACGATGAGTGTGAACCATTTAACTCACACTACGATGATTGTGTTCAAACGAATTACTTAAACCTATGGATTTCACTCAACCTTTGTGTTGACCTTTTAAGCATGTTTTATCTCGGTATCTAAGGCATACTTCATGGCATGCATGTGGACATATCATAGAGTCGCGGTGACGACGCTGCCTCACATGGGATTGATACAATTTAAAACATCGTTTGACTTGTACTAAACTTATTTTCCGTGCATAGTAACTTTCATTTGGGACCTATCTTTGTAACTCGAATGTTTTTATTAAATCAAGCGATGTATTTTCCAAACGACACTTTAGGTCGCTCAATATAATTGTGATTGTGATGCTATGACATCAATCCCGTGAATTCCATTCCACGCAAAATGTAATTTGGGGTGTGTGATTGGCATCGAGCTTGATTATAGAGAACTAGGTTGCATCATTGACCCTAGACTATAACTACATTATCATAGCATCTCATCATTTCATCATAAGTGCATGTTCACTTTACATGCGATTTATACGCACATTTTTCGAGTTATTTACTTTCATTTCATATCGATTGTCACATGGATGCCTTTAAATGCCCATTCCATTATTCTTTCTTCATACTCTAATGTGGAGAATTCCTTGTCATTCCCTATCATAATTTTTATATCGTTGACTCATCACCGATAACGCCGGATGCCGAGATAAACCTTTAAATAGGGCGAAGTCACTCTCACTCCTTTGTTGCACCACTAACATGTCGAGTTACACGTTATTAACACATTAAGTCACTAAACCACCATACATTTGAAACATTTACAACACCTCATAACCCATCTTTTCGGAAACCGTCGATCATTTTGAAAAATAACCTCAAACGTATCATTTCTTATCACCTCTCTTTAGAGCGCATATTTTTTAACATGGGATTTTGCTACGTCTCACATTTCCTCTTGTTTTGAAGAAGATATGGCAATCAAGAAAGCTACACCGAAATGACTCAAGCGGCTATTCAAAAGTTGGTAAGGGATAGTGTAGCAGGCATTAAGAATTGAAAGGAAACGGTGGGCCGCTGCCGCCGAGGCCGCATGGGCCGTGAAAGCCCAAGGCTTCTTCTTCTTCATCGAAATGCAGGAGGATCCGGAGTTAAGAGTCGTTTACAAGGATTTCAAAGTGGAGATCCCACCAAGTTTAAAGGGACTAAAGGAGCCACCGCCATGGTGCGATGGTTCGAGAAATTGAGTCCGTGTTTTTTTGTGTAATTGCCCGGATGATAGTAAGGTCAAGTTTGCTACAAGTACACTACTCGATGGAGCATTGTCGTGGTGGAACTCATATGCTCAACCGATGGGAATGGAGAATGCTTTCAAGCTTACTTGGGAGCAATTCAAGGGTTTGGTAACTAAGAAATTTTGTCCTCGTACGGAAGTGAAAAAGTTGAGATGTAATTCTATGAACTAGTAACAATTGGGTATGATATTTACACTTACATTCGAGATTCCAAGAATTGGCGCGTTATGCCCGTCTATGGTTTCGGATAACGAGAAGTTACTAGAGGCTTTATCGGGGACTTCCCGAGGTTATTCAAGGAGATGTGACTCGCTTGATCCACAAACAATCGAGGAAGCTATTAGGGTGACTCAAAAGCTCATGGCCCGTGTAGTGAAGAGAGGTAAGTACACCAACACCAACCAAAACAACAACAACCCCAACAACCGCACTCAACTACAACAATAACCAAAACAACAACAACAACGATGATAACCAAATCAACAATAACAAAAGGAAATGGGAAATGACCAAGGAGGTTATAATAACAACAACCAAAACCGTAACACTAACCATCATCAACAACAAAATAAGGCAAGAAGCGGGAATGGTTTATGTCACGCACCAATGGGAGGTAGAGGTACGCCGAACACACCCACTATGTAATCGATGTAATTTTCATCACTCAGTCCTGCCCCGCCAAGTGCCACAAATGCCAAAACCGGACATCTAGCTGTGGATTGTAAAGGTAAAGCCGTAGTCACATGCTTCGGATGGGAACAAGGACACTATCGGAATCAATGTCCTCAAAATCAAGGTCAACCAGTTGAAGGTGCTCATGGAATGCATACATGTTAGAGGAGGAGAAGCTCGTCATGGTCATAATAACGCTGGAAGACCAAGAAGTTTGGAAACTAACAAGTCTTAATTTTCCTTATGTACTATGTTGTACTAAGTTTATGTCTTCCATCATATTCGGATCTTATGACTTAAGATGTACTACTTTTGCTAAACCACTCGTTGTAAAATATTCTCATCTATCGTACTTATTTTCTTTCCGATTTGTTACTTACGAGAATTTTACTTCTTTTTACTTTATCGACCATTTTAACGACACGTTTAAATCCTTGTAAGCATCGAGAGTTATAACAACTAAACCGAACGTCACATCATCGCTCCTTAATTATACATAGCCTAGCTAACTATGTCTAATTCGGAGGGTCATGTTATGTTGGGAGCGATTAATTATAAATCTTAGTGCAAGCAAAATCTTCACATATTTCAAAGTCAAAGTGTTACTTATGAGAGATTCATCCGATATTTTCTTTACTACGATGTTTTGTACACTCTCAATCATCGATAACCGTAACGACACTTCTCCATGTTTTCTCTCCTCGATATTCATCACAAACTCAAAAATTCGATAGACCAACATCCTTCCGGCCATCAGCTTTGGCCGGCGGTCTGAAGGGCCTCCCTCCCGTCATTTCACAGGGCATGATGAGTGTTGGTTTGGATTATTGGATCGTTGTGCAAGTGGTTCCGGTCGGGGTCTTTAACTGGTAGAGGTCAATATTTCTCTTTTTGACACTTGCTTTGGACTTTGTTTAATCTGCATTGTTTTTTTTCTGGTTAAATATATCTTCACTTATTCTTTACATGTTAATTGAAATTGGTTTTAATAGCTTCCTAAAATCATTTTGGTCGGATGGCTTAGCCAAAGAGGTATGTGGTATATGTCTTTAATTCTTATTATACCAATCACATGCGAATATGCCGAAACACTTGTTACTCCGTATATTAATGTTTGGCTACTAGATAATCTTCTTAAGTGCCCCTCATAGGAAATGGTATTTTTATTTATATATGGTGAATTGGCTAGAAATGTAGAAAAGTCTGCCGGTAAACATTAAAACCTTGATGAATCTAGTATAGAGGAAAATGCATTATGAATTTGTTGAAACTTCACTTAAGAGGAATATCAAAAGATTGATTTATGTATTTGATATGCAATACATTTGTTTTTCGTCTCCAATATTTCACCTATAAAGTTATACCATTTTTGTGTAGATGGCTGGTCAGATCATTGTCCTACGACCAGGTTTGCTGGCTGAGTTCACTGAGAGGTAATAAATCGACCCTATAGTCATCACCTATGAAAACAACTTGAGATGCAGTAGTCTTAGGTGAGTGTGATAAGAGGCTGATGAGATTTCTAGTCTTTTACCAAATCTCCAACCTTGACTTAAGGATATAATTTAGCTTATTATGCAATGTCTATTGATTGTGTTATCACATACTTAAATGACTAGTGGCAGGTCCAGGATTTCCAACTATGTTATGCACGACTATAACAGAAGATCGGTACATATAACTATCTGTTTGTTCACTCTACAAACTTTTACAAGTAGACTTTCTGGGTCTGCCCTGTATTTATATATCTGTTCTAAGCTGTCGATAATCACAATTAGGGGTGTTATCGGGTCGGGTTATCAAGTTTTTGGGTGTTATCGGGTCGGGAGGGATCGGGTCATCAGTTTCAGGTCGGGTAATTCAGGATATCCGGTTATGAGATTAATCTTAGTCTATATAAATGAACTAGTAAACAACTTATATATATTTAATTTAGTAGATAAAAACCCAACAGATTACCACTTATATTTTATGTGCTAATAATCCAACCAAAAATTAACAGTAACTTAAACAAAATAATTACAAATAAATGGGTATGCCACTAAAAATAAGAAGTAAACATAACTTGTATTGTTGTATAACTGTGATCATGGACGGCTTAGAACAGATTCATCATGCATGACTGAGAACATACATCATTAAAACATGTATAATACTATTAGTAAGAAAATATATGGTCCATATATACTACTATTTTTGAACAATCTATTTTAATGGTTAGATAAATTGTAAATGAAAGAAACACAACATACAGAAAAAACGACTTTGAGGTGTGTATTTTAATAGGATCAATAATAATATAGTAGTAATCCAACTTCAGAATTATTTTTTCACAGTGATCCCACTTCTTAGAATTTACTCCAAACTTTATGTTTATGAGCTTTTAAACTTTTGAAAAAAAAATTATTAAAAAATATTTTCGGTCTAATCGGGTTGACCCGATAAGAGAAATAATTCAACCCTAACCCGACCCGATAACAATATCAGGTTCAGGTCAAAGTAACCCGATAATATTTTTAAACCCGATTAGACGCGACCCTATAAGACTTATCGAGTTCATGTTCACCCGACCCTATTGACACCCCTACCTGTATATGAATGACGCTATCTATGGAAAACCTCATATTTTGATCTATGTTATCATCTATTTTTAACAATTTAATCAATATATTTCTAAGAATATTATTGTTCTTATTGTTAGACATCCAGATTTACTCAGTCATTCACATGGCTCATACTTATTTTTGAGGTCAAAATAGCCCCTCCTATGAAACACAAAGTTTGACCCATTAACACTTAAAAGATGGCCCGACTCTTTCTTACCACTATCTTCCAGTCTTTTATTTTTAGTAGATGGGTAAGTAGGTAACACAAAATAATGGATTCCCAAAAACCAAACTTGTCAATATTATCAAAACCATACTCTTAAATGTTCATAATTTTAAGTTGAACTATTGTATTGACTTTCTTTCTCTATTTTTTTTTTAATTTACATTGCAGATCACATCACTTGCTGAAGAGTTATGAATACCTACAGTGATGACAAACCAAGTAAGAGCTTGAAGTGCTAATCAAATCACTCAGTATTCTTTACAAGGTATGAATTCGTAGATGTGAGCATGTGTTTCACACGTTTCCAGTGTTAGTTAACAATTGCCATACGTGCAACAGAGAGCAGGACCGGTAGTGTAGAAGATTGAAGACAATCTGATTTTCATCTTGTTGTTGCATTGGGGATTCATTGGGCTCATGTTGTTACCATTCGTCTTGTTCTAGAATCTAAAGGTTCGTCATGAGTCATGACTGCTTATATTATTGATATATAAAGTTATTTTGTATGACTTACAGAGTATACGTTAATACACTACACCACAAAAGGCTTTTAGAGACGGAGACATTTGGAGACAGCATGTGTTGGTCTCTAAATGTTAAGAGGGGCCCACCATATTCAACCATTTTGTGATTGTTTGACCAACCAAACGTGAGATCCCAAATATTTTATTCTTTTGTTCGAAAAGGTTACATTTTATTTTTTTTTTGTTAGAAAAAATTCCTTTTCCCTCCTTCACGAAAATATAAGCCCGCCAAAAATATCCCTCTTTCACGAAAATAAATTAAATTAGACCCACGTCATCACCACCTACTCTAAAAACCGGATCTGGGTTTTGTAAACTCTTTTCATCTCACACAACCAAAAAACTATCTCATCTCATCCAAATCAACCACCACACTCGAAACCACAAATCAATTTTTTCCTTCCACCACAGCCACCAATTAGAGGTAAATGACTTTAGTTTGTTTTGTTTTTTAATTTGGTATATGATTTTAGTTTGTTTTTATGATTTGGACTTTATTTTTAATTTGGTATATGACTTTAGTTTGTTTTTATGTTTTTTAATTTGGTATACGACTATCTCATCTCACAGCCACCGTTGCCGTCTCGGACCCACCACCGTTCGCTGTTGCCGTTGTCGTCTTCGTCTGCCACCGCCGACCACCACAGCCAGCCCATCTATTTTCTTAAAAGGTTCGTGTTTTGTTTAATGTGTTTTGTTTGTTTTGTTTAATTAATGTTTAATGGGGGTTTTTTTCAAAAAAAAAATTGTTTTTGTGTTTGATTTGTTAATTTATGTTTGTGTTTGATTTTGGTAGTACCGCCATCGCCGCCTCCTGCTGTTTCACCGGACCCACCACAGTTGAACCACTGCCGCTGTCAATCCTGATGTTTGTTAAAGGTATGTTTGGTAAAGGATAAGCTAAGGACTATAACTGGTTATCAGCCACCTAATAAACTGTAATTGCTATTTGCTACTGTATGTGCATCACACTGTTTTTGCATAACTGACATCATAGTACTCACGGTTGTAAAATGAAACTTACAAAGATCAGAAGCATTACAAATTTACTTTTTACTTCACAATATAAAGGTAACTTTAGTAACATAGTGGCATATTAATACATATATTATTTCAAAGGTGTATTGATGCAGCAGGTTAGTTAGATGTGAATTGTGAATTTAATGCAGCAGGTTAGTTAGAAAACTTGGTTAAGCAATGGATATCTAAACAAAGAAAACTTGTTTAAACTTCGTGGATTACTCGGCCAAAAAGATCGGAAATCATGGTTACCAAAAAAAAGAAAAACTTGTTTAAGCAATTTTATCTAAGATATTATGTTTGTTTTAAGCCGTTCTTATCAAGCATTGTTTTTGTTTGGTATAAAGTTTAAGTTATCGAGTATGTTTTTTGTTTACTATATAGTTTATTTATGTTAGTGTTTGATTTTGTTTATGCTTGTGCAGGACCATCACAACATCACTACCTCTCTTCCTTTCTTCCTCTCTTCTCCTTTTTCAGACGTAAACCGTCGAGTATGTTTTTTTACTCAATTATTTTGTGTTTCTTTATTTGTATATTATTTAATTATTGTGTTTACGTTTGTTTAGTAATGTATTTGGTGTTGGAATGGTATTTGAATTATATTTGATTAATAATATGCGTTTGGTTGGTATGCGTTTGAAAGTGGATATAAACTTTGGGAAATATGTGATTATGATTATGCGTTTGGTTAGTATTGTATTTGAATATTAAACTTGTGTGCATGATTTTAGGATTTTAGTGATTAAGAACCTAGAAACGTCCTATTAGGGTTGCACTGGACGCTGATTTGGGTGTTTTGGATAATACGATGTTGAGTACAAATGATGAATCAATGGAAGTGGATGCCCCGCCAGATAATGAAGTTCCTGATGAAGAAGGTGCTGAATATATTGGTGATGAATACGAGTTTAGTGAGAGCTGTAATCCTTGTAAAAAATGAAAAAAGGACGGTCGGGAGCTTAGTGAGAGCTGGGCTCCAGAAGGATTTTGCTAAGTCCTACAAAGATAATAAAAATAAGTTCAAGAAGAGATGGTTTGATTCAGCGAATTCAGTTGAAGAAGCAAGAAACTGAAAGCCGCCAAAGTGGAAAGCAGGAGATGATGAGTGGCAGAAGCTCGTTAACTTCTGGGCTAGTCCGGAACGAATGAAACAGTCAGAGAGGAATTTGAGGAATAGATCCAAGAACAAAGTGACAACACATCAAGGATCAATGTCTTTCGCGCAAGGAAGACACCAATTCGTATGGTTCTTTATTATTCTTATTTTTTATATTACTTTAAAAATACTTAAACCAAACTATCTTTCTTACTTTACAATCCATATCTGGAATCATCTTAAAAGTACTCAAAATAACCACATAAAAGTACTTATTTGGCTGCAAAATAAGCAGATGAAAAATTAAAAAAGATTGATTGACCCAAACACCCCTTAAAATGTTGTTGCAGCACCTAGTTACAACAGCCATTTCCAAATGTTTATATATAGTTTGTTAATAATCTGTTTTATATTGTTTATTTATAGTTCTCAAAAAAAAGGTATCGCGAGGACTTGGTCGAAACTTGGAGGCGCTGTCATAGTGACAAAAAGGGCCGATTCACGACTAAGGAAAACAAAAGGATATACGTAAGTAATGAGTTTATCGTTATTATTTGGTATTATTTAAATTTGGAAAAACTCATAAGCCCATTTTTTTATTTATTTATTTCGTGTTTGTGATCTAGTGAACAAAACTAGCAGTTAAGTCACATTAAGAGATTAATCTTGCACAAAACTCATTCGAATATGTACCGAAAGAATATAAATAAAACATAGGTGATGAAAATTTTAGGAGATGAGCAGTTAATGATGAATCTGATAACAAAATTAAGGCATAATAATCGAAATTAGTTAGTTATAGTAAGAATAATAGCTCGATCAAAGTGTAGGTAGTGAATTAACAAATGAAACTTAGTTATTTGGTATTATTTATTTGTTAATTGACAGGAAGAATCTGGCCGTATCCGTCATTTGTTAATTAACTTTCTTGTTATTTTTGAACTACATAGGGAGAAATGAAGGCTCTTCAAGATGCGGTCAAAGAAAAACAGGTTGATCCGAAGACAGACCTCCAGATCATTGATGAAGTTCTGGATTCTCAAAATCGGGACATATTGCGGGTGTGGGCAGGGTGGTACTGGGCACGGGTTCGAGTTCTAGGAGCACACAAGTGGACACAGGTTTATGTACCAGGGAGGAGATGGAAGAGATGAAGAAGCAGCATGCTATGGAGCTACAGGAGCAAAAAAACTTGTTTAAGCAATTTCTGGATTTTTACAACCGTCAACAAGGTACACCGGCTTCACAGTTTCAAATTCCAGATTCATGCACTACTATGTTTCCTGGATCTACATATTCTCGTGGCGAACCTAGTACTGCTCATTCCGACCCTAGTTCTGATCTCGACCTTGATAATTGTTACAAGCCGGTAAGTGTTGACGAAGATGATGATGGTGTTGATGATAGTGGGCATGATGTTGGTGATGGTGGTAGTAGTAGTGAGTTTGATGATGACGAGTAAAGAGTTTGGTGATGATGGTAGTATTAATAAGAATGTTGTATGGATCTTGTTTTGTTATCTGAATTAGGTAAGAATATTACCAAAACTATTAGTATTTGTATGGATCATATTTTGTAATTGGACGGTTTTGAATGAATGAATGAATTGAAGCATTTGTATTATTGATTAGGGTAATTTACAGCATTTGTTTTGGTAGGTTTTTTCCCCAAAAAATCTGGAATTGTAGACTGCAGCTGCATTTTTTTCCCTGCACAGCAGTTTTTAGCGACAGCATTAATCTGTCTCCAAAAGTCACCCACACAAAATGACCCGGTTTATTTTATTTATTTAAAAAAAAAAGTAAATTACAAAAATCTCTTTAGCGACAGCCTGTTGTGGTCGCTAAAATGAAGGGCCCACTCCGGTCAAGTGGGTTTGAATGAAAATTTGTGGGTCCCACAGTCTGTCGCAAAAAGTTGAAAGAGTTTGACGCAAAAACTTTTAGCGACTGACTATACGCGTCAACACTTTGGGCGACAACCCTCTGTCGCAAAAAGCATTAGCGACCAAAAACTTCCACTTTTTGCGTCCAAGCTTTCTGTCTCTAAAGGTGGTTGTTGTTGTAGTGATATGATTTATATTATTGATATATAAAGTTATTTAGTATGACTTACAGAGTATACGTTAATATGATAATGTCAAGAGGTGATGTGAAACCATTTTTCTATATGTATTCAAGATAAACTAACCATGTCATTTACAATACAACTTATTTAGTTCACTTGTATGTAGACGCATTAATCTTGCAGGCAGCTCATTTAGATTGGTTCGTGCGTGGGAGATAGAAAATGATGCAAAAGGTATCAAACAACTATTTGAGATGCCATTGGTAAGGATTCTTTTGGTTACAAAAGATTAATATTGCTTTCTTATCGTAATAATTAAGTCGTTACTTATTGTTCCTTATGTTTTTATTGACTTTGTATACATGTTTGATACTTTGATTCATTGGCATTTGACAAGTTGGAGATAAATGTGGAACAAGCACATATAAAGTTTTTTTGGTGTTTAAGTCTCTAAAAAGAGATGAAGTGTAGCGACACAATGTATGTTGATAGTTTGTTACATTGTAGATGCTATATGGATATAGATGCTTGATTATGTATTTGGATATGATTTATAATATTTGAGAAGATGTTATTGTATTTGATTATATTATTTGAGTGGATGTTATTTATTTACTTTTGAATTTCATGATACTAAATTAGATCCATATCAGAATTACATATCAATAAAAGCAAAAAATGAAAAACTAGAAATCTACTGGAATTGATTCAACTACAATAGAAACTGGTTCTTTCTTATGGGAATTGTCATTTATATACCTGTTCAACTTTATAACTCAAACCAGTTTTTACAATAAAACTAGTCTCAATGCTTTAAAGAAGGGACCGGTTAAATAACCAGTTTCTATGTGTTTCAGTCAAAGAGATACCCCCTCACAAAGAGTGGTTCCAAAACCAGTTTCTATAAGCTATTCTAACCAGTCTCTATGGACATTTTTGTAGTAGTGACATATCATGTTAAACTAGCAAGTATAGGTGCATTGGTATACGTATCATGTTAAACGAGCGAGTATAGGTGCATTGGTATACGATCATGTTAAACGAAGGAAGAGTATAGGTGCATTGGTATACGATCATGTTAAACGAGCGAGTATAGGTGCATTGGTATACTTAAACAACATTGTTTGATCATATAATAGATTTTTTAACTTGCTGTTGGAAAAGAACTAGACATCATAGTTATGCATTAATTATTATTATTATTATTATTATTATTGTTATTATTATTATTATTACTGGTCTCAACTTCCAACCAAAAAAATGGCGCCAAGAATTCTCACAAAAAAAATGGCGCCAAGAATTCCCACCAAAAACTTGGCGCCAAAACTTCCCACCAAAAGCTACCAGATCTGCTTTATATATCACAAAAATCTACCAGATCTTATCCTCAAAACCACTCAACCTTGAGATCTTATCCCACCAAAATCTACCAGATCTTATCCTCAAAACCACTCAATCTCACAATCTCTTATCTTCACACAAATTTCAAAACCTGAGATGGAGCAATTTAATCCTTTTATGTGTTCTTGTGGAGCAGGAAATATAAAATTAAGAACATCACATACAGAATATTCATCTGGACGACAATACTCTTGTCTCTAGCACATGTTCTTGTTGTAGTAGTTGTAGTTGTTGTAGTTGTTGTTGTAGTTGTTGTTGTAGTAGTAGTTGTTGTTGTTGTTGTAGTTGTTGTTGTTGTTGTTCTTGTTGTTGTTGTTGTTGTTGTTGTTGTTGTTGTTGTTGTTGTTCTTGTTGTTGTTGTTCTTGTTCTTGTTCTTGTTCTTGCTGATCAAAGTAGTAGTTGTTCTTGTAGTTACTGTTGTTGATGTTATTGTTGTTCTTGTAGTATGTATCTGTCAAGTATTTTCATAAATCAAAGCACATGCTGGATTTGTAAAGCTGACCATGTTCTTAGTTAACCAGATTATGGTGTCCAAACACCCCTTTTCCAATACTAAATTACATATGCTCAAAGAATGAAACTGAAAAAACAATATCACACTTAACAAACCCATTGCTATATATCTACTGCTTCGTCAAGTCTCATCAATAAATCCCAAGTTGGATAACCCGGAGATACAACCCACCGCTCAAAATTCAAGTATTCGTTTCTTTTGAAAAGATATTTTGTAACGACTGACGATGGAACTAAAGATATGCCGTTTTATTTTTAAAATAATTTAGGGTTTTTACGTAATGAAAAGACTATCCAAGCATCGGGGTTTTAGTTATGTATTAATAGTTGTAATAAAGTGTAATTTTTCTGAATATCAGGTTTTGCCGGGGACATGTCCCCGGAGAATCTTTACGTTGAATTTTGACTATCCGGTCAAAGTTTAATAAAAATTAAACTTACTTTCGCCGGGGACATGTCCCCCAGAAAGATATCGCTGAATTTGACTAACAAGTCGTCATTTATGTGCCACGCCGATTTTATTTTGTCGTTTAGTGACTTCGCGACACATGGTGTCCCCGGCGAAAAGCTCTTCGCCCGTCCATCCGATTGTTGTAGTGATTTGATAACGAAAGGTTAAAACCATGCACCCTTGAGCTCTTGACCAAAACAAACCAACACTAATGGGATCGTGAGAAGCCGATTATGACACGACCCATCTATATGCAAAGCACTCTTTAAAACTCGATTATTAATGGGAACATGCATGATGACGCATAAAATTGTAAACTAACACACGCGACACTACCATGATCGACCACACATACCACACGCATACACACACCAGACAATGGCAAACCCTAACCCATTCGGGATTTTTTTTTGAAAACTGGTCTAGGTTCACTCTAAATCAGATGGTGTACATTACAGATCAAATTAAGATCGTATTCTTAGATTAAGTCGTATAGAAGTAAAAAAAAGGGACTAGGCACAGCAGCTCGATCCTAAATTATTGAGCAATAATAGTTTATGATTTTATGTAGTTTCTTTTACATTAAACTCGAATAGCAATTCAATAACCAGATTCAGTTTTGGCTTTAGATGCTTGAGGCTTTGGCGCTACAGCTCTTATTATATCAATATGTGAAAGATAGCTAGAAGTAAAACAAGAGATAGTTTGGTGGTACCTTTGGAGCAGTTTCTAACGAGCCAACGAAGAACAAGGATCAAAGGAACCCACCCCACGAATCAACACTATACAGAAAACCTAGCACCTCGACGCTTGAATAATTGATCTTGAAAGAGAGCAAAGTGATAGAAATATTTTTGTGATTTTGGTCGACACATGAAGAGAAAAGGGTGCAGGGAAATGAGACAAATATAAGGATGTAGATAGGAGGAGCGTGTAGCATAAAAGGCAAGTCTTAATAGCCTTTTAATTTGGTTTTGAATTGGTCGGTTATGATTGAGTGAATACTCCGAGAATTATGGGATGGATTGTGTGGGATTCAGAAGTTACAAGTCAAGAGAAAGGAGAGAAATAAAAAAACGTGAGAGGCTAGTTAATGATAAGAGTTTTATATATTTGCAACTTGTGTTTTACTAGACAAAAGACTTAGGTTATATTTAAAACTTTGTATTTATATATATAAGATGAAAGCAATCTAACTAAGTATCTAATTAACTATACATGTAATTTTAGAGCATGGAGTTTTACAAGTTTTGAAATATGGTAACGGGAGTTGAATCAAAAGTCACCGTTGACTAACCCGATAAGTTAACGGTTCTTACATAAGTGATGAGAAACTGACATGGTGTGGTTTCTTATTTATAAAAGAAAAGCCTTCAAAGAAACTGATGGGACGGATCCAAAAACAAAGATCCGTCCGTGTACTAGTTTGGTTTCGTGGGGACCTGACAAAAAATCTTCAAAATCTTTACCAAACCTAACTAAAATATTTACCATATCTTTTTATGATTCTTTTAGTAACAATCTAAACAACATATTCACCATATCTTTCTAAAGATCTTTAGAGTGAAAATCTAAACAAAATATTTGCCATATCTTTCAAAGATGCTAAAGAGATATGCAACCATGGAATGATGTAAAAATACATTTTCATTTTGATTAAAATGTTCTACAAAGTAAACTTGTAGTTTGAATGTTGTAGCTAATTAAATGATTTTGTTTAAAAAAGACTTGTAACTATATATACAAAGAATTTAACTAGATTTATGCTTTGCTAAAATAAAGTTTATAATTGTCGCTAACAAAATACAACAAAGATCATAAAAATATAAATAACATTTGTTGGACGATATATGTATTAATGGACTTGATCGAGCTTTACGGGATGAACCATACGAGAGGCGCGCCTTTGAGTCTCCAGATATGCTGTTAGATACGTAGTATAATTTATTTCAAAACTCACCACATTAATGCAATATAATAAATCACGACTTATATATTACTTTTCTTGTTTTTTTGTAACTAAGCAGAATGAGATGATACGGATGCGGACAGAGAGCACCTCCGCGATGACGACTATGACTGAACTCGATATTATACGCCACATGATTGATGGTAAGCAGCACAGTCATATTCCTGGCGTAGGTCCAATGTTACCCGGCGGTGGTCAGAAGACGACCCTCAACGCCTCTCGAGCTCGCGAGAAAGCATCCTCGTCCTCGCTGCAGGAAATCCGGAGAGCGCTCCACGCAAAGGACACAACTTAATATTTTGATGGAGTGTGCCGGGACTCAGCCGGGTTGGACCGATCGGCTAGCGAGTGACATGTCGGGGACATCGGGATCACATGATGCTTCACAGGGTGAGTCTCGAGGTACCGGGGAGGGTAGTGGGGGGAGTGGGGAGACTCGTGAGTAGCATATGGGTTGTTAGGGTCCCATAGGTCGGCTTATATTTGTTTTGGGGTTATGGACAAATTTGTGAAGATTTACATGGATTATTATGTGTTTATGTAGTTTATGTGTTAGGATTCACGCTAAATTGTTCCCGCGTATAGTTTTGGACCATTTTGCGGATAGCTAGCTTATGTATAGTTTTGTAGATGATCATGTGATCACGGTTTTTGAACCGTTTTTGGCGAATTTGGATACATATGATTATGTTTAGCGAATTTGGATATGTATGATATTATGTTTAGCGAATTTGTGATGTGAGAGTCTTTTGTGGTGTTGTAGCATTTGAATATACAATTTGTGATGTTGTAGATTTTTTCCGGAAAAATTTCGGAAATTACCCATTTCGCAGCAATATGCTGCAAAATGGGGGATAGGCTTTTGGCGAGGACATGTGCCCGCCAAAAGTTCTGATATCAATAGTGGATAACACTTTATGGCGGGGACGTGTCCCCGTTAAAAGTTCTGATATCAACAGTGGATAACACTTTATGGTGAGACGTATCCCCGCCAAAAAAACTGATCTCAACAGTGGATAACTCTTTTGGCGGGGAGATGTCCTCGCCAAAAGAGGTTATTAATTAACTTAATCATTGTGTGACTGATTTTTTGAGTTAATTTAGTAACCTTTTGGCGGAGACATGTCCCCGCCCAAAGGATTGCCACGCTGGACAATCTTTACCAGACCAAAGGTCTCAGGTCCAACAAGTCCCCGTCAAAAAACGCACTTAGTCCCCGCCAAAAGTATCAGCGATGAGTTGTTAGCGGGGACATGTCCCCGCTGAAAGTTATCGACAGGGACATGTCCCCGTCGAAAGCTTCACATTGTCCCTTGCAATTGTGTCGAATGTTGTAGTGTTATGCCTCTACCTTGTCACAAATCTCCTATACACTAGACTACACAAATTGGGTCAGGGCAGGTTGGCCTGAGTGAACCTTATTATTTGTTGTTTTATATAAATAGAAAACATTATTATGTAAACGATTATGTAATTTTTGATTGATATGTTTTCTTAAGTAATACATTAAGTAACAGGGTATGGATTCAATGAGAAGAAAACATAAAATGAGAAGAATGAGAAATAACTATAACCACACATTTGAGATGCATCGACTTGAATTAAATGCATCTCTATTCAACTAGATGCATCCCAATTAGTTTCGAAAGTGATTTTGAAGTGAACACGATGCAAAGAAGTACTAGCAATAAATTTGACCCGCAAGGGATGAAAAATACATAGTATTTTTCTAACTTGATGAAATACATCTAATATATGTATATGCATATAATTTTTTGCTAGAAAATATATTAAGATGCATCTAAAAGATTAGGGGTGCATCTAATTCAAGTCGATGCATCTCTAATTTGTAGTTATAGTTATTTCTCATCCTTCTCATTTAAAGATTTCTTCTCATTTGATCTTTAGATATAAAACTTTTAAGAGTTCTCTAATTACATAAGAAAAAACCTCCTCTACAACCCAAAGTCTTTTTTCATCAATCCAAAGCCAATTTCCATAAGCAACAGCGAACCCATTTTTCATCAGCAACCTAAAGCCATTTTCAACCAAAAGCTAATGTGTGTAAGCATCAACGACACATTGTTCATCAGCAACCCAAGGCTAATGTTTATAAGCATCAAGGACCCATTGTTCATCAACAACCAATGTTCTAAAAGGCGTGGGCGTGGCGTGCATGCACAGCCTCAAGCCTCTGAGCCCACGAGCCTTTATGCTTTCTTGGCGTTTTAAAGCGCATGCAAAAAATATTTATAGATTTATATATTTATAATTTTATATCATTTTTAAGAGAATTTCAAATACTAAAGCCCAAATCCCAAATAGCCTGTGCCCAAACACGAGGCCCAACTAGAATTAAGTTTGAAATTACGAGGCTCAAGATGAAATAGCCCAAATACTGAAATTCAAGCCCAACCAGTAAACTCTAAATGATTGTAAAATGGCGCCACGCCTACCATAAGGCGCTTTTCACGCCTTTTCGCGCCTTATCTCACGCCTTTTCACACGACGCCAGACCTCGCGCTTGGTCCATTTCTTGGCGCCGAAAGCCACGCCGCTGGCTGACGCTTAGCCGCGCCATGGCGCCTTTAGAACACTGTCAACAACCCAAAGCTATCAGCAACTCCAAGCCATTGTTCATCAGCAGCCCAAAGCCATCAAAGCCAATGTATTAAATATATTTACAAGTTGGATGATATTTTAAAATAACTCATTATTGGAAATAATTTATTATGTTTTTTTTTAGCCATGTTTATGTACAATCTACGAAAACGAATCCAACAAAATTTATCTTAAAATCATGTTCGTACACGAGATCTAAAAACTAGTGTTTTATATAAACAAAGATAAATAAAAAGAAATTGATGTATATTACTCCGTATATTATATAATTTTGTAAATAATAAATCAAGTGATAATCTTTTAAATTATAATACCACACCTGATATCTTACCGCACCACAAGTGCACGCCTCACTTTGATGTGGCTTGCCTACTACCATACATAGGTCTGCAAGATGTTTAAAAATCTAAAATTTGAGAGTACCTTTTATTCAAGTGTGACATGTAGAGCAACTATGGAATTCAACACAGTACGTACGTGTAAGCTCAAGAGTGAGGAAAATAATTAAGGCAACTGTTGGAGATCCAAGGTGGGGTCAAGTTGTGCCCGTGGCTGCCATGCCCATATGTATATTATTAGCATGCAAGTACGTACGTGTAGTGTCTTGTGAAGGGGTGAAAGGCCAGGCACACAGGTGGATGGAGATCGAAATGAAGGAGGAGGTGCATGGTTGTTCGTTTGCCAAAAAGGGAGCGTTTTTCTAAGCTGCTGCATGGGACAAAAAGAACATATATAAAAGAAACGATAAGCTGCTTCATGATTGAGGGCCTTTTTCTAAGGTTCTGCCTATAAAACTAATATAAAGATGTGAACAAAAAATGAAGAGTATATGTATTAAAAAAAATTAAATGAATCATCGTGATAATTACTATGTAACTCATTATCTGTTTTGTCTTTTAAAGTTAAATATAATGTATTAATTATGACGTTATCAATATTATTTTGATATTATGATATAGCATTTCCTAGAAGTAATATGTAAAACTTGTCTCAGTATAAAAATATTAATATTATGAAAATGTGGGAAAAAAAGAAGAATAAAAGAAAGGTATAAATTAAATGAAAATACACGAAAATATGTGATAGGTTGGTAGGGCTAAGTTTGTCAGTTTAACCCATTACCACAAAGCAAATAATAAAAAACAATACATGTTTACAAGGCAATTTCAAAGGAAACCCAAGTTGCAAGTATTCTCTTGTAACATGCTATGTTACACCTCTTACTTCATCGAATGAGTACGTACTTCCTTAGTTGACAACTCTAGATTTTTAGAAAGCCACCTCGTGCTTCAACTTGTAAAACATCATGGTCATCCTGGAATAGATATGGTGACCAGCTACTTGGTATACATACTATAAATATAGTTTCATGCACTCACATTTATATTCTACGTACACATAAACCATAGAGAAGCAAAGTATACAATCAATGTGAGTATCTATTAAACCGCGATATGTGCTATATATTGTGTTTATTTTTTATGTATATATTGTATGCATATTATCACGAGCATATATTGGATATCTATCGATCATGAACATATACCTAGCATAATCGCATGTGATATTTTTTTTTTATGTAAAATATACGAAGCTCGTTAAGTTTTTATTGCTTACGCGTTATCGCACGTATCTCGCAGGTTAACGAAAATATTGTCTCCTAAGGATAAGGGCTCCATCAGCTTAAGAGTAGAAAATATTGTCTTCTAAAGATAAGGGCTCGATCAGCTTAAGAGTATTGGATAACAAGGGACCGAGGCGCCAAGATATATATATCAAGGTTAAGGGCTCGATCCCTTTGATGTTAACTGAAAAAAGAATTTCTTTCTTTCTTAATTAAACCAAATTATATCTGTCTATATTTATCTAAGTTTTACGTCGTTTTTGTTTTTATAAATAGGGTTTTGTTAACAGCAGCTCTAAGGGTTGTGGTTAAGATGCTTGGTGTTAATCCGATCACAATCAAAAACAATAATTTTGTATGCATTATTTTCGGGATTTGTTTATCTTTGTTTTTTTGGGATTAATCATTTAAAAATGATATTATAGTGAAAATTATTTGCTTAACCACAACCCTTGCTAGCAAAACCCTAATATATATCGACCTACATACCAAATATAGTACTGTATTTTGTAAATTATTGTATGTGGGTACTAAAGGTGTCAAACCCAACTAATTCATCTGTTATCATTTCCATCTTAGGAAAATCAGCAATAACAACAACGATGATGATGGACTACCATCATATTTACATGACATGGTCTCGACTGAGTATAGTTACTCGCTAGAGATGTCTGCTATAGTAACGGCTTTAACTAATGTTGTTTCTGGACAGGCATCATCATACGGTGTTTCTAGTACTATTTCATCACCATCGTTACATACAGGTGCTTCTGCTCTAGCTGCTGGTGTTTTATCGTCGGATTCACCTTCTTCAGCTTATTCTTCTTCGAATTCGGATTCTTTAGTTGGACATAAAAGAGGTCGTGATCAAGACGAGACTATTGCTACTGTCAATGAACAACATCATCCAAGTTTCCATCGAGGTTTTTATACTTACATGCATCATGTACAAAACAAATCTACATATATTAATTCATGTTAGCATTCTTTTTGTCTCATAATAAATTATCACTTTAAATTAATTAATGCAACACATGATTTTAAAAAAATGTTTAAAAAAATAAGATGATGTCATTTTTACCTTTTACTCCCTCCGTTTTAAAATAATTGTCCTATTTTGACTTTTTAAAGTTTTCTTCATCAATTTTAATCTTTAATATTATATAATACTTGATGGAATTTATATCAATGAAAATACATTTTAAAACCAACCTATTCATATATGTTATCAACTATTATATAAAACAAACGAAAATATTTAGGATAAAAGTTGAAATAATAAGACTTTAAAAGTAAAAAGAGGACATTTATTTTGGAACGGATGAAGTAGAAACTTTCGGGTTGGTTAAAACCTGGAACATACAAGGATATTAAGGTAGTATATATTAATGTTTTATTCTGGTGACACAGTTAAAGAAGAAGAAATTCCATCAACAAAGACCTTTATCGTAGCGCAACAAAACGAACACGAAGAGAGTGGGAGAGGAGGAAGTCTGAGAGGGTGCGACAACGGCAATGTGGAAAATGGGCACTGAAATAAGGGATCCAAAAGCAAAGACGAGTATGGTTAGGTACATTTAAAGCAAAGAGGCACTGCTAGAGCCTATGATGAAGTCGCTTGGTTCCAAGGTAACAAAGCCAAACTCAACTTTCCCGAAAATGCCGCTTTATTGCCGCCAAGCAGCCATCGCCCACTACTATCGCTACTACATCGGCCACAAAGAACCGATCAGATCATCCTACTACCAGATAGCTAATAATATACCACCTTCTGCAGATTATTGGCAATACATTTGCCTTTTACAAAGCTCCAACAATTCCAATAATGATCAGCAACCGCAAGCAAATATGTTACAACAAATGTATAATGTATCAACAATGGCGTCTTTATATTCACAACCGCTGAATAATCCGATAGAGCATAATGAGGAGAATAATGTTACAGATTTGCGTACGATTCAACCTTCAAGGCCCCCTGGTTCTAGTCAACTTCGACCTCCTAGTGTTTGTTCTCAAGTAGTTGAATTATCATGATGGGAGTTGGAGGAATGGTCTTGGTGGAAAAGTATCATGGAAATGTAGCTAGATGGTTAATGGTGCATTATAAAGGTGATTTCTGATCTACTTATGTGCTTGGTGAAAGCTATGGATGGATTAGTTTCTTCTTTGTAAATCATTGGCAGAGCTGTATGTTGTCAGATATATGAATTAGTTGTGTCTGTTATCGGATAGAGTTAGTTTTGTATGTTGTCTGATATGGGATATGTCCATATCAGTGAGTTTCTTATTTCATTATACAAAGTCCTCTTAATTAATAAAGATTCACCTTTTGCACACAAAAAAACTTCGACCTCCTAATCCATAATTTCAATGTCAACTAAGAGAAAAGAACCCATTTAATTTGTTTTTTCTTTTCATTATGCATGTTTAATAGGATTTCCAATTATATACGAGGTATGTAATCTTTTATATATCGAGAATGTAACTGATTCGAGCAGAGTGTCAATTAATTAAAAGGCAAATTGTACAAAAATGTATCTGACTTATACCCAATTTTAATTTAAGGTTATGTACTTGTTTTTTCTTTTCAGTTATGGGGTAAGACAATAGTACTTGATACGAGGGATTTTGACAAAAGATACCAGTGTCCTTTATCTTTTTGATATTTTTTTAGGGGTGTACTATTCCCACCCTCCCTTCTACGAGGGTAGTACAAACCCTCCCTAGTAGTAGGAGGGATAGTACTTATATATATATATTTTTTCCCTGTATGTACTACAACCTTATTTATTTTATTTTTTTTAATCTCATTTTTGGGACCAAATTTATACTTTGAGTCTTTGTGTGCTCGTATGATGATTAAAAATATGTTTACCTAGATACTATTACTCTCTAGTTATCTTTTATTTGTGGTTGAATTGTCACGTCCTTATTCTTAACGCGTTGTGTTTTCTAAAGTCGTAGGGTATACTTTTATCCCTAACTTTTTGAGACTACCTTAAGGTTATTGCCTACGAAAACTCTAGATTTCATAAATTAATACTAAGGTTATCTTTGGATATTTAGTCTACGATTCCACTAGTGACTATAAACTAAGGTTCACAAAGATTACTCAAGTATTAAAAACACAACGATGGCCTATTGCAATCCTAAGCCAATTATAATTAAGATAAGAGACAACCAATCAATAATTAATAACTAGTTTTCATAGATTTAAGCAAACACACAAGAATTTTAGTCGGACATGTTAAACATGCAAGCATACACACATACAATCGAAGACATAATGAAATCAATGAAGTAAATTACTTATCTTGGTGTAAAATAAGGTATGAGAACCCTAAGATACTGTTCAAACCGGACCAAAATCGTTTTAGGTTTTTGTTAATACAAATAAGTCGTAAAAACGTTTATTCATATTTTACGATCTTCTAATGTTTTGTCGATAACAAACGTAAAATCATTTTAACGAAACGTATAAAATACGTAAATGGTTTGAGCCAATAGTTTACTAACACACATACGTTTTCACATAAAACACTAAAACAAGTATAAGTGATTTTGAGATTTAGTAATACATATGTACAACAACTAGTGTTTACATATTGGGTAAATATATACATAACTAGTATTATTATAATGGGTAATATAAATGGGTAAAGTATTTGACCCATTGACCAAATACATTGAATGTAGTTGAATACAACCCAAAGTCCATGACCCATACCCATGGAGCATAACCCATAAACCATTGCATGACATCATGCTTAAGTCATATATGGATATTATCCATGACCCATGGACTAGATGCGTTGCATCTTGTAGATACATTAAATCTACTTGATATCAATGATCCATAACCCATGACCCATGACCCAAAACCCATGGGCAAAAGGGAGCATCCCACGGATCCCCAGTATTACACTGGACGGATCCGTCAAGTGAGGGATCCGTGAGATCCGTAGAACAGTAGCTATTTTTCCTCTATAAATAGTGAGTCATTTCTTCATTATTTCTTACCCCTCTCTCACATATTTTCCCTTTTGAGTTATAAACTCTCTAACCTCATAGATGGGACTATCGAACAACCAGGGGAGAAGGATAAAGATATTGGAGATTGGTGGACGATTAATTCGTTACTAGTATCATGGATTAGAAATACCATTGAGCCTACGTTGCGTTCCACCATCTCACATGTGGAGATAGCGAAGGTTTTATGGGATGATCTAAAAGATCATTTTTCGATTACTAATGGGCCTCGAATTCAGCAGCTCAAATCTGATCTTGCAAGTTGTCGACAAAAAGGATTGACTATAGTCAATTACTACGGACGTCTTAAACAAATTTAGGACGAGTTGGCAAATTTTGATCAGTTAACAACCTGTACGTGTGGAAAGTGTACTTGTGACCTTGGAAAGAAGTTAGCAAAGAAGCAAGAAGATGAAAAAGTTCATACTTTTCTCATGGGACTCGATGAGAATGTGTATGGAACCTCGAGATCAAACATTTTAGCACAAGACCCGTTGCCAAATATGAACAAGGTATACTCTGTTTTTATTCAAGAAGAATGAGTTAAGACAATGACACGTGAGAAGGATGATCGACCAGAACTTATGGCATTAGCTATGCAAAAGCGAACTGAAGTTAAGAACAAGGCAATGTCCTGTACCAATTGTAACTAAATTGGACACAATGCAGAAACTTGTTTTGAGATCCATGGGTATCCGGAATGGCGGGGAGATAGACCTCAAGTTGATAAATAGGTGGTAGTAATGATAAAGGACCATCACCTGGACGAAGAAGGGGCAAAGGAGGTCGCGGTTTCACTCAAGCTAATAATGTCCAAGCAGGAGGCATTGGCACAAAAAATGGAATGAATGATACTAATGTTATCCCGCTTCCAGGTTTAAACTCAAAACAATGGGAAACACTACTCCTTATGTTGAAGAACGAATCAGGTTCTATCGAAAAAATGAATGGTAAGTATTTTTGAATTATTGATTTAGGGGCATCACACCATATGACAGGTATGATAGAAGACCTCTCCAACTTAAAGGAGATAGTCCAATGGCCAATCGAGCTACCTGATGGCAATATAGCTATGGCTTAAAAAGAATGAGATGTTTGTTTTAACAATGGTTTTGTTTTAAAAAATGTTTTATATTTACCTGGATTAACTTGCAATTTGCTTTCTGTCCCAAAACTGTTAGATGAAGGAAATTGTATCTTTTAGTTTGCACCTAACATATGTGTTATACAGGATCTCACTTTGAGGACGGTAAGGGATGGAGGACTTTTTTACTTAAAGAGATGCCGCCAACAAAAGCTTTGAAGACAACAACCATTCCTTTTGATCTTTGGCACAAATGATTAGGTCATCCGTGGCTAGAAGTATTAAATCTTATTCCTCAAGTAAATGTTAATAAAAAGGATAGAGAGTTAAGTCAAAGTTGTGATGTCTGTCATCGTGCAAAACAATGTCGAGAAAAATTTCCACTTAGTGAGAATAAAGTTGCGTCTATATTTGAGCTTATTCATTGTGATTTGTGGGGACCATATAAAATAATCTCATTTTGTGGTGCATCGTATTTCTTAACAATTGTTGATGATTTTTCTCGCTCAGTTTGGGTATATTTGCTAGTACACAAATCTGAAGTTTTCAAAACCATGAAAATGTTTTTAGCCATGGTTGAAAGACAATTTAACAAACATGTTAAAATTTTTCGAAGTGATAATGGAACCGAATTTACTTGTATGAAAAAAAAAAATCTTGATGAAGGGATCATTTTCCAAACATCATGTGTGAGTACACCTCAACAAAATGGTCGAGTTGAACAAAAACATCGACATATCTTAAATGTTGCTCGTGCACTAAGATTCCAAAGTTCTCTTCCTATTGATTTTTGGGGTGAGTGTATTTTGACGGCTGCCTATCTTATTAACCGTACTCATTCATCTATCTTAAATGGAAAACTCCACACATAATTCTTCACAAGGGTTATGGTACACAAAAGTTACTAAAGTTTACAAAAAATTGTCCTAAGGTAATATAGTTTCATTTTGTTCATCCAGTTCTTGAACTTTGTAACTTTGTTCACTCACCTAATCGAACTACTAAAGTGAATGTTCGTGTTATTGAACTTTGAATTTTGTTCACTCAAAGTTCTTGAACTTATCAAAAATATACATCCAAGTTACTCGGACTAACACTGAATTTTCAAGTGTATACTTACGAAAGTTTAGTAACCTAACTGAACAAAATGAAACTATATTACTTTAGGACAAATTTTTTGTAAACTTTAGTAACTTTTCTGTACCATAACCCTTCTTCACAATGTAGAACCATCATATACTCACATGCGTACATTCAGTTGTTTGTGTTACGCGCATACAAAAAGAGGGGACAAGTTTGCGAGTCGTAGTCGAAAATGTGTTTTTGTTGGGTACCCATATGGGCAAAAGGGGTGGAGGTTATTTGATTTAGAAAAGCTAGAATTTTTTTGTGTCACGTGATGTTAATTTTTTGGAAAATATATTTCCATATGATATCGAACCTATCATTCCATGTGTCGATAATGTTGCATATAATGATGATGAGACACATAATGAGTACCCTTCTCAAGAAAGGAGTGGTAGTGTCACAGTACCTGTGGATGAGGATACAACACTTCATGACAATGAAGATCAGGTAGTTGGAAATGAGGGCATATCGGCATCATCACAGTCACAAATTGTTGATACTAGTGAGAAAGTTCAAGAAGACGAGTTAGGGAGAGGGCATCGTAAGAAAGAGGTATCAGTTCGTCTCCGTGATTATGTCACCAACACTATCCAGAAGATGAGTCCATCCCATTTTATACCGCTCGCTCAATCTACGTCCTCAGGTACTCCATATCCTATAGCTCATTATGTAAATTGTGAAAAAATTTCTTCTTGTCATCGAACTTTTTTAAGGCTATAACAGTAGAAAGGGAACCGATGACTTATTCTGAAGCAGTCAGAGATGAACGATGGCGATCTGCCATGGATAGCGAACTCAAAGCTTTGGAACACATCTTCGCTTAATAGAAAACAATCAATGCCTGTGGGAAATCTCTTGATAACATATCCAGCCACAAAGTTTTTATAAACGGATTGAATCCATGTGAATTATAAAAAAATGGCCTTTTCTCAATGTTTTCCCACTGATTTTGCTGTAGGAAACTAGTTTTTTAAGCGGTGTGAAGAAGAAAATCTTATTTTATTTTGTTTAAAGAAAGAGCAAAAGTTCGAAGAAACATAAATATATGATCTTGGTTGACCATGACTCGTGCGGTATTTATGATTATATAACTCTATCGTTAGTTGTCGTGGGTTGATCGTATGGATTTTGAAAGGCCATATATACGGCTTCATTTTTAATTATTGATATTTAATCCAACCTATGAATGAACGTGACACACTCGATCAGTTGCTCACGTGTACGCTTATCAAACTCGTTACGTTTTCCATTCTTGCAAATTTATTTTCTCCTATTTAATTTTTCACGATTATCGTTTAGCATATCATTATTATATTAGTTATAGACTTATAGTTAAGCATTTGATGAATATGAGAAGAACACTTAAATATGAGAAGAACAGTTAAGTTAAAATTGTTGGAATTTTACACTCATAACAATTATACATAAAACAAATAACGTCATCAAAGCGTGCGGCGGAAGATAATAGGAATAATATATGTAATTAATTAACTAAACAAGAAAGTGCGACGCTTTAAAGAATTCAAGTAAGCAAACGATGATGTGATCAAGTAACAAAACCCAAAACCCTAACAAAGGGTTTCACAAAATCGCCCCACCCAAAAAATCGACCACCAAGGAATACAAGCTCAAGCGTGTTTGTTCTTCGTTCTTGTCACACGCATTAATAGCGATTTGATGTGGAAAAGCTAGTTCCTTGAATCACAAATAAACCAAACACTTGTTTCTTTGGGTTAAGCAAAATTGAAATCCCTTGGGGTTAGGGAGTTTCGACCGCCACACAAAAGAGGGAGAGAGAGGAGAAATTAGGTTATTGGTGATCCAAGATTAAGTTATGAATGAATACAAGAGATTGTATTTATAGTTAACTTAACTTGGTGACCAAGTTTTGTGGGTTAGGGTTTGTAAACCCCAAACCGATCGACCAAGGTTCCCAAGAGGATTCTAGAACCTTCCCGACTTCTAATTTCATTCTTAGTCCTTGTAGTTAATATTTAACTGACCGTTAACCAAACCTCGTTAATTATTTAACTATCGTTATGTTTATTTCGTGACTAATAATTAATAACAATAACTTTTATATATATTAATTATTTACATCAATTCTCATACGTAATGTGCAATCCCAAGTCTCGAGTTCGAATCCGGACATACTATTATTTAAATATCCATAAGACCTTCACCACCCCACTTGGATATTACTAAATATAGTAATGACATTGGTTAGTCTAGCTTTCACACTCCAACGCCCCCAGATCGAATCGAGTGTGGTCTCCTGGAAAAAACCATTTAATGATTCATCATTTTTACTTATCCTTTTGTTACTAATACTACATTAACTATGAATATGGATCAAGTCATTTATGGCCATACAAACATCTTGTCAACCCTACGAGGGGCCCAAATATAGTATTATGCTTTGAAACAAATTCAAAGGAACAAATTCTCTTGACTACAAACATAACTCATGAATTTTGCAACACTTTCGAAAATAGCCCTTATAACTACCGATTCACGGATAGCGTTAGACTATCTTACACAAATGCACTACATTCATATCGAGTTATCGGTATCTCAAGTCCGAGGATAAACACTTCATGATATACTTAATGACAAAATCCAAAAGTATCATCATGTAAAGTTGGGATGAGTCCTATATTCAATTCATTGAATATCATATAAATCTGGTATGTACCACACATCAATATACTTTAAAAGTATATTCTACCAAAACTCAGATTTGTCTTAATTCAATGATATTCCCACATCATTGATCGACAACGGACTATTTAGAATAACATAAGTTACTCACGGATTAAACATGCAGATATAGGATATAATATTAAGAAAATGAAAATAAACATAAACAACTATTTTATTTCATTAAAGTAATATTTGTTCATAACATCCTATATCCAAATACTAATCACGGATCTGCATGAAACTACTAGCTAAACGAAGTCCTATCCCATCAAGCATGGTCGGAAGTTTATCTTTTGGCAAAGGTTTAGTAAAGGGATCGGCTAGATTTTCATCTGTATGAACTTTAGTAGATTGATTTCACCTATGTCGACTTGTTCTCGAATATAGTGATATCGACGAGGAAAATGTCCGGCGCCTTCATGACCCGGGATCATTGGCAAATGTTATTGCGGTGAGTTGTCACAATACACATTTAAAGGTAATTCGATTGAGGGCATTACTCCGAGTCCCGAAATGAATTTCCTAATCCAACGACTTCCATCGCGACTTCAAGCGACTATGTACTCGGCTTCAGAATAGACATCGCAACTGTTGTTTGCTTCTTGCTCTTCCGATCAATCGCTCCTCCATTAATGACAAAGACATAACCCGTCGAGACTTCGTATCATCTTTATCGGTTTGGAATGACGATCGCAAAAACTCAGTAACATCAAGTTACGCCCTGATTTCCTCCATACACTAGAAACATATCTTTAGTAGCCCTTAGATACTTAAGAATGTTCTTAACGACTTGCCAATGTTTCACACACTGGTTACGTTGATACCGACTGGTAATGTTACGTACAAAGCCACATCGGGCCTTGTACATCTAACGGCATACATGATAGATCCCTCTGAAGAAGCATAAGGAACTTTCTTCATGTAATCCACCTCGGCGGTGTTGGCGCATAGTTTATTACTTAAGCCATGTTCAACTTGCATCGGCGAATATCCCTTCTTGGAATTTTGCATACTAAATCTCTTGATATTTTATCAATGTAAGCACTTTGGCTTAGTCCAATTAACCGCCTTGATCTATCTCGGTAGATCTTGATTCCCAGAATAAATGTCAGCTTCCTAAGTCCTTCATAGAAAAGCACTCTCCAAGATAAGACTTTACATCTTGCATACTTGGAATGTCTTTTCCCATGATCAATATGTCATCGACATATAAGACAAGGAAAATAACATTACTCCCACTAGCTTTGTGATACACATGGCTCATCAAGATTTTGAGTGAAACCAAATTTCTTGATTTCTTCATCAAACTTCTTGTTCCATTGCCTTGATGCTTGCTTCAACCCATAAATGGATCTTTGAAGTTTGCATACACGCTTTGGAAACTTTGGATTCACAAACCCTTCAGTGCGCCATATAGATGTCCTCATCTAGGCGGCACGTTTAAGAAGGCGGTTTGACATCCATTTGCCATATCTCATAGTCATAGTACGCAGCTATGGCTATAAGAATCTAATAGCTCTAATGTCTTTCTGGAGAAAATGTCTCCTCGTAGTTCACCCCATAGGTTTGAGTATAACCTTGAGCTACAAGGCGAGCTTTATAGGTGTGTGCATTGCCATCCATGTCGGGTCTTTATCTTAAAGAGCCACTTACTTCCAACTACCTTAGCATTTGGAGGTAAGTCAACCTCTATCCGACTTCGTTGTCTTTCATGGATTGCATTTCCCATTCATTGCAACTCGCCATTTTCCTTTTCGGGACTCATCATGGCGGCTTTATAGTTAGCGAGTTCACCAAGATCCCTAACATATTTTCCTCGACCTTCTACGTTGAGACATAGAAGCTCAGTGCACGCGTAGTCCTTGCGGATCTACGAATGGGAACCACTTCAATCTCGGGTGGAGCGCCCGCACTTTCGTGTTCTACTGAGGTTGGCTAGTGTTTTCGAAGGTGTTGTCTTCTTGATCATCTTCCGGATCATAAACTCTCCACCGAATTCATGAGATATGAGATCCTTTTCAAGAAATTCTCCATACCTAGCAACAATTACTTTGTTTTCGGTGGAAAGTAAAAGTAGTAACCCATCGCTTCCTTTGGGTATCCTACGAAGACACACTTAACGATCTTTGTTGCGACTTATCGCCAGATCGCGTTTAACAAACGCTCACAACCCTAGACCTTTAAGTAAGACAAGTTGGGAGGTTTCCCATACCACACTTCATAAGGAGTCTTATCAACCTTCTTAGTTGGAACCATATTCAATATGCGAACGACGGCGGTTTCAAAGCATAATCCCAAAAGGATAAAGGAAGAGTTGTAAGATTAAACATCGATCGCACCATGTCTAGCAATGTACGGTTCCTCTCTCGGATACACCATTTTGTTGTGGATTATATGGAGATGTGAGTTCTTGGACAATACCACACCGCTAGATAATCTTTAAACTCTTGGCTTAAATATTCACCACCTCTGTCGATCGAAGAGCTTTAATCTTCTTTCCTAGTTGCGTTCTACTTCACTCTTAAAACCTTAAATGTTTTCAAAGACTTCATGTTTATGTTTAAGTAAATAAACATAACCATAACGATTGAAATCATCGATAAAGGTTAAGTAGCTAGCACCCTTTCTTGACACATGTCTTAGTGGTCCACATACGCCAAGATGTATCACACCAAGAAGATCGAAGCCCTTTCTAAACTATTTGTAAAAGGTTTTTGGTCATCTTCCCGATATGCAAGATTCGCATTTATCAAATGATTCATCATTGATGTCTTGCAAAAGCCCATCGTGTTGCAAATTGCTGCATGCGTTTCTTGCCTATATGAGCAAGTCTACAATGCCAAAGAAATGAAGAATCCAAATCACCTATGATTCTTTTATTATTGATGCTAAAGATGTAATTATTTTTATCAACAACATTATCATGCAAATCAATTTCAAACACACCATTCTTGAAATAACATTAAAGTAAAACATCATTTAAAGAAACAGAAATTCCATAATCAAGTAAATGCATGAACGAAACCAATATCTTTTAACATGGAAAGCGAAGCGACACCCACAACAATGGAAGGTGCGAATGACAATCGTTTAATGATGTACTAAACCCGAAGGTAAACTAAATCAAGCGTGCCTATAGCTTCAACGATTGCATGTGCTCCATTACCGCGTGCAGTATTGTCATCCATAGGCAAGCTTCCTTGCTCCTCTAAGTCCTGCGCATTGTATTACATATGTGAATACCACATCCGGTATCATATACCGAGAATTTATTTTATGAGGAAAAGCAAAAATTCTATCATCAAAAGAGTACAAGGCATCGCCACGGTGCAAGATTTTTATACCTCTTATTGCGCAACTCATCAAGGTACGGTGGACAATTCCTCTTCCGGTGTCCAACCTCGGTGCGGTGATGACAAGCTGATCCTCTTGATTCTCACGCTTTTTGGGAGGGTACTTGGGTTCTTGCCGATAAGTCATAACTTGTTTTCCTTATCGCCTTTACCCTACCTTTCCTTTCTTGTTCGCTAGCTTATTAGGCTTAGAAATTCTACCCTTCCGGATGGTCAAACCGCGGTGTAGAGGCCTTCTTGGGCAAACCTTTTTCGTAATCAATAAGCATTGCATGTACCTCATCGATTGCCTTCCCGTGCAATGCATATTATAATCAAGCTTGAAACCATCAAATTCCTTGTTAAGGGATCATTGATCAGCCCATTTTATGTCATTAGGGTAGACATAGTTCAAACGCCCTAACCGGTCCATGTAACTCATCATTTCCGGCGTTAAGGCGCCACGGTTTCCTTCTCCTTGCTTGCAACTATGAAGAGCATCAATCAAGTCATACTGACTCTCATACATGTGCTTTTCAAACAACCTTTGCATTTCTTCCAAGATGAGATTAGGAAGTAATTCTCAAATTGCTTTTGCAAGCTTGAGTTCATACTCCCGAGCATAATGCGAGGCGACCTCATTATACTTGTCATACTCAGTTGCCATGCGGCTCGTTAGCGGCTCAAAGATAGCATCAGTGCAGTTCGGGAGGACAAGGCGTAGTCAAATAATTGAGTCTTTTGGCAACCTCAAGACAATTACGAGTTGCGATACCAATCATTGAAATTGCGCTACCAATAATTTCTCTCGATCAAACATAGATTTGAGCAGCGAGGCTAGTGCGAGATTCACTTGAGCCATTTCTACGTAAATAAAAGTTCAAAAGTTAGTACTTTCGATAAGAAAACATTCAAGAAAATAAAATACCCTTTGGTCAATATTCATATTAACCATAGAATTTTCCTTGAATTTTGGATCCTCATTATCATAGTTCCACCACATCAGTTGATCTGCTAGTGGTGAAAGTATAGAATAGGTAATCGTTGAAAAACGATAATTGACAAACAAGTTTTCAATTCCAAAATTATGGGATTTACAATTTTGCCAAAACAATTAATGCAAAACGTAAGCATGTTTTATCCCATCTTATGCCTTAAGTCATAGGTCTCACTAACTAACTTAATTAAGTTGTCTAATTTAGAAACTGCAAATCATAAAGCTGAGGTCTCACACAACAAAATAATTCACCTCGTTATTGTAATCTAGATCAAGGTCTCACATAACTAAATTACAACTTCAAGTGTTTCATATCATTAGATGGCATAAACTTAAATTTAAAGGGTACATGTTTTTGACGTGTAATCAAAACTTATGTATAAAGAAGCATGCATACAACTTTATAACATAATATTTTCGAAAAACTTACTAAAAGATTTTAATTGCTAAGATTGAATTCTACAAAGTTTTAATCGATGCGTTGAGAAACTTACAACTTTGCACTAAGATGCTTCGTACATAGAGTGGTTATACTAGGTAGCTCCAATCGAAGCATGTAGGGTGAGGACCGTGTAAGCGCAAAGGCATAACCTTAGACATCCATTCAAAGGAGACCGTGCTCACTTCTTAAATACCCTTTATAGTTTGTTCTAGTGGGTGAGCCGTTCTAACCATTTAGTACGATCGATCATCGATTAAAAGTTCAAGAATAATTCTTAGATAACAAATCAATTTCGCCATTATTTAGTTCATTTAATTTTCTATTCAAAAACCCTTTTGCTTACTAACATGTCAAAACAATATATAAACAAAAAGCATTTTAATAAAAATAAACACACTTAAATAATATAAACATATAACTAAACACTTTAACATATGTAAAACAATTAGCCACATGCATAATTATTTCAATAAACTCTAATAACAATTCTAGGCGTAAATTAATGCATACATTAACTAGGACTTTCATCTCGCAAGGTAGATGAGCCACATACATCGACAAGTCGATTAAGTAAGCCGAGTTAATAGTATACCAAATAGCACGAACGAATTTTATTAGTTATAATTGAGGTCTTCCCAATTTAATAATTATTAAATAAATAAAACATGTGTGTATCACTTAACAATTAATCAATAGACAATAAACAATACTCCATGGCAAAACATGCATGTTCCACCATGGATTCCCGATAACAATTATCACCCAAGATACGCATATTACATGGCACATAACAATTATTCATTAATTAACCACATAAAATAAGCATGCAATCCTAGGGTTTCTACAAGTTTTACAAAATTAAAACCTAATTAAATAAATATAAGGGTAATCGACCCATACATAAAAAATTAGGATTTAATTCAAAACCCAGAAACCATAAAAAGCATGCATATAATCATAAAGATCCAATTTTATGTGTTTCGTAATTAATTACATCATATTAACGGCTCGTGATGCCTTTGTTGGAATTTTATACTCATAACAATTATACATAAAACAAATAACATCATCAAAGCATGCGGTGGAAGACAATAGGAATAATATATGTAATTAATTAACCAAACAAGAAAGTGCGTATCTTTTAGCAATTCAAGTAAACAAACGATGATGTGATCAAGTAACAAAACCCAAAACCCTAACAAAGGGTTTCACAAAATCGTCCCACCCAAAAATCGACCACCAAGGAATACAAGCTCAAGCGTGCTTGTTCTTCGTTCTGTACACACGCACTAATAGCGATTTGATGTGGAAAAGCTAGTTCCTTGAATCACAAATAAACCAAACACTTGTTTCTTTGGGTTAAGCAAAATCGAAATCCCTTGGGGTTAGGGAGTTTCGACCGCCACTAAAGAGGGAGAGAGAGAGGAGAAATTAGGTTATTGGTGATCCAAGATTAAGTTATGAATGAATACAAGAGATTGTATTTATAGTTAACTTAACTTGGTGACCAAGTTTGTGTGGGTTAGGGTTTGTAAACCCCAAACCGATCGGCCAAGGTTCCCAAGAGGATTCTAGAACCTTCCGACTTCTAATTTCATTCTTAGTCCTTGTAGTTAATATTTAACGACCGTTAACCAAACCTCGTTAATTATTTAACTATCGTTATGTTTATTTCGTGACTAATAATTAATAACAATAACGTTTTATATATATTAATTATTTACATCAATTCTCATACGTAATGTGTGCAATCTCGAAGTCTCGAGTTCGAATCCGGACATACTATTATTTAAATATCCATAAAACCTTTCAAAAAGCATTCTTAAAATTATATTTTCACCATAATAGAATGAGCAATCAGCTATCTTTTAGGTTGAACATATCTAAATTATACTAATTTAAAAGAAATTCTGTTATATATAGGTTGATTATCTGATTAATTAGTTATCTCTTAAATATGTTGTGTAGCTTAATTTTTTCTTTTTTATCTAAAATTTTAATACATCGATTAAGTTTTGCATTCTGAAGTATACATGCTTAATGGTTTTATCTTGACTTTTGGTTTCAGATATCTATTGCAAGAAGCTTTGAAGTAAGCGTCTTATGTGACGTTATTATATGTTGTTTTATATAATTAGAAAACATTATTGTGACGTTATTATGTATACAATTATGTAATATTTGATTGATATCATATTTATCAGGTTTTCTTAAGTAACATATTAAGTAACATAAGTATGTATATAAAACTTTTAAGAGTTTTCTGATTACATTAAAAAAAAACAGCTCAGCAACCCAATGTCTATTTCATCAGCAATCTAAAGCCAATTTTCATAAGCAGCAGGCGAACCCATTTTTTATCAACAACCTAAAGCCATCTGCAACCAAAAGCTAACGTTCATACGCATCAACAACACCCAAGACTAATGTTCATAAGCATCAAAGACCCATTGTTCATCAACAACCCAAAGCTATCAACAACTCCAAGCCATTGTTCATCAGCAACCCAAAGCCACCAAAGCCAATGTATTAAAGATATTTACAAGTTGGATTATATTTTAAAATAACTCATTATTGGAAAGAATTTATTATGTTTTTCTTTAGCCATGTTTATGTACAATCTACGAAAACGAATCCAACAAAATTTATCTTAAAATCATGTGCGTATACGAGATCTAAAACTAGTGTTTTATATAGAGAAATATAAATAAAAAGAAATTGATGTATATTATATTATATTATTTTGTACATAATAAATCAAGTGATAATCTTTTAAATTATAAGACCATACCTGATATTAGGGATGGCAAAAAAACCTGAACTTGACGAGGAAACTCGAAACCCGAACTTATTGGGCGGGCGGGCGGGCATGCTTATCGGGTTTTGGGGCATTAACGGGGATTCTTATCGGGTTTGGGGGCGGCACACTATCGCCCGCCCCCACCTTAAACATATACATATATCTATATACCTTAAATATTGTGCTTGTATTTATGTACTAAATATAATTCTCTAATTTTTGTTAATTTTTATCTTTGTAATATTTTAAAGTGTGATCATAAAATCTTGTTTTGTGTCATAATATTCTAAAAAAGTTGTGATATATCCCCAACTTAAATCTTATAATGCCACATTTACCCAACCAAAAATTATAATGACATATATACCCAATTTAAAAAATAATTTGTCATATTTACCCATTTCATTAACAAAAACTAATAATAGTTTGATTTTTGTTATTAAATTCCCATTATACCCTTGGTAATTTTAATTAAGAAACTATTCCTTATCATCAACTATTATTACGCCCCTTAATCAGTTTCGTGAGCAAATTGTCGTAGTACATCATAAAAATCAACTAACATCAAAACTTTTAAATTTAATACATAGCTACAACAAAGGATCACAGAGGAAAAAATCTGAAACCAAAAATCAAACATCAAGCCCGAGACAATTCATATCAGTAGTGTGAGTGTGATGTAGTCTAAATAACACTTATTGATTTCACACGCCCTATAAAAAATCTCTAACATCTTATCAAATTCAAATAACATTTTGATCCTAGCTAACAAATCAACAAAGTCACATGAATTGAAAGGACAACAAGTATAGAATAAATGATCTCATCAGAAGATCAAATAACAACTAAAGACTTTGAAAAAATAGGAAAAACTAACCTTGAAAATCAATGAACTTAATCACTATAAAAGAGGTTATATGATGAACAATCTTGATCATGTATATGTGATCATGCACATGCAATCACCTGTCAGCTGTTTCTATGATGACCTAGATTAAAGAGGGAATATTACCCGCTTATTAATAAGGGTATAATATTCAACATATTATTATGAGGAATTTTATAAATCTTAAAAATGATTAAATTACTATTATGGGCAAATATGACAAATTGTTATTTAGATCGGGTATATATGTCATTATGATTTTGATTGGGTAACACTACAAAAAATGTGTATTTTAGTACGACTTTGTCGTCCCAAAATGCAAATAAAGTCGACCAAGAAAAAAAGCGCGACGTGTCGTCGCTTTTTAATAAGACACTATTGTGTTGACGAAAAAATTTGGACGACATTTGCTTTAGACTTTGGGACGACACATGTTGTGGGGCCCAAATAAATTCAACCCGAAAATCACTTTGGGACGACAATGTCGTACCTTTTTTTTTAAATCTTTTAAATTAACCGAAAAAAGTTAATTAAATTGAAAAAAGACGACATTGTCGTGCCAAATTATATACACGATGGAAAAACAGTGGCCACTTTGTGCGAATGGCGACATGCTTTGTATATTAGGGACGACAATGTCGTCCTAATTATCTGGATAGCCAAAAAAAATGCAGGAAGCGCATATTTTCCGATTTTTTCGGATTTTTTAGGAAAAAATCTACCAAAACAAATGCAACTCAGAATCAATCACAATCCACAATACCAAATCGACAATATGATACAATACCAAATTACTAAACGGATCGAATAACATTCCACAATTCTATGATACCATTTAACAAATACGATACAAAGTAAACTACTCTTAAACTAACAAGTCTCAAACTAACATGTCTCAAACCAACAAGGCGCAAATTTCCTAAATAACATGTCTCAAACTAACATGTCTCAAATTTCCTAAATAACATTCGACAAATACAATACTATTCCATAATATTAATAAGTCTAAAGTACACAAACTAACTTCCGCTACTCCTCAAAGAACTCACACCCGATCGCCGCCCGACTCGTCACCCGACTCGTTGCCGCCTCATTATTATCCCTACTATCATCATCATTATTATTCAAGTCATTATTATCAATATGATCATTTTGGCTCAAATGGGGATTATTTTGTGAGTTGTACGGTTAAGGTCCGGTGGCGGCATAGCATAGTTCGAACTAGTACCAGGCACGTGATAGAGTTTGGAAAGGTGGGCGATAACAACCGCAAATGCATTATTGGGGTTGAAAGTGGAAGCTTGGAAACCATAAGGGGCGGGAGGGGAAAGGGGTAGGAATGGGTACCAGGGAAAGGAGGTGAAAATGGATTACCTTGTAAGTTGTAGTGGGACAAAAATTTCGAAGGTAAGATCCGATGTCCCAATCTGCGGCTTGGGCAGCGACAATGCTTCCTTAGCTGTGGCAGACTCTTTAGCCTAGCTAGCCTTTCGCCTCACTGACGAGCCCGTTCTTGAGCAACCTTGGTTTCCTCATCGCCTCGCCATATGCTCCCTAGTAACGTAATCTTGATAGCATGCCAGCGTGTGAACTGCGAGCGGTTGAGCCACCACCAGTAACCTCCCCGCCCGCCCAGATTCCGGCGGTTATCACTCGAACTACACACGCAATATTTCCAAGTCGCTCATGTACAGGATGAGACCGGCTCGACTTGCTCTTGAAGGGCCCTCATCTCATTCTGTAATTTCAAAAAAAAAAAATAAAAAAAATAAAATTAGGAAAAAAATAATAAATGAGAAGTAACTTAATATAATGACGCATGTTAAGAGATAAACTACTTACGTAAGCCGTCTGCTCTCTCGCCTCAAATGTGCCATCTTTTTGAATGGCCTCTCCTCCGTGTTTCAAGCAGGTCTTCATTTTGATTGTTATTGTTGACCCTCTATACATACAATATAAAATAAATTGATAACGAGGTAAATATAAACAATATAAAAACATTTAAAAATCACAAAAATTATAACGAGTCTTACATGAATGTTGCGTCCTTGAACGAGCATTATCGACCTTGGTAAGTTATAATCTTGTTTTTGATCGATTTTACGCATTTGTGGTCGATCTTGCCATCCGTTTGGTCTAACCACCGGTCAACCAACATCTCCCATTCCTCTGGGTTACATTCCCCAGATTTCTTGGGTGGCGGATGTGCCCTTGTCATGGTGTCTCGTGGATATCAAAGTATCTAGACTTGAGCTCTGTGTTTGTATTTTCGTTAGAAGCGTCCTGCTGTAACCATAGCCCAAGTCCTATCCTTTCCCCACCGTATAAACATTACATCCAACCGTGAATCTGGTCTCATTATTCAACCAAGCGCCAGTTGAAATAGGTCGCAAAAAGTATACGATTTAAACAAACACACAATTTAAATATAACAAGCATATCTAAACGGTTAATAACAATCACAATAGAAATAAAATAAACAATAAATATAACACGTAGAGGGTCGGCATTATATGCGCCTTTATAAGAATCAGGAATTTCTTCCCAATCGGCATCAAGGGAAGTGGCCTCACTTGTTCCCCATAAGACTACTTAATCGCATTGCATAAGTGCTCTGGGTGTGAAGGTGCCTTGATCATCTGTATCAAAGCCTATAGGCAAAGGTCATCCGTTATTCTCCTAAAAGCCTTCCTTAAGGCCGAGTTGCCGTCTCACGGTGATCATTGAACCTACAAATATAAGTTATTAAGTTGTGAAAATACATGTAAAAAATTTAGTTTTATCAATAAAATTATATAATAATAAAAATAAAATAATAAAATAAAAATCACAATTTGTTACTGCGAATAGCCCAAGAAGTAAATGAGGGCCGTCTTGGTGGATCACCGCTTGACATCCCGCCGTGTGATCTAGGTCAGCATACACGCCATCCGTAAAAGTACAAGTAAAAGAACACATAATTTCGTAGACCAATTAACACTAATATACACATTCATATAAACATATAGTAACAATTTCATTCAAATTACAATTTAAAACAATGATTGTCATAATCAAATTACAATTCAAAACAATTAATTGTCATAATCGAATTATCACTAGATAAAACTTCTTCAACAACAATAGTGGGGTTCACTTCATCATCATCGACACGCCAACATCATCATCATCAAGGACATGGGCAACGACGTTATCTTCATTAGTAACAAAATCAAGATCTTCTTCAAAGAACAACATCCGGTGGGCGTCCGCCTGCGATTCATCATTTACACTCAAATTGCATACTCAAAACCGGTTAAACCATGACAATGCAACATCGATGAACTTCGCCATGTATAACATCACGATAAGAATCTACCACATCCCGTGCCGGATCTTCCGATGATGAACATCTTCGACAACCTTCCAATGAGGTGGTCGCTCTAGCGGTCTTCAAGGTAGAAGACTTGTGTTGCTTGTGTCGCAAGAATGTATTGTTGATTTCTAAAAGCATCCCGTTCGGTCAAAATATGATGTATGCCATGATCAATGTAAACGTTTGGGCGTGGCGTAGGGTTAGTAGGGTTACGGTGTCGAACCATATACATCAGAACAACACAACCTTACGGTTGCCCATATAAGTGAGCTCTAGAATTTCTTCTAGTTGACCATAATACATAGCTCCATCAGCCGGGTGTTGAAACTCCACTTTGCTTTGAGTGGTATGAAGTTTATCGCTCATGCACCAAGAACTTCACACCGCTTACTATGCATGCGGGTATGTACTTGCACTAGATGAAGGTCCACATGCCAAAGAGGTAACTCGGGACTACAACTGGGTCTTTTGCCACGCTTTTCACGAATCTACGAAAGAGATACAAACAGTTTAGATGAGCAATAACTCGGACTACAAGGTAATATATCTAATGTGTTTACCTTGTGATTGAACCAGGAGGAAAACTTGTTTCCACGGTATCGTTAGGAAATTCAACGCAAAAGGTAATGAATAAGTCATCGAAACAAATAACTAAAGAAAAAAAAGGGTTCTTCAAAATATAAAAATAAGAAAGCGTACTCTTTTGTACGCGGGATGTTCCGCTTCTATTTCGTGGATCGTTGTTAAGTATAAACCATACAACCGCTGCATAACATCTGTATTCAACATGGTCGGGCGTTTCTACCCACGGTTTGCCTCTGACTGGAACACACTGGAATTTATTTGGTTGCTCGAAAACCGTCATCATTTCGCCAAGACGATTAAATCTTGTCTCGACATCCTTAAGATAACGCGAATGTAGTTAATTCTTCCGCAACATAACCTCTGCTATAGAACCTTGAGCTTGGCTTTATTTCGAGACATAATTTTTAGTTTTTCATGTATCTTTCAAATGGATACATCCTTTGTAGTAAACAGGCCACCTAGAATAACCTCTTCGTGTAAATGTATAACCAAATGAATCATTATGTCAAAAAGCGGGAGGAAATATTTGCTCTAAATTAATCATAACCTCGATCATTTGCTTTTAGCTTTCACCATGTCTGCTTGCATCAAACTGAGCACAAATGCTTAAAGAATAAGCAGAGCTCGATTAATGGGTTGAAATGTCTTTAGGTAAGTATCATTTGAACTCCATAAGGAAGTAACATTGCATCATTATATGACAGTCATGAGATTTTAGGCACATTACGTTGTTATCATCGTGGTCACTTTTTCTTGAAGTTCGATCCAAACCCATCGGTGTAGTCTAACTCCTTTGATGAATTTACAAAAAGTTTTTGTTTTCGGTGTGAAAGAGTACGTTGGATGAGGCTTATCGAACTTCCCATTTCCTTTATCAACGAGCACAACTCTTTCGAACTCCCAAAGTTTTCAAGTCTTGCCTTGCCTTTAGCGTGTCTTTGGATTTGTCGTTCATTAACAAGGTATTCAAGACACTCTCAAGACGTTCTTTTCGATGTGCATGACATCGAGATTGTGTTTAGTAGAAGAACGGGCCAATACTCCGGTTCGTAGAAGATGGAACGCTTACTCCAATTCAATTCGATTTGTCGATTTGGTTTAGGGTTATTTTTAAAGTATTTGGATGCTTCCACGAGACACGTTTAAAGACTTTACTAATTTGAATCATGATTTCCTTATGGGTAAAGCTTTTAGGAGGAGGTTTCTTTCGGGTTTACCATGGAATTCCTTATGTTTTTCCTCGATTGATGACTTACGTAAGAATCTTCTATACCCAACATAAGCGATTTTATGCTTCACGAGGCGATGGAGTGTCACGATTACATGTGGGGCATGCATAGTAGCCTTGTCCAACCCACCCGGACAAACTACTTGAGTGGAAAGTCATTGATAGTCCATAAAACCGCCGCTTTCATTTTGAAATGAGTACCAGAAAGCGCGTCTAAAGTCCACTCTCCTATCCATAACTCTTTGAGTTCTTTGATCAAAGGTCGCAAGAAAACATCAATGTCCTTTGCGGTGATTTAGGGCCGTGGAATTAACATCGTCAACATTAAAGAAGTCTCTTTCATACACATCCGAGGGGTGTGTTGTATGTTGTCAATATCACCGCCACATGTCAGTAACCTTGACTCATGTTGCCAAACGGATTGAAACCATCAATGACCAACCCTAATCGGACGTTTCTAGGGTCACGAGAAAACTCGTGTTTCATTATGTCAAAATTTTCCATGCTTGACCATCACACGGGTGATTCATCTTACCGTTTTCCTTAGATCGCCCAAGAGCATGCCAAGTCATCCACTGCGATGTCTTTGTGTTGAACATACGTTGTAGTCTAGGTTTTAACGGAAGTAACGCAACACCTTGTTGGCAACTTTCTTCCGTTTGTCTTTTGGCTTTTCCATCTACTCTGCTTGCATTGGACAATTATTGAGAATTTTGTTCTCATCGATCCCCAAAATAAAAACAATCATTTATACAAGCATGGATCGATTCGTATCCTAACCCGATATCTTTGTATGTCTTCTTGATTTCATAGTATGACGGTGGGAAATTGAATCCTTTACTAGAGGACATGCCTTTTGCAAAAGAGCTAGAATCTTGTTAAACCCGACATCGGTTATTTTATGTAAGACCTTGATGTGCGAAGCTCTTACGTAAAGCTCCAATGTAGTCATATCACAACACAGGTACAACTTTTGGGTGGACCTAGCAAGTAACTCTTCGTACTTGTTAGTAATGTTATGATCACCGGTTTGAATTTGGTTGAGGACACATTATTTGATCCGGTGAGAAACCGTTGTTTGAGATGGTGGAGTTGGACATTATCGCAAATATCTTGAAGAATGCATCCATGTTCATGTGTTTAGGTGAAGGTGGTTGTGGTATGTTATGTACTACGGTGGAGGAAGTGGTTCACCGTGATATTTCAAGGGGTATAAAGTGTGTCAAACCCGTATTTAGATATGTGTAACTCAAGAGTTTTGAGCGCACCCAATTTAGTTGGGCGTTACACAACGAACACATGGGCAATGAATCATTTTGTGATGGGGTTTACCAATGGCTTACAATGCGCGATGAATGCAAAAGACCATTTAAAAGTCCAGGGAATTACGGTTGGATACGATGGTCCAACTCTTATCAATTGTCATGACTGCGTTGTAAAAACATATTCAAAAAATTAATTTGTATATAAACATACATATTCAAACATGAAAAGACGTAATTATGAGTATTACATTTTACCTAGTGCAACTATGGAAGGCAATCTGTGTTCATATGAATGCGTATAAGCGATTTACTATTTGAAAAAATTGACAATATTTCCTCAACTCCCCAAATATGTGCATTAAAGACATATTCGTAGAGTGAAAGGAAATCTTCGAATTCTCTCAAATAGTAAAACAGATTATATACGATCCATATCCTAAATGAGACAAAACATTCAAAAAGCATCCCAAACAGGGGACTTTCCAAATTAATTTCTAATAAATTAATTTGGACGGTTTTCTATAGGATGATTAACCCGGACGGGAATTTCCAAAATTAATCACTAAAATCCTAAAACAAGAAACACAAGTATCATTTTCATTATCGACAATTAATAACATATATATCACATATCATTTTCATTTTAACACGGTCACTTTAAGTTTATAAGTAACAATTAATAACATATCACATATCATTTCATTTTAACACGGTCACCGACAAAGTAATAAAAGTATATATATATATACCTATTTCAATTTGAAATACAGTGAAGAAAAGAAAGAGAAAGAAAAAGAGGTGGTCTCTACCGTCATTTGTCTACGGTCCCTACCGTCCCAAACACTACACATAAAACCAAAGTTAAACAAACTATTGTCGTCCCAAAACACATTGTCGTACCAAATTAACTAATAAAACTTAAGGCACGACATTGTCGTATCAAACACATTAACAAATTAAAAAATCACTAACCCAACACAAAAGGTGGTGGTGGTGGGAGTCTTCTGTTCTTGCGGTTGTTGGTGGTGGTTCACGGCGGTGGTTCACGGTGGTGGTGAGTCATTGCGGTGGACCATCTAACCAACACAAACACAACATAAAACCATTGCAAACAAACCATAATTAAAGAAATTAAATTAACAAACCAAATTTTATCCAAAAAAATACCTTTAAATGTGACAAAATAACAAAATTATACAAATTGTGCGCGATTGGTGCGTGTGTAATTGATGGGTAAGAGTGATAGTAGTGTTTTGAAGAAAATTGCGTTTTTTGTGATTTTTCCCGATTTTTTTTCTTTTTTTACGAGGGTTATAGCAGTTTTTGTTGTGGGTTTTTTTGTGTAAGTGATGAAGATAGAGAAGAAAGAGATCTGGTCAATTATTGTAGTTAGTTTGGGACGACCAAATAGGGACGACAATGTCGTCCCTTTTTGTTATTTTTCCCCGAATTATTTGGCGGCATATATTTAACTTTTCGTGAAAATTTTTGGTAAAAAAAAAGGGGACGACAATGTCGTCCCTTTTTGTCTTTTTTTTTTTTATTTTCCTTTATTTTATGTATAATATAGTGTGTTTAAATTATTTAATTAATACTAAATAAATTAAATTTGTTATAAACTTTTAAATAATTTAAAATTAATTAATTAGTTATATAAAGTTTAAATTAGTTATAAAATTTCTTAAAATTTTTGCTACTTTTGAGGTTGTTTGGATTCTTAAAATTAATGATAAATTTTTAGATAAATTAAAACGGATGAAATGTTAAGCGAGCGAGTCAAGATAATGTCGTTATACATGACATGTTAAACGGATGAATCGAGATAGTATCATGATACATGATATGTAACATCCAACCAAAACTTCCTCAAAAATAATGGCGTAAAACTTCCTCCAAAATAATGGCGCCAAAATTTCCCACCAAAATCTACGGATCCGCTTATATATCACATAAAGAAAACTTGAGATCTTATCCCACCAAAAGCCACCGGATCTTATCCTCAAACCACTCAACCTCACAACCTCTTATCTTCGCACAAATTTCAAAACACGATATGGAGCCATTTAATCCTTTTATGTGTTCTTGTGGGCGGAAATATAAAATTAAGAACATCGCATAGAGAATATTCATCGGACAACAATATTATTCATGTCCTCCATCAAGGTGAACAATCATACATTTCTTATTTATGCAAATATACAAATAATTGGGTTGTAATCTCTTAAAATTTTCTTATTATGTAATGACCCGGAAAAGATAATGGGTGCGGATATTTTATGTGGAAGGATGCATTTGGCGAGTACTTAAGAACAATCTACGCACCAACAGAGTGCTCGAGTGCCATGAAAAGATCTTAGGATAAGCTTGCTTGAAACACAAAAACATGTGCTAGAGACAAGAATAAGGGTGCTTGAGGCCAAACTTGAAATGGCAACGATTCGCGACCACGCATGTCGATTGGATGCATTACTTCATGAGTTGTTAGGTGACATGGATAATCTTCGTATGTAGTATTAGTTGTTGTTCTTGTAGTTGTAGTTGTTGTTATGCGTAGTTGTTGTTGTTGTTCTTTTAGTTGTTGTTGTTGATGTAGTTGTTGTTACGGTAGTTGTTGTTGTTGATGTTTTTGTTGTTGTAGTTGTTGTTCGGTAGTTGTTGTTGTTGATGTTGTTCTAGTTTTTCTTGTAATATGTATCCGTCAAGTATTTTTATAAATCAAAGCACATCTTTGGATTTGTAAAGTCGGTCATGTTCTAAGTTAACATGTCACTTATTATTATGTACCTTTCAATTTGACCATGTTCTAAGTTAACAAGATTATGGTTTCCAAACACCCTTTTCCAATACTAAATTACACATGAATAAAGAAACAACTTGACAACATAACGAAAGCAGATCAAACGAAACAACTCGGCAAGCAAACGATATTATACACAACACGACATAAACCATATGCTACTACACGACATACGAAACAACTCAAAGCGAAACAACTTGACAACAAATGAAACAGATCAAACAAAACAACTCGGCCATTCAATTATTTTCCTGCTACTTCCATTTCTGCTAGAACTCGCACCATCTTTTCCCTTCCTTTGCTTGATTTAACTGCTCAAACAATGCTTCAAGATTTGTTACCCTATTTCCGCATCATCAAATGTGTAATCGAGCGGGCTTTTTCGACTTCATCTTTTCCTTCCTTTGCTTGACGAATCGCTCACATTGCTTGACTTCCAGTGGGTTTGCTCCTCCATTCCATAATGCGAAGTAGCTTCACCGTCCAAATACACTCTGTAGAATCGCTCTTTCCTTAACCATTCCGAATCGCGGTCTCTCATAAACGGATCTATGTTCTTATAAGAACCATATTCATCATAAATTTCTGACCCATACGTATCAAGAACTCGAGTAAAGAGATATATGGACGATAAAACCAGTGACCACTCTTTTTCCGGCGTGTAATCAGCCATTTTATTGTTACGTGTGTTTTGTGGTTATTTATGTTTTGACGGGATATATAAGGAAAACTTTGCGGGAAAAATAATGGCGGGAAAAATGTATTTAATTTTAAAATAAAGTATTTGATCATAAATATAAACTATTTAATTTTCATTCTATATTAAATAAAATTATTTAAATTAAATAAAAATAATTTTTTAAAATTAATTTAACTAATTAAAAATAATGGCGGGAAACAATTGGCGGTAAATTTTTTTTTTAATTCTATAAATGTATTTAATTTTAGATTAAAGTATTTAATCATAAATATAAACTATTTAATTTTAATTCTATATTAAATAAAATTATTTAAAATAAATAATTTAACTAAAAGCTGTGTTAAAAAATAGATTCTGATTTGGGACGACAATGTAGTCCTAAAGTGTTAGCGGGGTAATAAATGGCGGGATGTATTTAATTTTCGTGAAAGTTATTTAAATACCAAAAATTAAATAATTACAAAATGGGACGACATTGTGTCCCAAAAACGCATGGGTCAAAAGTTCTTATCGACTCACGTATTTGTTGAAAATCGTGTGGGTCCTACATGCAATTTGGGACGACAAAGTCGACCCAAATAATATGTCCGTCCCCAAACCCCGATTTTGGTGTAGTGTAAATGTGTCATTATAAGGTTTAAGTTGGGGATATATGGAATTATCCTATATTATTAATGGGTTCTCGATTCTTTAAGTTATTCCGTAAAATCATATTGTTAATAGTGTAAAAATAAGAATAAACGGGGAAAGGCATGAGTATGATGGAGGATCGCACTCAAAAAAGAAAACCCGATAAGACCCTAATGGGGAATGGGGCGGGTTTGGGGATGAGGATAGTTGCCCCGCCCCATTGTCATTCCTACCTGATATCTTACCGCACCACAAGTCCACGCCTCACTTTCATGTGGCTCGCCTACCACTATACATGTGGCTCCTCCTCTACTCTGTATATATTCTCAAATTTTCTTCACTGTACAGATTATTTAACCTACATAACGCCCGAGTTCTAAGTTTTCCTTTTCATTGCAGATTATATACCGTTAATTAACCTAGGGCTGCAACATGTTTAAAAATCTAAAAATTTGTGAGTACCTTTTTATTCAAGTGTGACATGTAGAGCAACTATGGAATTCAACACAGTACGTGTAAGCTCAAGAGTGAGAAAAATAATTAATTAAGGCAACTGTTGGAGATCCAAGGTGGGGTCAAGTTGAATTGTGCCCGTGGCTTCCATGCCCATGTGTATATTATTAGCATGCAAGTACGTACGTGTAGTCTTGTGCATGAAGGGATGAAAGGCCAGGCAAGGCACAAAGCTGGTAGAAAGTTGACTGCTGCATGCATGCGTGGAAGACAAAAGGGAGCGTTTTTCTAAGCTGCTGCATGGGACAAAAAGAACATATATAAAAGAAACGATCTTATATAAGTTATAAGCTGCTGCATGATTGAGGGCGTTTTTCTAAGGTGCTGCCTGCCTGGTCTATTTATGGGTTTTCACATTATTACACATACTTTTTGTGTATTAAAATTGCTATTTTTCGCTTGTTCAACCAGTAATTAATATAAGCGTTCAAACTATTGTATATACAACATGAAGAATTGGATTAATGAAAGTAAACTAATTCGTATGGCTTGTGCTTTTTAGGCATGGAGAACCATGCTAGAGAACCACACGTTAACACACCTGAACACACTTATTCTTTAAAATTGACTTGTAAACGTGGGTTGATTTTTATTTGCATTTCAACAATGGGTTAAACTGATAAACTCGGCCCTACTAGCTAGCCTAGCACATACTTTCACATATTTTCTTATTTTATTCTTCTTTTCCCATGTATATATATCTGACATTTTTATACTGATTTTTTAACTTGTCATTCATAAGACAGCTGAGTTAAGATTAAAAGGACTCATAGACCTACACAAAAGTGTATTTTTTGTGAGTCTTCGAGTCCTTTTTCGTGAGTTCGTTAGTTTTTTTTTTGTACTTAATTTGTGTCGTAAGGGCACAAGTTAAATAAACTTTTTTTATAATAGTAATATTTCTATACCGACAGGTTTTATATCTTCTAGGATATACAACATCAAAATAATATTGATAACATCATAGTTAATACATTATATTTAACTTTAGTAGACACAACAAATAATGAATTACATAGTAATTACTTTAAGAATATATAATAAAACTTGATGCATAAGATAAATTCCGATTAAAAAACTAAAACTTTGAAGTAATAAAACATTCACTTTGAAGGATTTTACGGAAGCAGTTTCTCTTACCCTGAGTAAAGGTATGTGACTGTCTACATTACACTTATCACATATCTCGCTTTACGAGATTGCACATTATTGTAGTTGTTATAATTAACATTCAATTGTGTTACGGGTTAATTAACTTTTTGAATATATGCTCTTTATTTTTTTATTCTCATCTTTATATTAGTTGCATTATCATGATGCTTCATTTAATTTTATTTTTCTTAACCTTTTTAGTAATATTTTTTTGTTATGCTTATGGTTTATGATTAACAAAAATAAACTTTCATACAAAGTTTTAAAATTTTCACTAGCCATATTTTTCGCCAATCTGATATAGTGAGTAAATATTTATTTTTTGTTACCATTTATAACATATTCTTTAAGATTTTCCACTAACAATATTCTTTACTAATCAGCCCATTTTTAAAACTTTAGTGAGTAAAAATAGTAAAAGGGTTAGCAATGGTTTACTAATCAGCCCATCTTATTGGTAAAAAATATGGTAAGTGGAATTTTAAAATTTTGTATAATACAAAATAAATAATTTTTTTTGTTAATCATAATAACAAAAATTGTTACTAAAAGGGTTAGCAAAAATACGATTAAGCATCGTGATAATACAACTAATATAAAGATGTGAACAAAAAATGAAGAGTATATGTATTAAAAAAAATTAAATGAATCATCGTGATAATTACTATGTAACTCATTATCTGTTTTGTCTTTTAAAGTTAAATATAATGTATTAATTATGATGTAATCAATATTATTTTGATATTATGATATAGCATTTCCTAGAATTAATATGTAAAATCAGTATAAAAATATTAATATTATGAAAATGTGGGAAAAAAAGAAGAATAAAAGAAAGGTATAAATGAAAAATACACGAAAATATGTGATAGGTTGGTAGGGCTGAGTTTGTCAGTTTAACCCATACGTAGTAATAAAAAACAACATATGTTTACAAGGCAATTTCAAAAGAAACCCATGTTGCAAGTATTCTCTTGTAACATGCTATGTTACACCTCTTACTTCATCGAATGAGTACGTACTTCCTTAGTTGATAACTCTAGATTTTTAGAAAGCCACCTCGTGCTTCAACTTGTAAAACATCATGGTCATCCTGGAATAGATATGGTGACCAGCTACTTGGTATACATACTATAAATATAGTTTCACGCACTCACATTTATATTCTACGTACACATAAACCATAGAGAAGCAAAGTATACAATCAATGTGAGTATCTATTAAACCGCGATATGTGCTATATATTGTGTTTATTTTTTATATCTATATATTGTATGCATATTATCACGAGCATATATTGGATATCTATCGATCATGAACATATACCTAGCATAATCGCATGTGATATTTTTTTTTAATGTAAAATAGACGAAGCTCGTTAAGTTTTTTTGCTTACGCGTTATCGCACGTATCTCGCAGGTTAACGAAAATATTGTCTCCTAAGGATAAGGGCTCCATCAGCTTAAGAGTAGAAAATATTGTCTTCCAAGGATAAGTGCTCGATCCCTTTGATGTTAACTGAAAAAATAATTTCTTTCTTTCTTAATTAAACCAAATTATATCTGTCTATATCTATCTAAGTTGTACGTTGTTTTTGTTTTTATAAATAGGGTTTTGTTAACCGCAACTCTAAGGTTTGTGGTTAAGATGCTTGGTTGATCCGATCACAATCAAAGACATTAATTTTGTATGCATTATTTTCGGGATTTGTTTTTCTTTGTTTTTTGCGATTGATCATTTAAAAATTATATTATAATAAAAATTATTTGGTTAACCACAACCCTCTTACTAGCAAAACCCTAATATATATCCACCTACTATACATACCAAATATAGTACTGTATTTTGTAAATTATTGTATGTGGGTACTAAAGGTGTCAAACCCAACTAATTCATCTGTTATCATTTCCATCTTAGGAAAATCAGCAATAACAACAACGATGATGATGGACTACCATCATATTTACATGACATGGTCTCGTCTGAGTATAATTACTCGCTAGAGATGTCTGCTATAGTAACGGCTTTAACTAATGTTGTTTCTGGACAAACATCATCATTCGGTGTTTCTGGTACTTTTTCATCACCATCGTTACGTACAGGTGCTTCTGCTCTAGTTGATGGTGTTTTATCCTCGGATTCACCTTCTTCAGCTTATTCTTCTTCGAATTCGGATTCTTTAGTTGGACATAAAAGAGGTCGTGATCAAGACGAGACTATTGCTACTGTCAATGAACAACATCATCCAAGTTTCCATCGAGGTTTTTATACTTACATGCATCATGTACAAAACAAATCTACATATATTAATTCTTGTTAGCATTCTTTTTGTCTCATAATAAATGATCACTTTAAATTAATTAATGCAACACATAATTTTAAAAAAATATTAAAAAAAATAAGATGTCATTTTTACCTTTTACTCCCTCCGTCTTAAAATAATTGTCCTATTTTAACTTTTTAAAGTTTTTCTTTATCAATTTTAATCTTTAATATTTTTGTTTCTGTTATATAATACTTGATGAAATTTATATCAATGAAAAATACATTTTAAAACCAACCTATTCATATATGTTACATCAACTATTATATAAAACAAACGAAAATATTTAGGATAAAAGTTGAAATAATAAGACTTTAAAAGTAAAAAGAGGACAATTATTTTGGAACGGAAGAAGTAGAAACTTTCGGGTTGGTTAAAACCTGGAACATACTAGGATATTAAGGTAGTATATATTAATGTTTTATTCTGGTGACACAGTTAAAGAAGAAGAAATTCCATCAACAAAGACCTTTATCGTAGCGCAACAAAACGAACACGAAGAGAGTGGAGAGAGGAGGAAGTATAGAGGGGTGCGACAACGACAATGGGGAAAATGGGCAGCTGAAATAAGGGATCCGAAAAAGGCGGCACGAGTATGGTTAGGTACATTTAAAACAGCAGAGGCAGCTGCCAGAGCCTATGATGAAGCTGCTCTTCGGTTTCAAGGTAAAAAAGCCAAACTCAACTTTCCTGAAAATGCCATTTTTGCCGCTACCAACAACTATCGCCCACTCATCACGCTTACATCAGTTACAAAGAATCTATCAGATCACCGCTACCAGATAGCTAATAATATACCACCTTCTGCAGATTATAGGCAATACATTCACCTTTTACAAAGCTCCAAAAATTCCAATAATGATCAACAGCTGCAAGCAAATATGTTACAACAAATGTATAATGCATCAACAATGGCGTCTGTATATTCACAACCACTGAATAATCCGATAGAGCGTAATGAGGAGAATAATGTTACCAATTTGCATACGGTTCCACCTTCAAGGCCCCCCGGTTCTAGTCAACTTCGACCTTCTAGTGTGTGTTCTCAAGTAGTTGAAGCCATTCTTGAGATGGAAATGTAGACTATTTGGTATAGCCCTTATCTGGAAGGGTAAGGGTTTCTAGTGACGCCACATACCCAACTGCCTTGATCATTGTGGGAGCTGGAGGAATTGTCTTGGTGGAAGGGTATCATGGAAATGTAGCTAGATGGTTAATGGTGCATTATAAAGGTGATTTCTGATCTGCTTATGTGCTTGGTGGAAGCTATGGATGGATCAGTTTCTTCTCTATAAATCATTGGCAGAGTTGTATGTTGTCAGATATATGAATTAGTTGTGTCTGTTATCAGATAGAGTTAGTTTTGTATGTTGTCTGATATGGGATATGTCCATATCCGTGAGTTTCTTATTTCATTATACAAAGTCCTCTTAATTAATAAAGATTCACCTTTTGCACCAATAAAAACTTCGACCTCGTAATCCATAATTTCAACATCAACTAAGAGAAAAGAACCCATTTAATTTGTTTCTTCTTTTCATTATGCATGTTTAATAGGATTATCCAATTATATACGAGGTATGTAATCTTTTATATATTGAGAATGTAACTGATTCGAGATAAAGGGCAAATTGTACAAAAATGTATTCAACTTATACTCAATTTTAATTTAATGTTTATACTTGTTTTTTCTTTTCAGTTGTGGGGTAAAACAATAGTACTTGATACGAGGGGTTTTGACAAAAGATACCAATGCCCTTTATCTTTTTGACATTTTTTTTATTTTATGACATGAATGTCAATAATGTGGGGCCACTAATTTTTTTAGCCACTTATAATTATTACATCAATTTTTTTACCTTTCATAAAAATTTAAATGAATATATTTAAACTATATATTAATTTTATTTTTATACATTTTAATATATAAAATTATTTCCTCTCTCTTATATCAAATTCTAATCCAAATTCAAATTTAAATTCAAATTCTAAACCTACCGACAAACTAAACGGACCCTTAATACAAGAAATGACACCATTCCTTCAATACAAAAGGCATTTGCCAAACGGGCCCTTAGTGCCTGCATTGGAGAGAGATTTTGATACACTTTGCATTATTTTAATGCAAAAAGTACATTTAATGCTTACATTCGAGATGATTTTAGTGATCGGAGTACACCAACTCCACCAGAACCATTCTTATTTTCTTGTTCTTCTAAAACTAAGATTGAGCACGTGATATAATTACCCAAACTTGAAAAAATATCACCACTTAGAGTAAACATTTATATAATGTAATTGAACAAAATAAATGTGAATTGTTTACGGTGGTTATATTGTGGCTATGATGATGTGGTGGTGAATTCGTTATGGTGGGCTGCAATTGGCATGAGGTGATGGTTTATGTGTTTTTTTTTAAGTATCATATTTCTTTGGTGGTGTGTGTGGTTTGAAATAGAAAAGGGTCAAAGATAAAAAAAATGGTTAATAACCTAATAAAGCATCATACTTGTCTCAAAAATCACTTCGACGTATCAAACAAAAAAAATACCTCTTTGGGCTATTTGACCCGACTATTTTGTCTTTTTTACGCATTTATGACCTTTGTTTACCCTTTTCTGCCACATCACCGGTATATTTGCCACAATTACTTTCCACATCATTTATTTTTTTTTTTGTTTCTCTTTCCACGTAATACATAAACACCCATATTTAATTTTTCCCCAAACCGAATACTTCTTCCCAAACCCAAATCTTCTTCCCCAAAGCAAAACCTTAAGAACCCTAAAAATGGCGCACGACAATTGAGCTTAAATTAGTATCTCATACTTGTAATCCGCTTTATTTATGTAAATGGCGGCCTCGCCCTCGCCCTCCCGTTATAATCGAAGGAGATATTCCAAGGATGAAATTTGTCGATGACGCATTGTATTTGTAAGTTCCCAATCTAAGAGCAGGTTTCATGGACTCGAGAATCCGGAAGAAGATTCAAAGCTTGTCCCACCCGTGTAAGTTGTAATACACAAACCAGTTTGTTTTGATGAGTATTGTATATTGATCGATATTTACAAGTGTTTATGTTTTTCTAAAGAATAAAGACAAGAAATGTGAGGTATATGGATTCCTTGATGATGAGTTGCCATCGAGTACTACAAAGACCTCATGTTCAATCTTCATATGGACAACAAGAAGCTTCATCCAACATTGACGCTTTAACACCGCAAGATGATTCCGAAAAGGTGGTTTCAAACGATCGTCAACATGACTTTCCAATGGAAGCTATTTACCAAGATTTGAAGGAACTAAAGTTGAAGGCCAAAGTTTACGACATGTATTTGGTTGGGTGTGTTTGCTTCATGGTTCTTCTTTTCATCTTCGTTGTTGTTATTGTTCTTGTGTCCGTTAGGAATTAGCTTCCAGGTTGTGTTGTTGCACGTTCTTGACAAATATCGCCTTATTGTAATATTGTCATGCTCATGGTGAACAAACGTTAAGTGGTTTTGTATGACTGACATTCGCCATATGCTATTACTTATTGTCTGTTCAATGTTAAATGTATTGAGACTTGATGGTTGCTTCTTTGATAATTACAGACATTCGGCATATGCTATTACTTATCTGTTTGTGGGCATCATGCTTGTATCTTTGTCACCGATATGCGAGGTATATGGATTTACTTATCTGTTGTTGTCCACTTATCGCACCAAATGGTTTATTTACAACAATTACAAACAGAATGGCCTTTTTCATGTAAACAAACAAGGATGTGCATAAATGGTGTTCTTTCATAACATAAGATAAATGGTGTTTATTTACAACAATTACTTATCTGTTTGTGGGCATCATGCTTGTATCTTTGTCACTGATATGTGAGGTATATGGATTTACTTATCTGTTGTTGTCCACTTACTGCACCAAATAGTTTATTTACAACAATTACAAACAGAATGGCCTTTTTCATGTGAACAAACAAGGATGTGCATAAATGGTGTTCTTTCATAACATAAGATAATGTATTTGCAACAGCAGCATACATTGTTACAACCAGAACACTTGCATGCAAAGTTCTTTACAATGCCCTTCAAGACACAAAATAGGGCTATGTAGTGGCATCAATAAAGAAGACTACATGAACTATCTTACACAAGTTTATAGTGGCAATAAGTGCAAGACTATATAAGTTTCGATTGTTAATAACAAGAGGCCCTTCAATGAACAAAATAGGGCTAGCTAATTATACATACACATTCATTGTTTGTAGCAGTTTAAGCTTTTACCTAGGACAATTTCATTGTCCACACTTGAACCAGTCCCGAGGCTGGTGTAGCAAGTTTTACCCAAGATTCTTTGACTTGGCAACCTTGGTGGTAGCATTGCAGCCTTTGGTTTTGTTGGTGGTTGTTCCTTTTGGTTTGCGTCCGCAGATCTTGTTTGTCTTTCAACATCCTTAGTCGTTCTTCCACCCTCCGAGCAAGCACCTTTAGCAATCGTTGATCCTCTTCGACCCCTACATCCTCCTGTCATTCTTCTTGTTTCCACAATGTCTGATTGAGCTAATCTCCTAGCTCTTGTCAAAACAGGTCTTGGAACTATAGTAGGTCCTCCAACTTGCGATTCTTGTGTACCTATGAACATATACAGATTAACTGTACTTCAGTCACGCAGAAGCAAATTACTATAAACAATGTAAAATGTTTGTCAATTACATCAAATGTACCTGGTATGGTAGCTTGATTACTAGTCGCTTCGCCTGGCAGTCATACCCGAGTTCATATTTTGTTCTTCCTCAATCGTATCAGAACTTGCAGGATCGACAGCCAACCAGGTTCCCATTCTTGCAACTCTCAGTGCTGGAATAAGTCTTCCACTCCGGGTTTTCCCCCCTCTCATCTTCAAGTGACCCCTATTTGAACTTCCTCCTCTTTTCTTTGTTTGTTTTCCTAAATAAAAATGTCGACCATCTCCTAACACCCCTCTAATGTTTGAACCTCCCATTTCATACTCATTCAAGTCATTGTTAACAAACCTTGGAATGTCATGGTCATCTACTAACTCTGGTTCAACATTTTTTTCCTTAAATGGCCTACCAGCTTTCTTTTTGCTTAGTAACAGTGGTTTTGGTGGATTTGAGCATCCCTTTCTATTATGCCCTATTTGACCACGCTCGACAGTCATTACGATTCTGCTCGCGTAATCTTAGTTGTTGATTTTTTTCATGTGGAGCCCTAACCCTCTTTCTCTTAGGCCTACCTGCATTGTCTTAGGAATGGGGCCTAAAATCCTTGAAAGATTACTAACATCGGCCAAAACTCTATCCCACCAACTGGTTTCATATAATTGATTGTAGGTACATATGTATTTTTCCTTCCTAAAACAATCGTGTACATACTCCTCTACCATCCTACTGAGTTTAAATATACATGCTATAAGCGTGGCAAACAGGCAAACCCGATAGCCGCCACATTCTCGCAAGAGCAAGTTGCTTTGCTCATCAACCTTGAATGCTTCAGACCTTTCCTCACTTCAAAGATGTTACCCCCACAAGAGACTACATGCCAGAACCTGTGAACATTACGACAATTACAAAATGTCATTGACGGTAAGTATAGTCTCAATTTATTTCCAAATTTAAGTATTTGTTTCTAAGTATAATTAAACAATTTATTTACCTTTGTTGATCTTTTGAGTGTTCAAGTATACGCTGAATGTTGGGGCAAATATCACCATTCCATTTATCCATTAGCAGCCGCATGGTATGCATCCTCTCCATAACAATTACTCTCATGGACTCCAACATAGTAATAATCGGTTTGTGTCTTATGCTTACCAAAACAGCATTGAAGCACTCGCTAAACCCATTCTCGACAGCCTCACAGCATACACCTTCTTTGAAAAAAGCCCTTGACCATGTCTTCGGCTCTTTTTTCATCAAGTAATCATGGGCTCTTGGATTAGCTCTTTTTATCTTATCCATTACCTTGTTGTGTGTAAACTGGCACGATGCTTTTGAGGTCGCCCAAAATAGTTGTCGATACTCTACACCAGCAAACTTTTTCCGGAACCCTTCATAAATATGACGGGCACACTGTCTATGCTCTGCAAATGGCATGACCTCCTTCACTGCTTCAATTAGCCCCTGCTCCAATTATTTTTAAACATTTGTAAGTATGCAGGCAGCAAATAACAAAAGATGATGAGTAAAACTAACACGCACCTTATGTTGGTCTGACATCAGTGTTAACCTCGACCATTTTGAATGTCCAATTCGTCACCCAATAGCTTGTAAAACCACCATTGTCTTTATTTTCATCTTTATTACGATACCCCAAGCAACGGGGAATATGTGGTTATTACCGTCCCTACCCACCGCAGTTAGAATCTCCCCTATGTTTGGTTTCTTTAAAAAACAACCATCTAACGCCAAAATCCTTCTACATCCTATTTTCCACCCTTCTTTCAACCCACTAAAACACACATAAAACCGGTCAAAGTATGTCTTTTCATCAGGATTTACTGCGACTCCTACCTTAACCGTACTACCTACATTTGAGTCCACCAAAGCCTTAGCGTATGATCTTAGTAAACCATAATGGTCCCGGATAGTTGCGTCCTCTCATTAAGAGCATATGTCCTAGCATTACGACATTGGGTACGGCTAACGTGGCACTTATATTTTCTTAAGACCAGTTCTTGTAAGTTAGTGATTGTAATATTAGGATTCATCCTAATCTTATCTCCAAACTGCCTACCTATCCATTTAAAGTTAACCAACCTACCGTAATGAAAGCTACGAACACAAGTGTGATTATCTACCAAAGATATCACCTGAAAAGTCTTCTCTGTTTTGAGCATCTTGCCGTAACACCTCCACGGGCAGTCACAATTCCCAGACTTCTCAGAAGGGTACTTGTTGTACGAAGTCTGTTTTCCTAACGACGGATCCCTTAGAGTCTCCTTTCGTTGTCCACATTTTGCTATAACCTTTGTCTTCGTGCTCCTCTCGAACCAAAGTGAGAAACCATTAGCAACTGCGTAGTATGTTAGGCAGTCCTTGAAACTATTAGCATCCGGAAATTGTTGCCCAAGCTGCAAACGTAAATTATAATTACTTATAAGCAACATAAACATACTCAACTGGTAAGCTTTGATAAACGTAAAAGTGAAAAGGTATATTAAAATGGATTACAGTTGGTTTCTTCAATCTCCAGTGTGTCTCGGAATCGTAAATTGGGTACTTGTCATCCTTGTTAGGCTTCAGAGATGCGCAAGGGGTCGGTTATTCCAAGACCTTTGCCTTTAATGTCCTTCAACAAGTGTGCCATATACTTTTCATGTTCACGAACCAACGGTCCTAAACCCATTGGGCCATCTCCAAGCACATGATCTTCTTCGCTTGATCGACCTCATCCTCGCTTTTCTTCGTCCACATCATGGTCGCTCGCTCATCGATGAAAGATTATTGCATTTTGTCGCATCTTCTTAGGTTAATAACCTCGTCCTCTCCATTGCTCAAGTAATCGTACGACTTATCGATTCCACCTCATACTCTTAAGACTCATACGCAGAAGAATAAGGTGCGAGTTACCCTTGTTATTAGCGGTTTCACCTTCCGAGTTAGTATCATAGTATTCATCAACATCGTGTCACCTTCGTAATCGATGAAGCGACGGATTCATGTTCTCTCGAATGACAATACCCTTGGTTGCACGTGAGCGACCGCACGGTATAGCGCCTTCTTTGCAATTTTTTGGCGTGTCATGACAGACTTACCCTTATCAAGTTTCTTCCGCCTTGCAAGCACAAAGATCGATAAGTCACCATCCGACGCACCATCCATTTGCAACGATCTCAGATCATTACCAGCGGGTGTATCGCCTCCTAAGTATTTCTTCGTCCACATTGATGTCGATTGTCGCCAACCATTTGATTTTCGCCAGCCTTACAAAAGTGTAACAAAATAAATCATTAGTAGGAATACACTATATAATACAAACAAAACAATATTATAACAACGTGTATTCACCGATACCTATTCATCGTCCAAAGCCATATCAATCTCTCAACACCGATGTATAGTAGTTTCCATATGCTTATGACAACCCTCATTCTCCAACGACATACCGTTTCAACACCAACGCTGACTACATTATCAACTACAACGTTGTACCCCTATAGACCTCTTCTTCGCTTAGCATAGGATAATCATACGTAAAGTCATCGTCCGCATTATAAACTCTAGTGAAGGTAACCCACTGTGAAGATCCTTTCTAAGTGGTGCATCTTTACCTGAGGAGACCTTAAATAAGGCGATCAGTGCTTCTTCCTCACCCCACGCAACCAACTCCTCACAAGACATACCCCAAAGATCTTTTTCATCTTATTATGTTTCTTTCTTTTGACGTAACTTCCGAGTCCGAACTATCTAGTCTTAGGTTTCGTGGTAGTATGGTGCTAAGTTTTGTGGGAATGAGCGACAAACAACTCGACGGGTTCGAAATTGTTTAGCTTGCTCATATAAATACACAACATCCTGCATCCCTTTCAATTATCTTTAAACCACCGGTGTCTATGTCTAATGTAGGAATGCACATGTATAGAGCCCATATGTTATTCTTAATCTTTGCAACTAAGATATCTAATGAGGGCTACACTTAATCCTATCTTTTGATGAGGCCTCCATTAAAATCTCCCTACCATAATCGTACCTTAAAGGGTCAAACATAAATACACCATTATAGTGTATTTTGAAGACCACATCTTGTGGTACTTCCATGAAACCAAGATAACTTGAAAAAATTAATAAACCCTAATTCGAATAAGCCCTAAATATGAAATACTTTTTATTACAACCTAGCACAAATCGGGTAATAAAACATTAAATATGAACAACGAATATACCTTTGTCTACCCAATTTGGGGAAAGAGACAACCAATTGATAAATGTGTGGATTAGGGTTCAAAAGTGGGTTTGGGGATCTTGAAAAACGGTCTCAGAAACCTTTTAATGGATAAGAAATCCACTAAAGTTGTACTTGTACTCTTCAAATCGTCCTTGTTTAATGTATTCCTCAGACTGTCAGACGGAACTTCCACGTCTTGCTGGAACAAGGCAAACGTGCTCATCTCATGTCTATGTACGAGGTTTCAAGTGGAAGATGATGTGGTAACAATGAGGATGAAGATAACCTGCACCGGTTATGTTTATGGTATAATGCGATAAAAGACAAAATTATCGGGTCAAATAGCCCAAAGAGGTATTTTTTTGTTTGATACGTCAAGTGATTTTGAGACAAGTATGATGCTTTATTAGGTTATTAACCCTAAAAAATATATATATATTGAAGTTAGAGAAAATCTGGAAAGTAGTTTGATGATATGGTTTTTAATTTTAAAAACCTGCTAAAATTATAAAACGACCGGGAAATCCGCTATAAGTCTTGTATTGCAATCGAAAATAATTTTGGTGCACTAAATTGAGAAAAATAAAGTGGAATACATTAAACTGAAATTGAACATAAGAACATCCATAATGCTCCTACCTAGACTTGAAGCATTTATGGCAATAAATGATAAAGGTGATATGACTTGATGTACTTATTACTATCTTTGCAAGTACAAAGCGTTTGTCATTAACCAAGTCTTTGTTTCAAGTCTTTTAAAAAGTCGTTTCATGAAATGCTAGAAAAGCTTTTGAAAAGCTTTTTTAAATAGTAAAAAGCTTTTTCATTTGAGCTCATTATAGATGCTCTAAGTTGGATACACTTTTTGTGCGATTTGGCCGTTCTTGTTTAACAATTCAAGCACAGGTAATTTGGCTGTATTTTCCTACAAATTCAAAACAAGATAAGTATATATGTCTACTTCATGGTTTTTGTTTCACATTTTTAATTCTTATTTGTTTAGTAAGTAAACAATAACTCATATGCATTACTTTATTTATTTATCTTTTAAAAATCGAACGTCGTTTCGCAAAATAAAAAGGAAAATTCGCAACACACTCCAGGATTATGTGACGGGTACGAAGACTACCATGTACTTTTACATATTTATAGTCATTATATACAAAACCATGTTAAACACATGAGCCTACAGAACCTTCAAAATGTGTCTTCATTATATATAATTACTGAACTTTTAAAATGATGGCATGACTTATTTTTTAAGTACAAAACGGTTTTTGTGGTTAGTCGGGTTTCACGGATTTAGTCCTTGTTGATACAAAGTTGGGCATGCCTTGTTTGAGCTCCGCCTCGCATCAATTGAGAATCGTTACTTGAGACCCGCGACTAAAGATGTAAAACACCGTTAGGCTTACGTGGGATTGTCTCCCACGATTATCCTCCGCGTGAGAGTAAGTAATCGGTTTTAGGGTTTAAGGAGAATTAGGGTTCAGAGATCGTACCTTAAACGAGGTATGGATTCCTTTATATACACACGTAATCCTTGTTGGTTCGTGGTTCCCCAACCTTCGCGATCCCGCCTAAGTCGGTTGGGAATGATAATCTCCTTATTTAGAAGATATCGGACATCTATTCCATGAATAGGTTTGGGTTTGGGCTTCGTGAGCCCACAACATTTAATCAACATAGCCCGTTGCATCGGGCCAAATTAGTGTTGGACTTTAGTCGGGTTCGTGGACCCAATATAGACTATACGTCATCATGTCCCCAGGCCTAGTATGCGCGGTGACTAGCTGCGGATGCTAGACTAATAACCGTAGTTAGAGAAAAACTCAAGCGTAGCCAAGAAGGCGAAAAAGAATAATTACCGTACATTGTATCTAGACATTGGATTAAAAAATGGGCACCTCAGAATCGGGAAAGTTATCGCACCGTGTCCCATCAAGCAATCTTGACCACAGAATTAGGGTTGGTGGGATCCACGTGTCACTCATCGCGTGGATGAGGGACGTTATATAACTGGACGCTTCATTTTCACCATTTCTCCTCACAGTAAGAAGAAAAAACTCTATCCGCCATTATCACAGCTACAAACATTCCCAGCCATCCTATTCGAATACTCACTAGGTAACCGCGCGTGCGCTTTTGTTTCGATTTGAAAATAATGGTTAAGGTATTATCTGATTTCACATCGGACATAACGGAGAGCGAGCCACATGGTTCTCGCCCGATTACTATATTCCCGGTAGAAGACATCCGGAAGTTCCGGTGTGGATGCGCTAATAGCGACTTCCGATGGGAAGATTGGGTTATATACACGCTTCTTTGAATTCAAAAAGCCAGATACCCATATCGTTATTTTTGAGTGACGTATTGAATTATTACCGCATCCACATATCCCGCCATAATCGTATAGGTGCAAAATAAACTAACTAATTTTGAGGTGAGCGCCTCCTGCTGGCTATTAACCCTACCATCAACCTGTTCCGCGCTTTTACCATACCACCGGTCACACGGTGGATATCCTTCGAAACGTCCCGGCGACTCGATGCTATCTGAGAAGTTAGACGCGCCAGAATTGGAGGAAGACATTTTTCGGGTCGATAACGCGTGTTTTCCTTCTCGCCGATTTTTACTCATTGGGGACACCGCCAAGGGATGGAGCCCCTCCCGGATCATACAATGCGGAAGATGCGGACACAATAAATGCCAACCGCATCCCCATTAGCTCCTACCCGAGGAGTTCTGGTGCACATTGGTCCGAGCCAAACTATTTTGGTAGTCCGTAAGAAGTTCCAATCTTCATAGGCGCAGATGGTCGTGGTGGGTGCTCATTCTTGCGTGCACTTCGCTGAGTTATATTCTTCAGACGTTTTCGTTTTTCTTTGTCCCCTGTAAATCTGTGTGTGTTTCTTTGTTGTTGTGCGAGATGGACTTGTTCAACAGAGTTCAATGGCGAAGCCGACATGTAGAAGTGGGAACACGTCCGTTAAAGGAGGGAGAAGATCTCGTGCTTGTTGCGGCAGCAGGGCGTACCCTTGATATGGACCTAGGAGAGGCAGGGGGAAGTTCATCCGTTGCGCTCGAAGCGACACCCCTACAAAGTGCGCCGAGTTCTACAGTTCCTTCCCCAAAGGCAACTGCGCAAGTGGTGGTAGAAGCGGGTGGAGGAAACGGAAGAGAAGAAAGCCAGGATTAATCGCAAAAGGAGGCGCAGTGGTGATGGCGCTGCTTCCTCTCGAAAAGAAGCGCCCCGTGGTGTTAAATGTGAGTTGTCCTCCGGTGATGTTGCGTCGCGCCCACCATCACACCGACACTTCCATTCTGCGTAAGTGTCATGGAATTGTCTTCTCTCTTTTTTTTTTTTTTTTTTTTTTTTGTTGTTTTTTTTAACCGTGAACCGTGCGTATTGTCTCGTAGGTTTGAACAATCCGCGAGTCACCACCGCTGAGAGCCCCGTGCGCATCAAGTTTCGCGCCAAGAGTCTCGAATGCCGAGCCATCGATCACCGGAGAAATGCCAATGGAACGGCTTATTGAGGAACTGGATTTGGCCGCAGCACATCAGGCCTCATTAGCCGCGGCGAAGGCCGCTATTGCGGGACAGTTCATGATCGCTCAACCGAAGCCCGACTAGCAAGTGCCAGGGTGGAAGCCGATGCCATGAGTGTGTATGCCCAAGGACTGGCTGAGGACAAAATGCTGCTGCTGAGTCAGATAAGCCGAGAGCGTACCGCTGCTGCAGAATATAAAGCTTCCTGTATGTGGGCCCTGAAGTATCTTGAGCAAGGTAAGAAGGAGTTAGTTGCTCATGTAGAGGATCTTGGCGCTATTGTGAGCAGTGCATTGGAGGTACAAGAGGCAAAACTGCGCAAACTGAGTATTGAGTATGACGAGGAGTTGTATCCTCACCGATGTCACTATAGCCGAGCGCAGTGGCTCATAGGACATGGTCTTCGCTTAGCCGCTCTTACTACTGGAGTCGCCGAGTGGTTACCGCCTTTGGGATGTAGTTCGGTCGCCGGGAGCGCAGCAAGCCGTGGAGAAATTGCATGAATCGAAGCGCTAAAGGTACCGTGAACGAGGTACCAATTATGATGCTAAGACGTATGATCACCGTTGCTCGCGATGAAAAGGATGAAGGAGTTCGAGCTCCCTATGATTGCCGAACTCGAGCGTGATCGGGATTATCCTATAGGCGTCATCATGGCGGGGTTGACTCAAGCGCCATCGTGCGAGGGTGCGAAGACCAACCGGATTACTTGAAACCCCATGACTCACGCTTCAAGCACATCTTGGCGTCGAGGGATATTTTGAATCCTTTTGCTTTAGAGAAAGAAGTGCCTTTGAAGGAGGTATTGGGCGATGCACCGGACTTGCTCAAAAGAAAGGTATCAAAGGGAAGGAAATCTTGTGCGGGGTTGATGCAACAAGACCCAAGGTCCGATGGGGTGCCGATAAGTGTTGCTACCGTGTCTCTCAGCAGATTCAGATCATTGAAGAAGCTGACGAGGCCAAAGATACCTCGAACTGCTGTAGGTGGCTCATATATTGAGCGTTGTAATAGTTAGTAGCGATATGTTGTAAAGTAGCAACCCTTTTGTAATAACTCGTAGTTATTTAATAAAATCATCTTTTATCGCTGCCATTCGTAGCATACATACTTGTCTGCTTGTCTTTGCCCAAATTTACTTGTGTTGTCTCTGGTGTTAAATGTACACAAGCGCCAATAATATAAAAGATTCATAATCATGTATGAAGAGCAAAAAATACTAAGTATTTTCCATCATAGTCGTGTATGTTATGATATGCGACGATCAGTAAATATCACATGAAGAAATCAAGTGTCTCGGTTTCTAAGTTGTTAAACGTGCATCATGTGCGATGTTGCGCACCCATCGTGAGATGCGCACAAACTTATTCCAACGTCTTGAGAACAAGGTGTTTAACAAGGATACGTGATCCGGTGTTGATGGGTTTGCAACCCTCTTACTCAACTAGTTGTTTAGTAGGTGAACTTATCCTTTTACCATCGTTGGTTTATTTATTGCATGCACACCATGTAGGCAAAAAATAAGAAATTGTTAAGACATACAGTATATGGAAATAACAAATTGAAATGTGTCACGGAGTTAGCTAGAAACCGCAACGTTTTATTAATACTTGCAAGTGTGTTTGAGAAAATAAGACATTATACTAAGGAAATAAAAAATAAATACATAGATGGTTATTTGGTACTCTAGTAAAGTGTATGAGCGTCTGCACATTGGGCCGTAGCCACTCCTAAAGGTAGCACCTCTTGAGGTTGCAGATGTTCCATGTGCGCGGCAGCTCTCTACCATCCAAGCCTCGTAACTTGTACGCGCCCGTTCCTGATGCTTCAGTAACCTCGTAGGGTCCTTCCCACTTTGGTCCGAGCTTGCCCGTGTCTTCTGCGTGGCTCGCATCATTAGCGCGGTAGACGAAATCACCAGTGTCAAGGAGACATCTGCGTGCTTTGGCGCCATAGTATACTTTCATCCTTGACTTTGATTTTCCTCCTTATAGATGCGCTGTCACGCTTTTCTTCCAAAGAGTCCAAATCAATACGCCGTTCGTCGTCATTAGTTGCCACGTTAATTTCGGCGGTGCGTATAGTTGGCATTCCAACCCCGCCGATATGACGGCTTCGTCCCATAGACTAGTGAAAAGGGAGTGTCTCCCGTCCGGTTTTATTGAAGTGCGGTGCGCCCACAAAACATGCGAGCTCTTCCACCATCTTCCTTTGTGCTGTCTGTGCGTGTTTTAATTCCTTCACCCAGCTTCGATTTGCGCGCTCTACTAAGCCATTGGTTTGTGGGTGTTTAAGCGATGCGAAGTCGTGCGATGTTCAACTTCTCGCACCAATCCTTGAAAGGATATTCGCGTAATTGTTTCCGTTGTCCGAGATGATTTCGCTAGGTAAACCGGCGGCATACAATGTTTTCCTGCGGCGTTTCACACGGTTGCCGTGATTGTTACCACCGCTTTTGCTTCGATCCACTTAGTGAAGTAGTCTATGGCGACTATGAGGAATTTTAATCCTCCCGCGCCGGAAAAGGTCCCGCAATGTCGATACCCCACTTGTAGAATGGCCATGGGGATGTGATTGGTGTTAGCTCGTCTTTGTGGTTGGCGCGGGACGGGTCGATGAACTTGGCAATCGCTGCACCTCCTTATTAAGTCTCGCGCATCGCGGTGCATGGTTGGCCAAGTGGTACCCGATCTCATGGCGCGCCACAACGGATCGTGGTCTCGAGCGCATGCCGCATGAACCTTCATGGATTTCTCGCAAGACGTAATTTGCTTGTAGTGGGCCTACACAATGGAGCCATGGTTGAAGGAAGGACCGTCGATGCAAGATGTTGTCTCAAGTTCGAATCTTTGTCTTTGTGCGCAGTATCCTCGCGAGCTTCCTTCGCTCTTGGGTAACATTCCTTTGTTTAGGAATTCCGTTATCGGTGTCATCCATGTAGGACCTTCCTCCTCGACATCGTGGAGACTTATATCTCCGATATGGATTTGCTTTCGGTGTTTCCACCAAGACTTGCTTTGTGGTGTGCGAAGCTTGTCGAGGCGATCTTGCTTAGTGCATCCGCTTCACGCGGTTTCTCCTCGAGGAACTTGCTTTATGGTGAATCTATTAAAGCCTTTAATCGGTGTCTTGGTCTTGTCGAGACATCAATCATATTCTTCTTTAGCCACGTATTCGCCCAACACGTGGTTGGCTACTAGCCGGAATCCACATTTGCTTCCGTGTTACGTACACCCATTCGAAATGCAATGCGTAGTCCGCGATTAGAGCTTCATATTACGCCTCATTGTTTGTCGTCAGAATTCAAACGCAGCATGTAAGTGAATTTCATTCCTCCGGATTTGTGAGAATGAGGCCGCCTCCGACCCGCCCACGCACGAGGATCCATTCGTAAACAAGATCCATGGATCTTGTAGTACCTTCTTACTTGGTGCGTGTCACACCCCAAATTACTGCTTTTGCGTGGAATGGAATTTCGGGGTTGTCGTCATAGCATCACAATCACAAGTTATATTGAACGACCTAAAGTGTCGTTTGGAAAATACATCGTTTGATTTAATAAAATAATCAGAGTTACAAAGTATAGGTCCCAAATTAAAATCAACTTGCGCGGAATAAAGTTTGTTACAATTTAAACGATGTTTTAAAGTGCATAAAACCCAAGTGAGACGCGTCGTCACCGCGACTCTATGATGTGTCCAAATGCATGCCATGAATTGAATGCCTTAGATACCTGAGATAAAACATGCTAAAAGTGTCAACACAAAGGTTGAGTGAGTTCATAGAGTTTGTGTTGAAATGTAAAGTCTTTCAAAATCGTTTATGCAGCAAAGGCATTGTGAATCCACTCAGTTCCAAGTTTCGCCCATACAAAACTTGCAACCTGTGTGTTCACAATCCATTGCAAAAATATGTATAGTTTATGTTCCAACACATGATGTCAAATGAATTCACATGATAGTGCATGACTTTATGTATCAATAGTTACTTGACATAATTATACCAAGACATTTAGTTCAATGAAAATCCCAAGACATTCAAATTTCAATGATGTTCCCAAGACATTTAGCTCAATAATAATCCCAAGACATTCATTTCAATGATAATCCCAAGACATTCATTCAACAATAATCCCAAGACATTCGGGCCCATGATTTATGATATTGGATATGACTAAACATCCGATTCGATTAAGCATGTAATTTCAAATAATCATGATAGTCATAAAAATAGTTGAGCATGTATCTCCCCCAAAAGTAATTCATAACAGTTAAAAGAGTAGGGGCTATGACTCACTTGGTGGAATGATGCGAAGACAAAAGTGAGTACACTGAAATGTAGCGTGAATCTCGAAAATGACCTATTATGAATGATATGATATGTTATGAGTTATGATAGAATGTTATGCATGCATTTCGTATGTTATTTATACCATTTGTGAGTTTTGAAAATAATACTCTTCGTCGAAAAATACCCTTTTGACGTCTTGACCAATCTTAAATTACTTTACGAGTATTTACGTCAAAATGTCATCCTACAATAGTTTCTTAATGATTTATTGTGAAATTTTAACTTTTCGTCAGTAAAATAATGTCGTTGGAACTTTCATGAAAATGACAAAATGGCTTCAAAAGCTAGTCGTAAAATGGTGTACGCCGAACGTTAGGAAACGAACTCGACGGTTTTGGAAAGCTTGTATCAAAATCTAGAAGTTTTAGTACATGAGTTTTCGTCATAGAGGTCTCGAACATCAAGATAATAGAGGTTAAATATGGTGATTTTGTCCAAATGTGGTTTAAAAAGTGAGTTTCGCAAAGTTTAAGCAACAGAATAATTCATTACAACTCCGCTTATACAAACGGTTGGTCATTTTGGAAAATATGCTTGATAATCTCACTTTTATTAGAAGACATCTCGTTACAAAAGTTCTACGTCAACGTTAAAATAGCCTTCAATATGGTCACTTTGTTTATCCGTAACACTTTGTCAAATAAAAATAAAATAGTTTTTCTTAACTAATAAGTTACGGCAATTTTGTGAAAATGTGCATATTTTAGTCGTTACAAACCGCTTTCACGTATTATACGTCCTTAGCTTCGTATCAAAGTATACTAATATATTTTTGATAAGTCGAAATAATTTATAAAGCTTAAGACTCGTTTTTGACTCGTACAATACAAAAATAGTGCTGAAATTTCGGGACGTATATATTTCGTCGTCAAACTTGAAAATTTCATAACTTCTTCGTTATAACTCCGCTTTAATCCGCTCAAGCGGCCACGGATTCGCTTTTAAAGTATATTTTCTAAATATCTAGGCCAAAAGCTCATGTCTACTGTCGGATTTTCCAGAAATTCAAAATAAGATCAGACCACTTTTATTACTTGTCGAAAATAGTTTTTCTCGTACTAAACCTATTCCAATCCCTTCAAATCAACTCCAAAGCTATTCTAATCCTACCATACACCTTCTTAGGGTGTCATGGGTTCCTAAACATCATCAAGACCAATATATAACAAGGGATAAATTATAGGATGACCTTTATATATATAACTCTAAAAATCAATGTAAAAATGGTATAAATAAACATAAGTCTTGCATGCTTGCTAAGAAAATGATGAAATACATATGAAATGAAAATGAAAGATATAAAATGAAAGTGATATGCTTACAAGCTACTATGATGAGGTGATTAGAACAAGGATTAAACTTAAACACCCTAGGTTTTTATTTCAAAACCTAAACAAGGAGTGTATCTAGATTGTTAAACACTTGACAATGGAAAAACTTGATGATCTTCTCTAGCACCTATGTAGAACCGGTTTTTGGAGAGGATAAACAAGAGAGAAGAACTTTTCTAACTTATGAATAATTGTTGAATGAAATGAGTGTAATAATTTAGATAGAGTATAGATCTAGTTTTGTAGAAAAAATCTACCCACTTTGACTACCTCCCCCCCTTGGCCGGATTTTAGGGGGATTGTTTCACCATTATACTTTTTTTTTTTATATATAGTGTAAAAATTGTGTAAGTAATTATTTGTAAGAAGAAATGTAGTTAAGTGAAAGATGTTGTAACTTGTATATAGTTGTGAACTTAGAGTAACATGAACAAAAAAATAAGTTTTAATGGATCAAGTAAAGTATAATGAGATCATAAAAATTGTAAAAATACATTTCTTGTAAAATTTGAGTGATATAATAATTATGGTGTAGTTTTTAAGAAAAACGTCGTAATAATATAAATATAACGATTTATATACAAAATAAATTTATAACACTAGGTAAACTCAAAATATTGTTTTTATAAACTAAATGTAAGTATAAAAATATATCGGAATTATTTTTGGAAGTATTGGATTAAATGTTCAAAATAATAACTTACGCGATAGCGTTTATTTAATATGAAATTTACGCGTTTAAGGTGAAATGAAAAATCATGAATGAACTAACATAATGCAAATGATGCTAATGAAATGTAGACTAAACTTAGTCCATATGAAATGTTCGTGATGATATGATCATGAATTCGCCGCTAAACCATTAAGGTTACGCGAATTTGGAACACGTAAACCTAGTTTACGATAAATGATGAAATAGTGAAACTTGAGAAATGACTTGAAATTGCGAGTTGTCACATTCGCCCATCCAAAAAGGAATTCAGTCCCTGAATTCAGTTCGTGTTAGTCTATCGAATTTTTGAGTTTGTGATGAATATCGAGGAAAGAAGGTATGGAGAAGTGTCGTTACGGTTATCGATGATTGAGAGTGTCTAAAACATCATAGTAAGGAAAATATTGGATGAATCTCCCATAAGTAACACTTTGAATTGGAACATATGAACATTTTGCTTGCACTAAGATTTATAAATAACCGCTCCCAACATAACATGATCCCTCCAGAATTAGACATAGTTAGCTAGGCTATGTATAATTAAGGAACGATGACGTGACGTTCGGTTTAGTTGTTATAACTCTCAATGTTTACAAAGATTTAAACCGTGTCGTTAAAATGGTAGTTAAAGTAAAAAGAATTAAAATTCTCGTACATGATATCGAATCGAAAGGAAATAAAATACGATAGATGAGAATATTTTACAACGAGTGGTTTATCAAACAGAAATACATCTTAGGTTATAAAGATTCGGATACGATGGAAAACATAAACTTAGTACGACATAGTACATAAGGAGAAATAAGACTGTTAGTTTCCGAATTTCTTCAGTCTTCTGCGTTGTTGTGACCATGACGAGCTTCTCCTCCTTGTAACATGTATGCATTCCCATGAGCACCTTCGACTTGTTGACCTTGGTTTTGAGGACATTGACTTCGATAGTGTCCTTGCTCCCCACATCCGAAGCACGTAACTATGGTCTTGCCTCTACAATTCTCGGCATGGTGTCCTAGTTTTGACACTTGTAGCACTTAACAGACAAAGACCCGTGTGATGATACTTACATCGATTACATAGTGGGTAGGTTCCAAGATAACCTCTCGCTTTCTATTGGTGCAAAGAACATAAACCATTGCGGCTCCTTGTCCTCTATCTCATTGTTGATGATGGTTAGTGTTACGGTTTTGGTTATTGTTATTATAACCTCCCGGTCATTTTCCCATTTTCTTTTGTTGTGGTTAGTTTGGTTGTTGGTGTTTTTGTTGATGGTGTGATTGTTGTTATTGTTGTCGTGGTTATTGTTGATAATATTTTCCTTTTCACAACTCGAGCCATGAGTTTTGAGTTATCCTAATAGTTTCTTCAATTGTTTGTGGATCGGAAGAAGTTACATCTCCTTGAATACATTGTGGAAGTCCTTCAATGAAATTTTCCAAGAGTTTCGCATTGTCCAAACCATCGATGGACACAAGGCAACCAACTCTTGAAACCTCCGATGTAGGTCTCGATGTCATAACCAACAGCTACTAACTCGTAAAATTCGTTTCTAATTTCTTCACCTCCGTGCGTGGACAATACTCTTAGTTACCGATTCTTGAATTCATTCCACGTGAGCTTATAAGCATTTTCGATACCAATAGGCTGCGCATACGAATTCCACCATGACATTGCGCCATCTAAGAGTGTACCAGTGGCGAACTTTACCTTGCAGTCATCTGGGCAATTGCATAGAAGAAATACAGACTCCATCTTTTCAAACCAACGGATCATAGCAGTGGCTCCTTCCGTGCCTTTGAACTTTGTGGGATCACAGTTCTTAAAGTCCTTGTATGTACAATTACGAACTCCGGACCCTCCTGCAGTTCCTGTAGCAGCAGCAAGTCTAGCAGCTTCAGCAGCAGCAGCAGCAGCTACCGTTGCTCGTTCTTTCCTTAGTGCCTCGGCTATACTATCCTCTACATACTTTTGCATAGCCGCTTGAGTCAATTCAGGTGTGGCTTTCTTCGCGCCATAGTTCTTCAAAATAAAAGGAAGGGTGAGACGTAACAAAGTCCGATGTCAATAATAAACGCTCCAAAGAGATATGATAAGAAATGATAAGTTTGAGGTTATTTTTCAAAATGATCAACGGGTTCCGAAAAGATGGGTTATGAGGTGTTGTAAGTGCTTCAAATGTATAATGGTTTAGTGACTTAATGTGTTAATAACGTGTAACTCGACATGTTAGTGATGAAACAACGGAGTGAGAGTGACTTTGCCCTACTTAAGGGTTTATCTCGGCATTCGACGTTATCGGTGATGAGTCAACTGATATTAAAATTGCGATAGGGAATGACAAAGCATTCACCACATTAGAGTATGAGGAAAGGATAATGGGATGGGTATTTAAGGGCATCCATGTGACAATCGATTTGAAATGAAAGTAAATAACTCGAAAAATGTAGGCATAAACCGCATGTAAAGTGAACATGCACTTATGATGAAATGATGAGATGCTATGATGATGTAGTTATAGTCTAGGGTCAATGATGCAACCTAGTTCTCTATAATCAAGCTCGATGCCAATCTGTCACACCCCAAATTACTGTTTTTGCAATGAATGAAATTCACGGGGTTGATCGTCATAGCATCACAATCACAGTTATATTGAACGACCTAAAGTGTCGTTTGGAAAATACATCGCTTAATTTAATAAAATAACCGAGTTACAAAGTATAGGTCCCAAATGAAAATCAACTTGTGCGGAATAAAGTTTGTTACAATTTAAACGATGTTTTAAAGTGCATAAACCCAGTGAGACGCGTCGTCACCGCTGACTCTATGATGTGTCCAAATGCATGCCATGAATTGAATGCCTTAGATACCGAGATAAAACATGCTAAAAGTGTCAACACAAAGGTTGAGTGAGTTCATAGAGTTTGTGTTGAAATGTAAAGTCTTTCAAAATCGTTTATGCAAAGAAAGGCATTGTGAATCCACTCGGCCCAAGTTCGCCCATACAAAACTTGCAACTGTGTGTTCACAATCCACTGCCAAAATATGTATAGTTTATGTTCCAACACATGATGTCAAATGAATTCACATGATAGTGCATGACTTTATGTATCAATAGTTACTTGACATAATTATACCAAGACATTTAGTTCAATGAAAATCCCAAGACATTCAAATTTCAATGATGTTCCCAAGACATTTAGCTCAATAATAATCCCAAGACATTCAAATTTCAATGATAATCCCAAGACATTCACTCAACAATAATCCCAAGACATTCGGCCCATGATTTATGATATTGGATATGACTAAACATCCGCCTCGGCTTAAGCATGTAATTTCAAATAATCATGATAGTCATAAAAATAGTTGAGCATGTATCTCCCCCAAAAGTAATTCATAACAGTTAAAAGAGTAGGGGCTATGACTCACTTGGTGGAATGATGCGAAGACAAAAGTGAGTACACTGAAATGTAGCGTGAATCTCGAAAATGACCTATTATGAATGATATGATATGTTATGAGTTATGATAGAATGTTATGCATGCATTTCGTATGTTATTTATACCATTTGTGAGTTTTGAAAATAATACTCTTCGTCGAAAAATACCCTTTTGACGTCTTGACCAATCTTAAATTACTTTACGAGTATTTACGTCAAAATGTCATCCTACAATAGTTTCTTAATGATTTATTGTGAAATTTTAACTTTTCGTCGTAAAATAATGTCGTTGGAACTTTCATGAAAATGACAAAAATGGCTTCGAAAAGCTAGTCGTAAAATGGTGTACGTCGAACGTTAGGAAACGAACTCGACGGTTTTGGAAAGCTTGTATCAAAATCTAGAAGTTTTAGTACATGAGTTTTCGTCATAGAGGTCTCGAACATCAAGATAATAGAGGTTAAATATGGTGATTTTGTCCAAATGTGGTTTAAAAGTGAGTTTCGCAAAGTTTAAGCAATCAGTAAATAATTCATTACAACTCCGCTATACAAACGGTTGGTCATTTTGGAAAATATGCTTGATAATCTCACTTTTATTAGAAGACATCTCGTTACAAAAGTTCTACGTCAACGTTAAAATAGCCTTCAATATGGTCACTTTGTTTATCCGTAACACTTTGTCAAATAAAAATAAAATAGTTTTTCTTAACTAATAAGTTACGGCAATTTTGTGAAAATGTGCATATTTTAGTCGTTACAAACCGCTTTCACGTATTATACGTCCTTAGCTTCGTATCAAAGTATACTAATATATTTTTGATAAGTCGAAATAATTTATAAAGCTTAAGACTCGTTTTTGACTCGTACAATACAAAAATAGTGTGCTGAAATTTTCGGGGCGATATATATTTCGTCGTCAAACTTGAAAAATTCATAACTTCTTCGTTATAACTCCGCTTTAATCCGCTCAAGCGCCACGGATTCGCTTTTAAAGTATATTTTCTAAATATCTAGGCCAAAAGCTCATGTCTACTGTCGGATTTTCCGAAATTCAAAATAAGATCAGACCACTTTTATTACTTGTCGAAAATAGTTTTCTCGTACTAAACCTATTCCAATCCCTTCAAATCAACTCCAAAGCTATTCTAATCCTACCATACACCTTCTTAGGGTGTCATGGGTTCCTAAACATCATCAAGACCAATATATAACAAGGGATAAATTATAGGATGACCTTATATATATAACTCTAAAAATCAATGTAAAATGGTATAAATAAACATAAGTCTTGCATGCTTGCTAAGAAAATGATGAAATACATATGAAATGAAATGAAAGATATAAAATGAAAGTGATATGCTTACAAGCTACTATGATGAGGTGATTAGAACAAGGATTAAACTTAAACACCCTAGGTTTTTATTTCAAAACCTAAACAAGGAGTGTATCTAGATTGTTAAACACTTGACAATGGAAAACTTGATGATCTTCTCTAGCACCTATGTAGAACCGGTTTTGGAGAGGATAAACAAGAGAGAAGAGCTTTTCTAACTTATGAATAATTGTTGAATGAAATGAGTGTAATAATTTAGATAGAGTATAGATCTAGTTTTGTAGAAAAATCTACCCACTTTGACTACCTCCCCTTGGCCGGATTTTGGGGATTGTTTCACCATTATACTTCTTTTTTTTATATATAGTGTAAAATTGTGTAAGTAATTATTTGTAAGAAGAAATGTAGTTAAGTGAAAGATGTTGTAACTTGTATATAGTTGTGAACTTAGAGTAACATGAACAAAAAATAAGTTTTAATGGATCAAGTAAAGTATAATGAGATCATAAAATTGTAAAAATACATTTCTTGTAAAATTTGAGTGATATAATAATTATGGTGTAGTTTTTAAGAAAAACGTCGTAATAATATAAATATAACGATTTATATACAAAATAAATTTATAACACTAGGTAAACTCAAAATATTGTTTTTATAAACTAAATGTAAGTATAAAATATATCGGAATTATTTTGGAAGTATTGGATTAAATGTTCAAAATAATAACTTACGCGATAGCGCTTATTTAATATGAAATTTACGCGCTTAAGGTGAAATGAAAATCATGAATGAACTAACATAATGCAAATGATGCTAATGAAATGTAGACTAAACTTAGTCCATATGAAATGTTCGTGATGATATGATCATGAATTAGCCGCTAAACCATTAAGGTTACGCGATTTGGAACACGTAAACCTAGTTTACGATAAATGATGAAATAGTGAAACTTGAGAAATGACTTGAAATTGCGAGTTGTCACGGTCGCGGGTACCTCGTCGTGTGTCGGCTTCTCGATGATGAAGTCCGCGAATCGTCCTTTGATTGCGGTACGTGGTCTCGTAAAAGATGTTGTGTTCACCTAGCAATACACTCCACTGCGTAGTCGCTTGGCGCAAAGAAACACCAATGCCGAACTAATTTTTCCATGGCGCGTAGTTCATCTCCGTTTCTTGAGCGCTTTGCTTACAAAATAGATAGGGGTTTGTCATTGAATCCCTATTCGTTAGTAGCATTGCCGATCGCCCATGAGTTGCTGATAAATACATGATCAGCTCTTCCCCTGGTCGGGGTGCGACAAGTGTTGGGAGCGTTGCTAGATGCTGTTTGAGCTGAGTGAAGGCTTCTTCCGCCTCCGTGGTCCACCGGAAATCACCCTTTTTTATACACTTCTTGAGTGTTTTGAAAAGAGGTAAGGATTTTCTCACGACTTGGATAGGAACCCTTTAGGCCGCCGATGACTTTCCGTTGAGAGATTGGACTTCCTTCGCCGCGTGAAGGAAGTTCGATGACCGCCTTTTGTCTTTTTCGGACAAGGTTTTATGCCGTCTGCTCTATCGTGTATCCTAGGAACATGCCTTCAGTGGTCAAGGTGCACTTCTTCGATTTAGCTTCATGTTAATCTCGTAAAGTCTTGAACGTTTCCTCTATGTCGCACAAGCTCATCTTTAGTATGGCTCTTTATGACCAAGTCATCCACATAGACTTCGTGTTGCGCCCAACTGCTTTTTGAAAGCATTATCTACTAACCACCGATAGGTAGCGCCAGATTCTTCAAGCCAAGGGCATTTTTGTATAACAAGAACGCCTGGCTTGTGTGAAAGGTCATTTTTCCTCGTCTTCCTTAGCCATCTCAGATTTGGTGATATCCTTGTATGCGCCGAGGAAACACTTTAATGGATATCCGCACAAGGACTCTATTTTCCGTCTATCTCGGTAATGGATAGCGATCTTGTGGGCATGCTTTGTTAAGATCGGTGAAGTTCACGCACATTCGCCACCGCCGTCGCTCTTTTGACCATTCTTGGGTTAGAAAGCCGGTCATGGTAGTAGACTTCACGCAAATTCCGCATCCACCGCTTTATGTACCTCTGTCTGAATTGCTTGCAAGGCCGGGGCTTGGTCGCGCTTCACAGCGATTGGTGAAGTACCTTGTCGGATTCTCAGTTTATGCTCTGTGATTGAGCGTGGCACCCCTGTCATGTGTTTTGGCTCCCATGCAAAAATGTCCAAGTTCTTTTGCAAGAGCGCGCACACGGCTGCTTTGCCGTTGTCCGACAATGACCCTCCGATGGCTATTTCCTGTTCCGGGTATTCTGGGTGAATTGCAACCTTCAGGTTTGGGACTTTGGTTGCGCTCTGTTCTGGGATCGGTGCCGTTTCGCATGTAACCGTGTTACATTCTCTATTCGGTACCGTGGCATTGTAAAGAGTAACAATGCCCCTTTCATTGGGAATTTAAGCATCCCGCGCCGTTAACGGCATCGCGCCGCATGGTCGATATCCCGGGTCTCCGATAATGCCATTGTATGGCGAAGGATTTGATCACCATAAATTCCATCCAAGTCGCCGCAGAGTGTTCGCATTGCCAACGCCGATCGGTAATCGAAGTTGCCCATGGGCCATATCTTTTCACCAGAAACCGCTTAGCGCCATTCGACCGGGCTTAAGCGGGTCGCGTATTTCGTGCCGCAATCGTTTGAAGTAGTGTTCATACATGATGTCCGCCGATGCTCCACCATCGACGTACATGCGGTGGATGTCGTGACCGCACTAATCTCAATGGTGCGTGGCTCTACCTGCGTTGTCCGCAGTTAGAGTAGGGAAAGAGATTTCGCTTCTTCGGAAAACTCTGGCCGACCTTCCGTCTAGTGATCCGCCATGATTGTATCATGTAGATCGTGTCGGCCTTGTCTTTGGGTGTCTCCTTCTTGTTTCCACTCTTTGTCTATCCTTTCCTCTTTAATGTTTTTGACCAAGTGGTCCAATCTACCCTCTTTAACCATCTTGTCGATGAGTCAAGCGCAGATTGGACACATTCGTTAGTGGTATGGCCCTTCGTGCATGGTAATCACAAGATCCATTCAAAGGCGCCGATCCTCGGAGTGCGCATCTGCTGGGCGGTCTTGGAAAATTCGCACCTTCATTGCGTAGTATTTCCTTTGGGGTCTTGATCAACGGGTGTATTCGTCATTATCCCTCTCGCTCCCCGGCTGCGATAGCTCTATTACAGTTACTACCCGGTCGTTGGATTGTCTCCTGTGTGTTCTCGTGACCGTAGTTCGAGTAGTTCCTTTTGCTATGGCCGCGGCTTCTCCCCGGACGAAGGACCGAGGCGTTCATGAGTTCATCAAAGGTTTCGTGAATCTTGTCGTTCAACCTCTTGATGATTTCGATTATTAATCCCGCTCATGAAACCGTAGATCTTCAATACTTGTGGCATGCTTTAACTTGCATGCATTCATCTTTGAAGCGTTCCATGAATGCGCATGTAGATTCTCCTTGCGCCGCTTTACCTGGCGAGCTCGACAGATTTTTAGCGCACTTCTTCCTCTCGAGTAAAGTTTAGGCTAAACGCCTTCTTAATTCCTCAAAGCCATTGATGCTTCGCGTGGAAGCTTGTTGAACCGATTCAGCGCTTTCCACTAGTGTGGAGTTGAACATGTGGCACCACACGGTGTGCCGCGCCGCCATTTGTCGCGGTGATTCAAAAATTTTGAGGTGATCATCGGTCACCGTTCCATTATAGGTCTTTACGCTTGTGCATGCGCCTTCTTTTTGCTTTCTCGAGAAGTCACCGATGCGCCGAGTAAACGCATCCACCTTTGACGCGCCAAGGGAGGATATATCTTCATCCTCCCGGTCATTATATCTCGCTCGGACTTCCGGTGTCCAGCCGCTATCCTCGTTGTCGAGGAATTTTCGTGAGGACAATTTTCCTCTTTGGCTGGCTATACCGACTGTCCCTCGAGTTTGTACTGGAGGACTTTCACTGGGAATAGCGTCGTCCCGATCTGTCTTTGATTCTGCGCTACCAAGTCGGGTGTGGACATTGGTACGCTTTTCATCTCCATCACTCTCACTCGATGATGCGAGTGAGATGTCTCATCATCCTCGATTCTCCTCCCAATTCTATTGAATACGGGGTCGTGTCGCTCTCCCGAGCTTCTCTTTTCGACGGCGCAGTGGAGAAGTCTCGTATTCAGAATCGAAATTGAGTCGGGCTTTCAAGTTCGACCGATCTCTTCTTCTTCCTCTTGCATGAGGCGTTAATGTTTCGTAGTTTTGGGATAAGAAATCTTACGGTGCTAGCTGCAGTGCGACCCCTCAAGAGCGAGTGTGTTTGTTTCTATCACTACACCCTTATTTCGGTCAGTGCATCCGGTGCCTTTGTCGTCGGTTTCTAGCACCGATTGAAAGGGAGTAGTAAGGACGGTCTTGTGCAACGGATCTACTCCACTCGTGGTGGTTGTAGTGGCTTGGGTTGTTCCCGAGCGGTTCCACTGCAGGAAGACCAAGTCTTGGCCCGATCCCTTGTTTTTAGCATACTGGTTGTCCCAGGTGCGCTTAGAGTTAGTCGACTTTGCGACTTCTTTCCCATAAGGTCGATTGCGATCGGCGATTTCCATGCTTCGTCATTCTAGTCTTGGTTCTTAGTGTATGGTCCCACCGGATGGCGCCACTTGTTGATACAAAAGTTGGGCGTTCCTTTCTTGGAGCTCCGGCCTCGTACCAATTGAGAATCGTTGCTTGAGACCCGCAGACTAAAGATGTAAAACACCGTTAGGCTTACTGTGGGATTGTCTCCCACGATTATCCTCCGTGAGAGTAAGTAATCGGTTTTAGGGTTTAAGGAGAATTAGGTTCGTAGATCGTACCTTAAACGAGGATGGGATTCCTTTATATACACACGGAATCCTTGTTGGTTCCGTGTTCCCCAACCTTTGGCGTATCCCGCCTAAGTCGGTTGGGAATGATAATCTCCTTATTTAGAAGATATCGGACATCTATTCCATGAATAGGTTTGGGTTTGGGCTTTCGTGAGCCCACAACATTTAATCAACATAGCCCAGTTCGTACCGGGCTAAATTAGTGTTGGACTTTAGTCGGGTTCGTGACCCGAATATAAACTATACGTCATCAGTCCTTAAACCACTATTTCTGTTAGTTTAACCGTTTTTATACGCTTTCGCTAGTTTTTCTTACGTTTTCGTCTGTTTTCTTATGTTTCATACGTTTTCATCAATTTTCGTCCGTTTTTATACTTTTTCGTCTATTTTTATCCGTTTTCGTCTATTTTATCCGTTTTTATTCGTTTTCGTCCGTTTTTATTCGTTTTCATCCGTTCTTACACGTTATCATCCATTTTTATATGTTTTCGCCAGTTTTTCTTACGTTTTTGTCTGTTTCTTATATTTTCATATGTTTTTATCCGTTTTCGTCTATTTTTATATGTTTTCGTGCGTTTTACATTAATGATTGAGTTAGTGAGCTTACTTAACAACAAGTGTTCGTTGTATTGGATTCTTGGAGTTGTATGCTAGACTTTTTACTTTCAGATCAAGGGTACAAAAAGTATATGTCCACACTATAAAGTTGGTTGTTTAATTCTTTAAAATTAGGATTAATTTCATATATTATTCTATTTTCATGATTAATTTTATATATACCCAAAATACAAGTATTGAATGCATAATGTATAACGTTTTTAATGCATATTTGTTATATATGAAATTTTCAATTAAAAATAGGAGAGATATGAAATTGCCCCTTAAAATTATGGTTGTTTCAACAAAGACCTTTTCAAGTCAAAATATGAGAAAGTTTAGGCCATGTAACATACATTAATCCTGATTGTCTGAGAGTTAAATGAACTGTATGATCCAAACAGAAATGTACACATCTATACTACATACTAATGCATTTAGGACTTCCTATAAAAGGAAGGAAGTCCTAAAAATGTAAGCCTGCACATCATACTATAATTAGTAATTCAAATAATTAAATTCTACACTATAATAATTGCATTATAATGTACACTAATAACACATTAAATTTTAGTATTAAAATGGATGTTACAAACTTACAATAATACAAATTTATAGTTGTAATTTTTATCATAAACATTCAAATTTACAAAGTTCAAATGAGTATAAGTATGGATATCTATATTTGTATAAATATACTTTACGGAAATTCAAACACGCATCTACTCTTTTCGTACTATAAAACGGGTAAATCGTCAAATACTGACTCTCATTGCATATCGCTTAAAGATCAAGGTACGAGAAAAACTGATATGTTGGGTACCGCTGCTGCTTTACGCGGGTACTATGTTAGGTAATTAGTAATGTTGCTATCTACTACTGGAACTTGAAGCCTATTTTACGTACGATTTTATCAGTGTAGCAAAATGGTGTTAGTAATGTTGCTATGTAAGCTAATTGAAATAACTTTAGTTTTTGCTTAGTTAGAAGCCAGAATATCCATATCATGGTGTTGAGAATAGACAATTTGTTTTTAAATAAAATCCAATATAAGCAAGTGTTTACAAAATATGATTTTTAAGGATTTACGAAATGAGCTAATATTAGGGTTTTTATTTACAATTAGGGTTTTTACTTACTATGTAGTGCGAGTATGTAAGCTTCGGTGTTTATATATATTTTAATCGTTCAATCACAATGGATTTTTCAGTTTTTGGTTATTTGATATCACATAATAGCTTGAATACTACAAATGAGGAAAGGAAATAAACTTCACCAGTTCTTTATAAGTAGCATACTATCATAAACCGTTAAGAAAATCTCCACAGCAGTTTCCTCTATGGCAGGCTCCTCTACCACTTCCTCTTTTTCCTTCTCAACCTGAGGCTCCTCCACACTCTCGTTTATTTTTTCTTTCATCTCAGTCTCCATCACATTGCCGTCATTCTCATACCACACGGGTATGGATGATTTGGGTGTTTGGACACATTATATTGTGGTTTAATGATTCGTTAATACATAAATAGGTGAAGGTTATAATTTGAGACAGTTTCCTTACTAAAAGATGGATACTTTGGTTTTCATATTTAGTATCACGTTCTTGTTTATTCTGAGTTCTGCATGTAGACATCAAAGACACTCCTCGATCATGAAGCAAGAAAAGCCTATATGTTACCAGTAATTATACAGTTGGTAATATTATACTCACGTAAATTGTTGCAAATATGCACGTACATTACTTGTGTGGTTCATTAAGTTGGCCTATTTCTAATGTTGTTAAAACTCCTAAATTGTATCTCATGTAACCGTTGTAGTGAAGCATTTGTTGGTTTGTAAGGAACAAAGGCTTGGTTTGGTTAACTTGCTCTTACTTCTACCCATGCAAGTCGCACACATGAACATGAGCTTTTAGCCTTAAAAAACGCTATTCATTTAGGTAAGTATGTTTCTTTTGCGAGTTTAAAATGAAATATATAATTCCGAAAAAATGAAACAAGTTTTAAATGGTTGGTCTTATGCAGGAACAAGACTTCTAATTGCAAAAACCATTTAATTGCAGCAAACTATAACTGAGGATTATGAAACTTTGAACGAAGATGCATGTAGACAATGATCACATAGTGATGGCTCAAATCAAAGCTAATATAAGTTGTTTCTGTGATTTCAGATCAAACAATACCAGTCTTAAAAGCCATAACGATCTCAAATGTGGGTATCCTACCTTATTTACACAAAGGAAAATAATGAGAATAAATTTGTTGCTGCAATGAGTTTCATTTGTCTTTGTGATTTCAGACCAAAAAAATGTGTAAAACATAAGTTGTGTTCTCTAAAAAGCGCAAATACATACTCCATGCGAAGATTTCTTAAAGCATATACAATGGCCTCACGCCCTCACTTATCCACCTTCTTGGTGGATTAAAGCCTCATTTGGCGAGAGCATCACCATTGTTAATCTTGAAACTATACATAAATTTCATATGTTTAGTATAATTTGACACATATTATAAGAATATAAATCACAATTTTAAGGGTTTATATATAAAAAGAATTAACAATCATTAGCTTTATTCAATTCTAAAATCGACTCTGCAAAGATAACTTATTATAGCATACTAAAAAATATATTTCATTAGATATATTTACAAACAAATTTGAACGCACTATAAAACGAACATTCCAACATTGTCTAGCACAACAATTATCAACATGTACTTTTATTTGTGCTAAACATTTGCCAAATAAACAAAACAATTCTTATGGCAAAATATTTCACAAAAATTCATGAGTTTCATGACAAAAAATAACTTTTTAACCCGTACCGAAGAACAACATAAGTCATCTAAAGTTGACTTTATAGCCTATTTACTTAAAAAGAATTACGCGAAATAAATAAATAATAATAATTGTTTACATAATAAAAATTCTATGATATGCTATAACTAGTTACTACCATTAAAGTGGTACACCATCGTCGACATATACATGCATGAGAAAAATAAGATAAGGGTCAATTGGCTTAAGTTTCTTAGATATGCTTGTGTTTGATGGGCCTATCGGATTCAATTTTGTCACGTAAGTAAAATACTTCATTCCGTCCTAAAATTTAAATTCATTGTAACTTTTTGAATCAAAATTTAACCTTAAATATTTTTATTTATATTACATGATACTTGATGAAAATAATATCAATAAAAACATATTTAAATTCCAATTCATTTATATATTTTGTATCAAGTTTTATACTCCCTCCGTCTCAAATTATAAGTCCAGATTGACTTATTGACTCAAACTTTGACTTTAAATATTTTCGTTTGTATTATATAACACTTGCTGAAAATTAGTCCAAATGAAAATACATTTAAAACACAATTCATTTATATATTTTGTATCAAGTATTATATAATACAAACAAAAATATTTAAGGTCAAAGTTTAAGTCAAAAAGTCAAACTGGACTTATAATTTGGGACGGAGGTAGTATAATACAGACAAAAATATTTAAAGTCAAAGTTTGAGTCAAAAAGTAAAATGAACTTAAATTTTAGGACGGAGGTAGTAGTGCATTCCATTGATCCATTTGAGTTTTTGAACATTATTTTATTACTATTTAAAATTTTCTGATTATATAAAGGTTTTTAAATCAAGACAAGATTAATTAATTTGCTTTAGTCATCAATTGATTTGTATTTATGACATAAAACTCTACTAATTAATGAAATTTAGTTATATCAAATTAATCATTAATGTCTAATTAATTCTTTATTTATTGCAAGGATTCTTTATTAAAGGAAATTAATTACATTAACTTGCATCATAAAAGGAATCAAATATCAATATTAATCCTGTATTTATTGTAAAAACCCAAATTTTATAGATAAGCTGAATGTTGATCATTGATGATGCTATGTTGATATTGATTAATTGATTGATAGAATGGAGAAGTATTACTTTTTTTTAGTAAAATATTAATATTAGATTTATTAGACGATATTTTATTCAAAATCACTAATTTTTTATAATAGAACTTTAAGAATTTGAGGATTAAACACAATTTAAACTTTATGAAATTAAAATAATATAATCATGGATTATAAATGAAAATAATAATGAAAGTTTATGGTTTCTATATATGGTCTTCTTAATTTTTCACTTTTTGAAAAATATGAGTTTTTTCTTTATATATAGTATATATATTATTATTGTTATAATATATAAAAGATTCTTAATATATAAATACATTATTGCGACATTAGTCGTGAAATTTAAAAGCGAGATATAGTAAATGTGTTTGTTGTTAGTCGTGAAATTTGAGTATCATTGATAATATTTGATTCTACAATTGCACGTTGAAAAGGAGAATGACTTGTATCAATTTGCCATTTAGTTAAAAAAAAAATCATTGCTAATACGTGTCTAGTGGACATATGCTAAAATTCATGTAAAAAGAAAGTTCAAGTTAATTAAGTTATATAATAGGATGAGGATACTCTAATGTTCATTTGAACATTAGAGGTAATGTTGTGCTTGTGATAATTGTACATTGCTATTAATACAAAACATTTATTTTATTTTATTTCAAGTGTACAATTACCACAAGCATAACATTACATCTAATGTTCAAATGAACATTAGAGGATCCTTATCCTATATAATAAGGGTTTTTCTAACTTGTGCCTTAGGGGCACAAGTTAAGCACATCATAATTACACAGGAGTCCACGAAAAAGTACACGAAGATCTACATAAAAGCACAGACAAATGTACTTTTATGTGGATCCGTGTGTACTTTTGATGTACTTAATGTGTGCTTAACTTGTGCATCTAGTACACAAGTTAGAAAAACCCATCTAATAAATACAATTAAGATACTATTTAGCTATAACTAATACTTCATCAGTTGCAAAAAATAAGTTCACTTTGGTATTTTTGATTGTCTTAAATTTTAATGTTTTCAATAACAACCAATCAAAATGCTTGAAAATTAAGTAAAATTTGAAAATTGTTGCTTAAACTTGGTTAACATGGTAAGGAGCTCATTTTTCTTAAACTTTGTAAAATTGGAAAATTGACATATAATTTGAGATGGAAGAAGGATTCATTAAATGTGTTTTTAATATACCAAGGTAGTTACAAATTTTCATTTAGGGAGTGTCAGTCATGTCTAATAACATATCTCATACATAATCACCCAATAATAATATCATTGCATCTCATCTCATACCTAACCATAAATTTTTAGTGGCAACCATGCCTAACCCATACCTCATCTAATTTTATTTTTATTTTTTTATATTTATAATTATATTAAACAATTTAATAAAAACATAATATTTTATTAATACTTAAAAGAAAATTACATCCTAAAAATCGCATTAATAAAAAAAACGAACTAAAACACATATCTAAAAATCGCAAGTCCATCCATATTTCGCCGCGAGCTCACGTTTTTTGTCAAGAGTGAACGCTAGTATATTTGGATCGGTTATGTTATCGTGCTTTTCCCTATAGAATTTCATCGCCCTAAACATATGCTTTTCTTCAAGGATATGGATTTGTGTCGCCAACAACTTTTTGGCCATTTCATCCTTTGCAACTTTTTTCTCTACCGCCGTCTGCAAAAGTTGTGTTTTCCTTGATGTGTAGGTGTTGAAGCTCGTAACTACACTATGCATTGTCGACGACTCGCTTTCGGCCTTTTTGCCTTTTCTTTTCCGTATAGGAGTTGTGTCGTCATTCATATCCGGAATCATAGTGTTGTCATTGCTTGCGGACTCGTAGTGGGCGGATTCCGACGACTTTCTTCGTTTGTCGGAATGAGACGAAGATCCTTGCGCTACATCTGGTTGTTCCAACCATTTGTCTTGTTGCTTAACAATCTCCCGGCTTCAATATGAGTAAACGACTTGCCAGTTTTCTTCTTGTAATCGGCCAAGGCATTTGTCATGACGTTAACATCGCTACACCCACGACCTTTAGATGACGACGAACCACCTTTTGATTTTCTTGGATCCATGATACTTTCTTTTAAAAGTGTAAAGAGTTGTGATTGAATTTGTGGTAAAAACTTAAATTGGATTTGTTTATTTATAGAGGAGGAATAATTTATTTATTTAACTTTTTTTAAATGGGCATTAAATGGGCAACGGATAGATTTTTAGAGCCGTTGAACGGCTACTTTTTCATTCAAGCTCCCACACTAATTCGGTGTCTTTCACCGATTTCGTTCATCAACATTCCATACCGATTGGGTGGCATCGGTGTTACCGATCGGTATGGGTGATACCGATGCCCACCCCGCTTCCACTGCCACCCCTTATAGTTACAAGTTTTATCTCTTTATAAGATATGCACAAGGGAGTAATGGTATTCTACAAAATTAATTCAAATAAAGTCCATAATAACATAATACTGTTGAATAAGAAGATAATGAGTAAAATACATATATTACATTTAATGTTTAAGATTAATTAGCTTATTTTGACCACCTATTTTTGTAACAGTATCAATATGTCATAAACACCAAATTAATTACTTAGTACGTAGTTGGCTATAAATATGAGTTATTCTTGTTCATATCCTTGTATCCACCAAATAGAAACATCATACCTTAGTGAAATTAAAAATGGCTACTAATTGTTTCTCGTCCAAAAAAATCATATTATTTGTCTTGTTTACTTCTCCTTTCTTTATATCAAATGCCTTCGCTGAACCATACGAACTGGTTAATAAATTTTGTAACCAACAAGGCAACGTTAACTTCTGCATGGAAGTTTTAAAATCCGACGATAGTAGCAAGGATGCAACCGAGGTGAAAACCCTTACAACAATAGCCGTTAATGTCGCCCTAAACAACTCAACAGCGACGCGAAGTCAGCTTCAGGAAGTGAAAGACGGACCTCCCGGTCTGTTGAAATCACTTCCAGACTGCATTGCTTCGTATGATACCGTGATTGCAGAGTTCAAGGTTTGTATGAAAGAAGAGGAATGTGACTTGACCAGTATGGACATTCACGTTGCTGGGGATGAAGTGAATCGTTGTCAAGGTATTGCTGATGGAAATGGAGCTCACGATTCCATCATTACACCTGCCAACAGTCTCACACTCGAGTTTGTTAACCTTAGTGAAACTTTAGCTAACCTTATGTGTAAGTCTTGATCAATAATATTTAACAATCTAAATTAAACTCTTGTATTGTATCACAATGATATTGATCCTAAAAGTGCTTATTACTAAAAGGCTTGTATCCTTGTCAATCCATCAGTTTTGATATCTCTCTCTCTCATATTACTTAAAAAGATTGTTGTTATCCATACCACTAATTCATAACCGTAAAAAGACAAATATTCGTAAAAAAAAATAAAAGGATTTTTAAATTCAAAAAAAATTCAAAAAAAAAAAAATCCACAAGATCGGGTATGTTGGTGCATAAAACTTTTGTGATTTTTTTTTTCTTTTTAATTTTGAGTTTTGATACGTTTTTTTTAATGCACAAAAAACGAATTTTGATTCGAAAAAAATTTTGATGCACAAAATTTTCAACTTGTTTTAGTTAGATGTGCAATTTTATTTTGATGAAAAAAGTCAAAATAAGTTCGGTGCAAATACCAATTTTTTATGCACAAAAAACGATTTAATGCGCAAACGTATTTTTTCATAATTTTTTTTCGGAAAAAGTATTCACTTTTTGAGGGAATTTGAAAGATTTGTACCTCAAAAAGTCTTAGGTATTGTTTTATAAGTTACAACTTATAATAATAACCGTGCACGCATTAGTTTTTTTATTATAGTAATATTAATTAATATTTATAATATTCTTAAAATTCTATTAATAAGTGGTTTTTTTAAGTGTATTTATTTTCATATCAAAGTAAATCGTGTCGTATCAGTTTTTAACCCTGAGCATACTCTTTTATAAATTACGTAAAACATTAAATAATTATAAAATTATAATACCCGTGTGCGTAAGGGTTTTTATATAAGTTTTTTAATACATATTAATATCGGTTAATACCCGAGACTTAAGTCTAATATTTATTTCTCCTTTAATAATAATTATAGTTGTATTTAATTTTTAATACGTGTACGCACATGATGAATTTTTAAAGAGAAATAACATGAGTTGTTATTTAATAGGGATAAGAATATTTTTTCCCGAATATCCTTTACCTAAACTTATAAAAAGAAATACATGTGCCGTTCGTATATATAGAGGTCGTATATTCGTTTACATATTACAATAACTTGCGATGTTATTTGATGTTTATAATCTTGTACATATATATTAAATTAATTTATAATGATAATAATATTTATAAATAACAACAAACTGAACAATATATAAGTTAAATGTTAGAGGGTATCAAGTATAAGTGGTTACTGTTAAATTTAAAAAAGTTATTAAAAACATGAAAAATAATAAGTTTTATCATTTTTTCAAAATTTAACAACTAAAGTTTTTATTGATTACCAACTTTTTATTTTCTTTTACAAAATTAAAACATATATGACATACACTTTTTTTTACCAAGGAAAGTTCAATTTTGACACGTGTCAAAATAATGCATTCTCATTGATCCGATTTCAATTGCTCAATATACTTTTTCTATTTTTTGAAAGTCTCTTATTATATATACTAGGCGAGTACCCGAGCCTAGCGGCAGCGGTTTCTAGCGGCAAACAGTTAACGATTTGCGATATTGTGGTAAATGTTTCTCTTTGAAATACTAAGCTACTTCTAATGTTGGTTTTTCCTAGCATAGTTTTCGAATGCGAGATAGTAAATTTCAAATTTTATAGTCATTTAAGAGAATCATTTTTATTAATTTGAAGATTTCATTGGATCGTACGTGAGTTTCAAACAGTTTTTTTTGTCCTTCTTATCTTTTCTAGTGATGTTCTATCCTTGACTCATGTATCGAAAATAAATATTTTGAATCAGACTTACACGATGTCTATTTTATTCATAGTTTTTTTTATAACAATATTAATGGACCATTTGATTCAATTGTAATTTTTGCGATCTCAGGCTTTTTGTTTTATTTTATTGTTCTTTTTTTTAACAAAAGCAATCTCATATTCTTTTCACCATTCAAAATCATTCAAGCGTAAACAATGATAAATTTACACGTTAACATTGAATAGATAAGAAGTACATGATTCTTTATTATACATTGGCTACAACAATAAAAGGTTACAAAGTAGTGAAAACTCACACATAACAATTGATCTATTGACCAGCAAGATCCGAAAATAACCAAGCAATAGATCAAGCCGAACACTAATTTCACAAAGCAATAGTATGATCTCCTTTCCAAAGATATTAAAACAATAGATCTACATATTAACAACAAACAAACAACCTCAATAAAGACATCATCGGCCTCAAACTAAAAAATCATTGGCTTCAACTTATTACTTTTACCTGCTAATCAACTCACAAACCAACCACAATCATCACCCACCAAAGCACATTTTAGTTAGACCCATATTTGCATAAATATGAAAGAAATCCCATATCCATGAATCTGATTATAACAAATACACAAACACATTAAATAAAAACACTAACTAAAAAAATACCTTATGTAAATTACCATCAAAACAGTCGTCAACATCTTTCGGCGTCACCACCGCAACTATTATCACAAGTATCATCGGCCTCAAATTTTATATCATTGGCCTCAGCTTTTTTAGGATATTACGAAAATAAAATAACAAAAGTACCTTCTTGAACGAAAAGTTTCCACCCAAACTACGTAATCTTATGTGAATCTCGGTTTCGGTGATAGACCTAAAAAAAAAAAAAAAAAAAAAGGTCAGAGTGGAGAAGGTGTGTCGGAGGCGGTTGTGGTCAATGGAGGGTAGGTCTATTTTCTTTAAAGATAATGAGAGAACGGATGATTAGGGTAGTGCGTGTTTTTTTATTTATATGCAATGGAGAATCCTTGACAACTTTCAACAACTACCGTGTTTTCAAGTTTGTCATTTATTATACGTTTCAACCTTACAGTACATGACAAATATTGTTTTCAACTTCACAAGTCAACTATACAAATCCTTCTTGAACAGATTGTTTATCTTTCCCAAATTAAGTTATTGTTTCCTTAAACGCATTTCAATTAAGTTATTGTTTGAACAATACATTTATTTCCTCAACATTCAACAATTGTCTTTCAACTTTCAAGTTTCAAGTTTTCACTTTCACCTTTATCCCTTTTTACATGTTATGTAGTAAAGATAAAGATAAAGATAAAGATAAAAACATCAAAAGTGGCACCATGTTTTATTAAAACTATGTCATGTTGTTTCGAAACTAAGTAGTTTTGATTATTTAAAATCAAACTAAATTTCCTAACTTTTCTCAACTACAGAAATGCAATTTCTTATTTGTCAAAACCATTCATCTCAAAATAAAATTCATATTACCTATTATTTTCATAGTTATTTCTACATGGTTTTTTAAATAGTTGATATTTCCTTTCATTTATAAGCACTCGTTTATGTATATCGCATATCTATGCGAAACAATAGAATAAACATGATTCTCAACTATACTGAATAAGTTATTAAAACTTTGGATAGTTTATACGGGAAGAGATCTAGTGAGAAATAATATTTAAATGAGAAGAATGAGAAAGGTTTTTAACCACATATTTTAAATAAGAGAGAATTTTAAGTGGAGATGTATCTACTTTTGTAGGTGCATCTTATATGTGTGGTTGTGGTTTTTTCTCGCTCTTCTCATTCTTATTTTTCTTCTTAGACTAAAATACACGGTTGGTCCCTAAACTTGGCAAAACGCTTCGCGATGGGACAAAACTCGGCGTTATCATCGCCAGAGGTCCAAACCTTGGCCTTTAAATGCCAAACTCGTCCCTTGACCAATAACGCCGATGTCAACGTCTTTTTCTGTTAGTTAGTGGAGGGTATTATAGTACATACACATTTATACCTCACCTTAGTTAATTCTGAGAAAAGCTATCGTATACCATCTTGATCATTTCCCTCCTTCCTCACACAACCCTCACACACACTTTAACAATGGCAGACAAGGAGCTTACTTTTACAGATGTAACTGATGAGATGGTAAAATATGTGAAGGCAAAATATGGGATACTTGGTTAAAAGAAGATGAAATGTCGATGAAATGTTTGATGATTTATGCAGATTTGCGAAAGAAGCTCAAGTGATGAAAGGTTAGTCGGGTTTTTTTGTATTTGTGTGATTGCCATTTTAATGGATGAGCATAAATAACTCTAATTTTTTTGACAGAAATCCGAGCAGTGTCAAAATCTGTCAAAAAGAGGGATTATAGCAAGCTAAAGGTATTTGACGATATGGTTGAGTATGCCATGGCTACTTATGGGAATAAGTGGGATATAGGAGATGACATTGTTGATGTGATACTTGAAGACTTGTGGGAAAAGTACGGAAATAAGGAGTCTGAGAAAGGTTAGAGTTAATGTTTGCAAGCTAAGAAAGTTGTAATTGGTGAACTCTAATTTCTTTCTGTTTTGTCAATCTTTCCAGATACTAACGTGAAAGGAAATGAAGTTGATGTCATCATTATTTCAGACACATCTGATGATGAGTGTGGGAACATGTCTTCTAAGACCACTACTTTGAAAGGTTCCACTTCCCAAGCGTCCAAGGCTTCCGCTCCCTAGGTTGTACTTGGTCTTGTAGCGGCTGTGGGATGCTCCAGCACAAATAGGAATGAGTGGTATGTGCCTCCCCCTAACGACCTCAAGTCTCCCCCATGAATATCGAGCCTCCCATCAAGAACAACCTTATCATATGTAGGGATATATAAATTTGAAAAACAAAAACCATAACATAATTTTAACTTCTGCCCAAGTTTTTCACCTACTAAAACCTCTTCCGATCAAGCCTTCGATCAAATCTTTGTTGTATTGAACGAAACAAGAGATTTGAGGGAAATGTGTTATTATCATTAAGTGGGTAGGGAGGATTACATCATTTTAAGAAATGAATACTAGACGCCTACCATTAATGCTTCTTTCCCCGAGTGAGAAGAATGCAAATACATTGATTGAAAGCAAATAAAATGTGTCCTTAGACATTGTAAGTTTCATACGTAGAACTTACGAAGAGTAGTGCCATTCCGGTTCTATCAATAGCCGTCTCCTTCCAAGGTTTCCGACTTGTAGGCTCCGTTGCCATATGCTTCCTTAATAACGAGGGCCCTTCCCATGTAGGTCCTAGTTTACCCCGGTACTCGACTTTACTTGCTACTGTTGAGTCGGAGGACATATTCCCCGGTTTGAAGGTCAAGGCCGGACCCGCTTGTTATAGTACCTTTCAATCTTTTGCTTGTGAATAGCCTCCGATTGAGGCTATTTCCTTCGTTCTTCGAGTAGGTCTAGGTTGCTACTGAGTCTTTCTTAGATTGTCTGCGCCGCTCAAGTTCATGACCCTTCGGTTCGACACTTACTCCGAAGGATGATAGCTTCCGTGCCATACGTCAAAGCTAACGGTGTCTCTCCGTGACTTGACTTTGTATGCGTTACGTGAGCCCAAAGTACTTGAGGTAGTTCATCTACCCAACCGTGATGACCGTATCCCACCTTCGTTCTATTCCTTGTATGATGTCTCTGTTAGTAACTTCCACTTGCCCGCTACCTTGAGGATGGTAGACGGAAGTGAAGGATTGTTTGATATTCGGGCCTCGCAAAACACTGGAATACCCTTTGACGACTTCCCATTATCCGAAATGATGATGAGGTACTGAACCGACGGATAATATGCTCCCACACAAATTTTTCCATGTGCCTTCCGTGATGGATGCCAAAGGCTTTGCTTCCACCCATTTAGTGAAGTAATCGATGGCTACGACCAAGAACTTTACTCCTCCGGAGCAACCGGTAGAGGGCCTACAATATCTATCCCCATTGGTCAAGGGCCATGCGGACGTTACGGAATTCATATCTTGCTTTGGTAGCCTTGGGAATCTTGAGTGGACTTGACAGCTTCACACTTCGAATGATTTCGACAGGCGTCCCATGCATCAAGGCGGTAATATCCGACCTCATGATTTTGGAAAAGCGAGCGGGGCCTGCGTGAAGTCCGCAGGATCCTTCATGAACTTCTTGAATGATGTTGGCGCTTGCCTTGGTCCTACACAACGAAGCCATGGGGACGAAAAGATCTTCAGATAGATAATTTCCCATGATTCTATATTGTGGTGCTTTGATGCGAACCTTTCGAGCTAACCCGATCTTCCGGCAAGATACCACTTATTAGATATTCTCTAATCGAGTCATCCAATTCGAGTCTTCCTCCTCAGACACGTCGGACACCTCCTTTCGGACGATGGACCTATCTCGCCAACACTTGACCAAAACTTCCTTAGTTAAATGAGCAAATGCCATTGATGCCGGTTGCTAAGTGCATCCGCCTTCTTGTTTTGATTTCTCCGAACATGCTCGTGTTGTAGGATGCGAACCCTTGAGCATTTCCTTGGCCTTATCCAGAATTGCTTGATCACAGTTGTCTTGCCTCGTAGGGAGCCTTTTATCCGATTGGCTACGAGTTATGAATCAACGAAGATAGCCAAGTCTTCTACCTCCATGTCTTTGGCCAATCGGAGGCCCGCTAGCAAGGCTTCAGACCGCTTCATTGTTCGAAGCGTCAATTCAAAGCGGAGCATAAGTGTACTCCTTCCTTTGGGATCAACAAGAATGAGACTGCCGAACCGTCGAGTGGAGGCTCGTCAAGATAAAGCTTCCACCCTTCGACCGCTTTATCAAGTTTCTTTTCAAGAACCGTTGTGTCATGTTTTGGTTGAGGCGTTTACGCTAAGAAGTCGCCAATGTTTGCCCTTTGACCGAGTTTCTACCCTTGTATTCAATTTCGTGTTCTCCTAGCTCAATAGCCCATTTAGATATCCTTCCAGTTTCTCGGCTCGAAGTATCTCGCTAATTGGTTTGTCGATGAAATACGGTTATGGGGTGAGCTTGGAAGTACCTTGAGCGCCTCGCAAACATGGACCAAGGCCAAAATTAGCTTCTCCAATGTTGGATAATTTAGCTCACTCCTCAGAGAACCCGCTAACTAAGTAGAAAGGATTTGCTTCTTCTCCCTTTCGCCAATAACACGTACTGATGCTTCAAGGAGGTGCGATATACATGAATAACACTTCGCTTTGATTGGGGCCGTAAGTGTAGGTAGAATAGCCATGAAATCCTTGAGCTTTTGGAAGGTCGTCGCATCTATACTCCATCGAACGTCTTTTTGTTCGTGCATCCTTTGAGTGTTTTGAAGAACGGCAAAGATCCGCTCGCACCCTTCGATAAGAACCCGCCGAGGTCGCTAGCTTTCCGTTCGGACTTTGCACTTCCTTTAGGGACTTAGAGGTCGCAAACCGTGATGGCCTTGACCTTGAAGGATTGGCCTTAATACCTTGCTTGGTGATCGGATGCCCCAAAATTGTCCTTCTTCCACACGAAGGAACACTTCTGGGATTTAATTTCATATTGATGGCGCGAAGGCGGTGAAGGTTTCCTTAATGTCGGAGAGCATATCCTCCTCGATCTACTCTTGATGACCATATCATCTACGTGACGCCTCTAGATTCCTACCTATCTCGCTTGTGGAAGGCTTTGTCCACTAAGCGTTGGTAGGTGGCACTGCATTTTCCAACCAAAAGGCATCTTTTGTAACAATAAACGCCTTTTCCCGTAAAAGGGTTGTCTTCTCTTCATCCTCTTCCGCCATTTGTATCGATGGTAACCCTTATAAGCGTCTAGGAAACACTTTAGCCGAAACCCCGACAAGGATTCCACCTTCCAATCAATTTTCGCAGAGGGTAGCAATCTTTCGGGCATGCTTTGTTAATATCTGTGAAGTCTACGCATTCTCCATCCTCCATCATGCTTCTGACCATCACCGGATTGGCCACCCAAGTTTGATACTTCACCTCTCCGAGTATGCCTGCTTTCACGAGCTCGTCCACTTCTTTGCATGCGCGACGCTTCTTTCAGAGCCGGGCTTGATGCTTTTGTTTGAGGGGTTCAATATGTTTGAACTCATTGAGCTTGTGTTCGGTCAAGGGCTTTCCGTCTATGATTAGAGTTCGGGAACCCCGTCATGTCGAGTAGGTCCATGAGAAGACATCCGCATTAGCACGTAGTACCTTTTCCAACCGCTTTGAAGGAGGTTGGGGCGCTTCCGATTACTACCGCCCGATCGGTAGAGATCATTTACCACAATGCGTTCTTGACGTCGATAATCGAGAACATCCTTCGAGGCTCTTCGAAACTGTTTGATCCTTTTGCCTACTTCGTAGGGTCCTTCACCTTATAGCCGGAGAAAACCGCTCCAATGCCGAAGGTGTTTGGAATTTGATCGCGGCATGTATGGTTGAGACAACGATGCCCATCTTCTGCATTGCCGTTCTCCCTATCAATAGGTTATAGGGATATTCAGACCTTACGATCGTGAAAATTAGAGTCTCTGTTCTTTTTAGCCTTCCTCCTCCAATTGTAACCTCTAGAGGGACTTCTCCCAAGGGCCATGAGTGTTCCCCTGAGAACCCTACTAAGGGTACCTTCGAATCTACTCTTCGACCTTATCGAAGGTTTGAGCTTTAGAAAACAGTTCTTAGATAACCGCAGAGCTACCGCAATGAGGTAGGCCCTTTTACTTCTCGCTGGAGATCAAGACCTTGATGACCACGGGGTCATTTGAAAGAACTTTCCTATAATTGAAGGAAAAGTGACATCTCCTACTCCGCACAAGGCTTCCTCCGTTTCTTTCCTTTTCAAACTAGAGTCATCCTTGTACAGCATGAGGATGGGTGCTTCTACAGGTGTGGTGTCTTTTCCCAACTGTGTGTCGGAGATCTTGTCTTTACCTTTCTTTATACCCTTCACCAAATGACCCAATTGGCCGGACTTCACGGCCTCTTCTATCTGTTTCTTGAGCTCTCTGCAGTTGTTGGTGTCGTGTCCGTAATCATCATGGAAGTAGCAAAATTTGGAAGTATCTCGGCCTTCCTCTGTTTGCCAAGCGAGGAGGAGGATCAAAGGTCTTGCACCTTTTCCAGTAGCAAGTATCTCCCTGGAGATTTGGACAGATTAGCCAAGAGCTCATGGTTGATGTTTTTGTGAGTACGGTGTGAACTGTCCCTTTTTGTGTTTGTTCCTTGACCCTTCCCACGAAGGATGCTTGGGCTTTCTTGTGACTTTCTTTATTTTCGAACGGAGCCCGTTGGTAGATACTTCTTTTGCTTGATCCGGTGTAAGCCTTCTCCACCAAACCTTTGTAGGTTGCGGGGAGATCGATGGAGAGGAATTCAACCAGACTTACATTTAGTAGACCATGCACGAAACCCGAGATGCGTTGGTCCTCGTGCAAGCCTATTATTTGTAACGTGTCATCGGTGTATCCGTAATGAAAGCCACAGTGCTCTCGTTTTCCTTCTACTTGATGTTGTGCTTCGTTAGGTGCGTTCTAGTAAACTTTTACATTGGTGAAATGTGATCCGAACTTGGCCTTGAGATCATCCAAATTCACAATGCTACGGTTTTTGCCCGTTCCACCATATCTGAGCGAGTCTCGTAGGGTGTATGTAAACATGTGACAAGCAATGTGCATCACCCACTTCGCATTCTAATAGCCCCTTCGAACAAGTGTAAAAGTTATCCGGATCCCTTTCCCATCGTAGGTACCAATATCGCGGGCATTTTCAACCCATCGGGCAAAGGGTAGTCTTCATCCATCTTACGGAGGGTGTTGTAGAGCCCATGGGCCCGAATAAAGCGATTATAAGGTGGCATGTAGGTAGGGGCAGCATTGTACGGGTTATGATTTGAGGTACTCCAACATGGTTTTAGTTAACATATTGAGGTAGCGGTAGGTATATAAGGTGGGTGACTTCCAACAGTGGCGAAGGATATACCATAGGTTGCCGTAGGGCATACTGTATGGTTGAGTAAAGGCGGGTTGCTAGCCCGCCTATTAGGTGGGGATAAACCCGCGAGGGTAAGATTGAGCACGAAAAGGAGGGCACATACCATGAGGAGGAAGATTTCCTCCCCATTCATTTGAGATGGATTGCCTTCACGCCGGATGTGTGAGAAGGCCTGCAACGGGACCCCGCCTCGTTCTTCCCGGATGAGCCGCCAAAGTGGTGGTAAATTAACCTCCGTAGCATCCCTTCGGTGACTCCTTCCATTGGAGCCTTCTATCGTTCCTTCCCGCTCAGTCGGATCCCTCCGAACGTCTTCAAAACCAACCGATCTTCCAATAGGCCTTGATCGCTCGAGACCCTATCCTTAGCAGGCGTGTAGCCCGTGAGCCAAGGGCCTAGTCTCCATTTCCAACTCTTCGTCATACTCATCGCTTGAGTATTCTAACTCCCTACGCATCTCCACATTCCGAGCTTGCCTCCTTCGAGCTCTTAGTAAAGACTCTAATGCTTCGATGTTAGCTTCGACAAACCGGACTAATTACCGATTCGGGGTTAGCCGAGGTTGAAGCATGGTTGTTGGGAGTTATTTCGGTGAGATCGTATGGTAAAGTGGATGCGGTTATATTGGGATGGTTGTTAGGATCATTGATCGGGATTGGTGCCAAGGTCGAGAAACCCGGAGGGTGTATCTTATCTTCCTTGATTCATGCCGTAAAACTAGTGAGAGTGATTGACTGGGTGTAAGTTTGGAATAACGAGACCAATAGTAGCGGGTCCCACGGATGGCGCCACCGATTGTACAATAATTAAATGACGACCGGGCCTTCGATGGTGATCGAAGGGTATGAGGGTGATATGCTTGCGCCAAACTTGTAGCCAATATGCAATAAGAAATACTAGACATACACTTCGTTAAGTGATTGCCAGGGTTGGGCCACAGGAACCACCTCGGTGTGTGAGTAAGTATGTGATATGAGTTGTAAATAATATGATGTATGTGAAATCTGTGTTGAGTGAACATACCATTGAAATGACTCGTCCAACCTATTTATAGGTGATGAAAATAGCTTGGAGAGTGTTAGCACACGCTTAGGAGATCATGGGGCGCCCCGATTTGTGGTAACCGCTAGGGCTTCATCCCCACTATCTCGGACTTGGCGGGAAGCTAAGGAAATAGTGGGAGCGATGGGGAAGACCAAGTCAAGGTTCTCCTTTGTCTTGGCATCTTCAGGAAGACACCGAAGGGCATAGGCCTTGGTGGCGGATTCTCAATGGTAACCATGTCAATGATGAATGGTTTACGCCACCAATGACTTATGAAGAAAGACTTGGGTCTTCGTAATTCAATTTCGATCGAGGTCGAGGGGGTCCTTCGACTTGATCGGAGGTACGTCATCACCGTTATTTTTAGTTGTTGATGTAATGAAGATGTATATTTTTGGTGATGATGGTTCTCGAAAGCGATACTTGTTAACATATATATTTTGCTTGATATGGTGTAATTAGGTGGTGGTGTAGGTATATTTTGGATTTGTTGTTTTCATTTTGTAGTTTGCGCTTGCATATCCAGTTTAGGTGGGTGCTTGGGAAAACCCATTTTGACTTATAAGGTCAACATAAACCAAATTATTAGAGGAACCACACCAATTGTTAGTATTTAAAATCTCTTTGTTTGACTTATAAAGTCAATGATTCAAATTGTAACCAAAATTCAATTATTATAAACATAGAAGCACACATATCGCTTAAGCTACATTTAGACCGAAAGACAACATAGCATTTCTTGCTAGGAATTCACTGCTTTAAATGACTAGTAGGTGATCCATTTGGTCTTTCAGTTGCAGTTAGTTCAAGTGATGTTTGTCTTGGGCGTTCTCCATTTGGTCTTTCAGTTGCAGGTGCTTCAAGTGGTGTTTGGCTAGGGCGCTCTCCAGTTGGTATTTCATCTGTAGGTGGTTCACTTTCTTCTTCATCTTTGCCCGGGATGCACCAACACTAGTAGGTGCGAGAATATGTAGACCCATCACATATGCACCACTATCTCCGTGTTTGTGTTTTCCTTGTAACACCATCTCTACCAAGATAAGATGTGTTTCTTATCTCAAGGCACACCGGACAAACATACCACATGAAATCTCTATAAGGTGGACGCCTTGAAAAAGGTCAATCCAACCTGTTTTCACTTTCAACCCAACGATCAACGATACCATTTGACAACCATTTTCTACATCCATGGTGATAATATGTTGGTATGATAAACAATTGCTGACTTAAGATGTATTATATAAGTAGATGGGAGTTGTGGTTGTTGAACAAGTAGATAAGGAGTAAAGACAACATAAATTCTTACAAACTAGTCAACTTATAAAGTAAAAAAAACAAAAACATGTTCAAACATGATATTGTCGATATTACAAATGGCTAGAAGAGTAGAAGCCTACAACCTTCGAAAACTGCTGGAATTTGTGCCATTCAGAGCGTGAATTTTATCCAGCACATATGGATGTCTTGGATATAACTCTTCCACGAGACACTCCATAGTAAGTCGCCTCGACTCTGCATCTTCAAGCCAATTTTTCCTCTCCCATTCCTCTTCAATTCTTTGTACATTCTCTCTTCCAAAACTACTGGAATGCTTCTTCATCCAACCTGGACTGCTCTTCATCTTCATCCAAATTTGTGTGTTCTTCTTTTTGCTCATAAAGAGCTTCAAGAAACTCTTGTTCCATAGTCTTCCTTATATGGACTTCATCCATCCACTGCAAAAGTAATACATTTGCACATCAACTAGAATGTAAACACACAAGAACAATCGTTATGCAAATGACAATTAAATGAATACATGTTGCTTTACGCCATCACAATGCCTTTTTCTACCTCAAGCTTAGTTTCCTTTGTTGGTTTTGGTACACGATCCTTGTGATGACTTGACTTATTATGTCCAACAGTTTGACAATTGGAGCATTTAATCATTACGAGCTCTAGATTTACCCATTTTGATGCAATTTCACTGAAAGGGTTGGCTTTATGTTTATGAATTCAAATTTGTGGTAAAATGTGAGAATAAATTGCTTGCTATAAGTTAATGCAAATGTGAGGACAGGATAGGGAACTAAAACCTTAGTCCCCTATACTCTTAAACTGTTTGAGCAAGGACCATACTTCTACCAACACCCAATACAATCAAAACCGATATAACAACTCTCTTAGACGAATACAACAATTAACAACATAATTAAGAAATTAAAACACTAGAACATAACATATAGATTCATTAATTTCATATTAAACATTAAATATTCAGTACCTATTTTTCCAGAAAAAAAGGGAAAACATAACCACTTCATTTCCTTCTCAACACTTCCTAAGATCATCAAGGAAGTTATTCCTGTCACACACCTGTGAGTGTGTCTAACATATCATCCTCCTTATCTTCAACGCCTTCAAGACATTAGCCTTTTGCTTCTTGCGAAGATCCTCGAGAACCTTGTAGTTCATCACCGTAGTTCGAAAGCCTTCGACCTCAGAGATGTATTCTTGGGTTTCCTTCATACCAAGAATCAAGTCAGTCAAAGTGTTTTGGAGTCCATTAGCAATTTTGATGTCCTTATCGTTTTCTCTCTGATAAAAGAGAGAAATCGAGTCAAACATGTAGTCAGATTTCGAAGCTTTGGCGAGTTCTTCAAGTAGTGGGAAGTCAGCCATTAGAGGTTGTTGAGATTTTGTTAGGATATGGGCATTCTTGATTGTTGGTATGCAATTAGTATGGGTTGTTAACCCATAAATACCAAAACCAACTGGACGTTCCAAATTCATGGACTAATTGTGAAGTTAGTAAAAAGAGAAATAGTCAAGTTTGTGTGAGAAAAAATACGCGAGAATTTTAAGTGCAAAAAATGACTAACTGACCAAATTCAGGGACCAAGTGTGACATTTTAAACCTGTTACCCTGCAACTAGACCTTTTGCCTTCCTTGATACGCTTATACACAATTAATGTGTTGGGAATCACCAAAACAACCCAACTAACAAGATCCGAAACAATAAACACTATCATAATAACCCGACCCAATTAACAAAACCCAATCAAAACCAAACCTAACATACATCCACACTCACGTACTGAAAAACACATCTAGTCAAACCCATTCGTAAAAAAACAAAAAAATAACAATGAAGGATAGAAGCATATTCGTCTCAACTTTTAAGGATGTGAAGGAAGAAGAAGAAGGTGAGGTCCTGTTCAGAATCCACTATAATGGGATTTTTGATTATAGCCCACTCATGTATGAAGGAGGTTCATTAATTAATATGTGTGCCTTTACCAGTGATAGGGATATACTTAGTTCAAGCCTTGATAATGTGTTATCAAAGATTAATGAACAAAAATGGGCGTTGTTTTTCTATGATCCTAAAGAATCCCTAAAAAATGGTTTGCATTTGATTCATACTGATGTTGATGTTCATACTTTGTTTGGAATGGTTGAAACAAATGAGTCAGTTGATATCTTCGTTGCCCACAAGCCCCAAAAGTTAGCACAATTTTACTTAAAAAACATCAGTTTTGAAGTTGTAGGTTGGGTAGAGTAGGATGCTAACTTTAGGATGCTTAGTCAGACACCTTTTAGGACTAGACGTCAATGGCAGGGGATAGATAAGAAAAAAATGCAGGGGAGTGGAACCAGGACACCAAGAGTGAAAGGTGGTGTTGTAATCAAAGAGGAAGAAGGGGTTGTAGCTAAAAAAAGGGAGAAAATTAAAGGAAAAGGAAAAGGAAAGATGGTTGATGAAGAGGATGTTTTGCCAAGAAAAAAGGGAAAAAGTTGTTCAAGAATTTAGCGAGGTTTAGATGGGAAGGAAGGCCAAAATGGTTGAGTTTGCGGGGTTTGATGTTGAGAACTTGCTGGTTTTGATGTGGATGGGAAGGTGAAAGGGTTGGTAGTCTTCTGGCGATGTTTCAAGCGGTGTTAAGACACCCTTTAGAGCAAAGAAAAGATTACAAGCTGCGTCCTAATCTCGTTCGCCCAAAGGCGACCTAGGTGATGTTTCGATGATGAATACCATGTCATGTGTTTAATTCCATTGTCGTAATAGTACAGTACCTAACTTATATGTTTGTTGTTTGTATACTTGTTTTTGCGAGATAAGTAGCAAATGACATCATCAATTTAGGGTTCATGTTTTGTCGGTTCAATAGTTTCTATCGATCGAGTGTGTAGATCATTTGAAGATTCAAAGATTGAACATTTTGAAGTTGGGCCCAAATTCATCTTTTATATTTTGTAAAATATCGGTATATTACCATGTATCGAGACAATGACTCCGTAGTATCGCTTAAGTTCCAGTTTCATCAAACATTTGTATATGGTTGATTGTTATAAGTCAACTAGCTAAGTAGTTGATAATGTATAAATTTGTTTGTTTATCCCGGTAAATTACGTGTGGTCATATTTTCTTTACCGATTGACTTTTATAAGTCATACTTAAGCTGTTAGGGTACATCGATATAATTTGTCCAAACAATAACCCCTTTATGTGTTGGTGGAATAGTTCTTGAGTTAGAATTAACTAAGGTGAGGTATAAATGTGTATGGATTATAATACCCTCCACTAACTAACAGAAAAAAGACATTGACAACGCCGTTATTGGTCAAGGGACGATTTTGGCATTTAAAGGCCAAGGTTTGGACCTCTGCCGATGATAACGCCGAGATTTGTCCCATCGCAAAGCGTTTTGCCAAGTTTATAGACCAACCGTGTATTTTAGTCTTCTTCTTATTTGATCCTAGCTTACTCAAGTGTATATATGTAAATTCTGTTTGTAACATGATGCCGATACTTTTAAATTTTTGATATGTTGGAAATATGTTGGAAATATGTTTTTGCAGACAAGGTAGCAGCAGCATCATCAATTTAGGGTTCATGTTTTTTCAGTTCAACAGTTCTATCGATCAGAGCTGTGTAGATCATTTGAAGATTCAGCAGTTGAACATTTTGAAGTTGGGCCCAAATTCATCTTTTATATTTTGTAAAATATCAGTATATTACCATGTATCAGACAATGACTCTGTAGTATCAGTTAAGTTCCAGTTTCATCAAACACTGTATATGGTTGGTTGTTATAAGTCAACTAGCTAAGTAGTTGATAATGTATAAATTTGTTTGTTTATCCTGGGTAAATTCTGTGAGGTCATATTTTCTTTACCAGTTGACTTTTATAAGTCATACTTAAGTGGTTAGGTACACTGATATAATTTGTCCAAACAATAACCCCTTTATGTGTTGGTGGAATAGTTCTTGAGTTAGAATTAACTAAGGTGAGATATAAATGTGTATGGACTATAATACCCTCCACTAACTATCAGAAAAAAGACATTGACAACGTCGTTATTGGTCAAGGGACGATTTTGGCATTTAAAGGCCAAGGTTTGGACCTCTGCCGATGATAACACTGAGATTTGTCCCATCGCAAAGCGTTTTGCCAAGTTTATAGACCAACCGTGTATTTTAGTCTTCTTCTTATTTGATCCTAGCTTACTCTAGTGTATATATGTAAATTCTGTTTGTAACATGATGCCGATACTTTTAAAAATTTGATATGTTGGAAATATGTTTATAATAAAATATTATATTTAGTTATTAGGTGGTGTAATACTTTTATTACATGTAAAGTGTAATAAAATTTATCTCATCGTTTGCTAATTACTTATGTCAATTATTGTGACATCTTACGTGCATAATGTCACCGACTACCACTTACATATTGTCTCAAGATACACGGATATCATACTATTTCCATATGTATAGTTTGTCATTTCTTAAACTTATCGCCATCCATAAGGTTATCGTCACTGAAAATGAATAACCAAAAAAACATTGCTTGCCTTAAATATTTAATCACTTGATGTTGGAACATCACTAATAAAATTTCTTGTATTTTATAGTGACCCACGAACTGGAAATTAGTGACAGTTTTTCTGTCACAAAGTCGTCTCTAATGAACCATCATTTTGGCAAAGACACACCTATTCGCAAATGTGGCGGTTATATCTATTAAAAAGGCTTCTATGGGTGAACCATCGAGACTGTTTGCATCCGTCTCAATTAGCGACGGTTATTCTGTCGCTGGGTCGTCGCTAACTGCAGATTTTTGTGAACCATTGTGACTATTACGAATAGAAGTGTCTCTAAAGCCATTTGAAGGGGTATTGTGACTGTTTTGAAGGGGCATCATGTGCCTATAAATAAAGGACGAATTTGCCACTTTGGAATCATCAAAAACAGATAAACCTCATCAATCTCCATCACAATAACATATCAGATTCGCTAGATTCAAGTTTATATACTTGGATTGATTGTTGTATCCTCTAAACAGTTCGTACAAGATAGGACGAATTTCTGTTTAAAGACACTGCTTTTGCAGGCCTCAATCACGTTGTTGTAATATTTCATATTTGTTTATATTATTCTTATTCAAACACCAATAATACCTCATATTTGAATAGAAAATAAGATAATATAAATTACTTATTATTCTATTTCCATCAAATGTAATATGACATGCATCAGATTAGGTGTATTTTGGACTTGAACCTATCATAGTGAGTACATATCGGATCTACTTTGTGGATAGTGAACATAAGTCTTGAACTAGCCACGTTTTGTAGTAAATCGAGACAATAAGTATCACACATATCATATTTGTGTAATAACAGATTCTTACCGTTGTGTTCATTTCGGTCGTGAACATATCCTTATTCATGAGAATTTTAGAGAACTTAGCCATTTGGTTCCCAAAGATGCGACCACACATCAATCTCATATAGGTAATGCCAATCAAGAATATTCCGCAGTATTCCACTGTAAAAGCCATTAGCATTATTAAGAATTAAAATTCAACCCTTAATCATCAACGAAAAACACACAAAATTCATCTTAGGAATGGGCATACCTGTGTGTTAGTACTTTTGAGTCTTCCTCAACTAGTTTTCTTATTGAACCTAGATCATGGGATCTCCAGTTTTGCTAGGTTAGGTTTCCGTCGAGCAATCACTCATTTTGTTGGCTTTAAGCCCATACCCCTCGATGTAAATATGACTTGTTCTCTACAAAGGCCTTTTGTCAAAGGATCTGCTATATTGTCCTTTGACTTAACGTAGTCGATGTAAATGATTCCATTTCTTAACAAGTCCTTTATCGTATTGTGGCGACGTCTTATATGTCTTGACTATCCGTTATAGATATGATTCTTTGCTCTGGTAAGAGCAGCCATACTATCACAATGTATACATACAGCAGTCACAGGTTTTGGCCACAAGGGAATACCCTCTAGAAAGCTTCTAAGCCATTCTGCTTCTTCAGCAGCTTTATCTAAGGCTACAAATTCTGCTTCCATAGTTGATATGGTATTCACAGTTTGCTTAGGCGATTTCCATGATATAGCAGCCCCACCAAGTGTAAATACATATCCACTTGTGGACTTGCCTTCATTATGGTTGGAAATCCAGTTGGCATCACAAAATCCTTCTAATACTGGAGGATATTTAGTGTAATGTAACCCATAATCCATTGTATGCTTAAGGTATTGAAGCACTCTTACTAGTGCATCCCAATGATCTCTACCGGGGTTATGTAGTATCGGTGAGTCGACTTACACTATATGCCAACCGGTCGTGTACAATTCATTATATACATCAAGCTTCCTAAAACTTGTGTATATTTCAACTGTGATACACTTTGTCCTTTGTTTTCTTTAATTGAACCTTAGGATGAAATGGAGTTACAACTGGTCAATCATCATAGTGCCCAAATTTCTTAAGGGTCTTCTCAATGTAATGAGATTGGATAAGGATGTATCCATTGGAATTCTTATACCAAGAATGACATCAGCTTCTCCCATGTCTTTCATATCAAATTAAGAATGAAACATTTTCTTGTTTTGGTTAATTACATCCATATTTGTACTCATAATCAACATATCATCCACATATAAACAAATAATGACAAATACATTTGTGTATTGTTTAACATAAACACATATATCACATTCGTTTATTTGATAGCCGTTTGATAATAGAGTGTTATCAAACTTCTCATGCTATTGCTTTGGAGCTTGTTTAAGGCCATACACAGATTTAACCATTTACATACCTTATGCTCTTGACCTTTGACAACAAACCCTTCGGGTTGTTGCATATATATATATTTCTTCATCTAATTCACCATTTAAGAACACAATCTTCACATCCATTTGATGTTTAATCAGGTTGTGAATTGCTGCTATAGCCATTAACGTTCTTATAGAGGTTATCCTTTGGCTACTAAACGAGCCTTATACTTTTCTATGGTACCATCAGGTCTTAGTTTCTTTTTGAAGATCCACTTATGGCCTATTGGTTTATGTCCCGAAGGAAGATCAACCAATTTCCATGTATTGTTATGCACAATTGAGTCTATTTATAGCCTCTTGCCAATAAGGTGCTTCTGATGAGTCCATAGCAGCCTTATATGTTTGTGGTTCTTCATTCACAATATAGGTCATATAATCAGGTCCAAAGTCTTTAGAGACTTTTGCACGCTTACTTCTTCTAGGTTCATCATTCTCTTGTGGAACCTTAGAATTGTCGTCTCTTTGTTCTGGAGACAAATGATCATCAAATACTCTTTTCCTTGGATTTGAGATTTGTTTCTCTTTATCCTTATAAGGAAAGGTATTCTCAAAGAATTCTGCTTCAGCAGATTCTATAATTGTGTTGTTGCTTATGTCCTCTACATTGGATTTGTAAACCAGGAACCTATAAGCAGCACTATTCTTTGCTGGACCAAGATAAACACAATCAACTGTTTTTGGTCCAAGTTTGGTTCTCTTTGGTAAAGGTATTTGAACCTTTGCCAAACAACCCCACACTTCCATCCTTTTATAAGAAGGTTGCTTTCCTTTCCATAATTGATATGGAGATTTGTCACTCTTCTTATGAGGAATTTTATTCAACATTGTATTTGCAGCAAGACATGCTTCTCCCCATAGACTATGAGGAGCCCCTGAAGTAATTAACATTGAATTAATCATGTTCTTCAATGTTCTATTCTTACTTTCAACCACGCCATTTTGTTGTGGGGTGTATGGGGCTGTTGTTTGGTGTACAATACCATAAGTAGAACAAAATTCAGCAAAGTTATTGGATTCATATTCTCCTCCTCTATCAGACCTTAGAATTTTGATCTTTTTGTATAGTTGATTTTCAACTTCTGCCTTATATGTCTTAAACATATTCAAGGCTTTATCTTTAGTATTTATTAAGTACACATAACAAAATTTGCTGCAATCATCAATGAAAGTAATATAATAATTCTTTCCTCCTCTTGATGGTGTTGCTTTGAAATCACATAAATCGGTATGGATTAAACCAAGTATTTCATTTGATTTTTCTACAGATTTGTATGAATGACTTGTGTATTTCGATTCGACACATATTTCACATTTGGATATTTTATCCATTGTGCATTTAGGCAACATGCCTAAGTTTATCATTCTTTGCAAGGAACGAAAATTAACATGGCCTAATCTAGAATGCCATAAGAAAGAAGGATCAATCATGTACACAGAAGCGGTGCTAGTGCCTGCGTTATTATTATTAATAACATTGTCATCACTTACAACACTTAGTTTAAAGAGTCCCTGATCAAGGTAACCCTTTCCAACATACACACCACCCTTAGTGATTACAAATTTATCTTCTTCAAATACAAGTTTAAATCCCTTATTACTAAGAATAGGGCCAGAAATCATATTCTTGGTGATTTGGGCACATGCAACACGTTTGAGAGTACAAGATCCTTTCCAGAAGTCAACTTCAATATGACTTTGCCTTTTCCTTCAATCTTTGAAGAAGTTCCATTCCCCATGAACATTGGTTCAGTTTCATTCACCTTTTGGTAAGATACAAACATCCTTCTTGAATTACATATGTGCTTTGTTGCACCAGTATCAAACCACCAATCAACATCATTCGTGGTCAAGAAGGCTTCAATTACTCCAGCAAATTGTGTTGGAGATTCCACATGGTTTGCTTGGTTGGAATTTCTTCCAGAATTTCCCCCTCCATGTTCTTTTTTGTGGCGACAATCCTTGGCTTTATGACCAGGTTTTCTACAGACCCAACAATGATACACTTTCTTGAAGTTGTTGCTATTTTGTTGGGTGTAATCCTTCTTTTTATCTTTAGAAGAATTCTGTCCAGAACCACCACCATATTTGCCTTTGTTTTTTTGGTTGGACTTTGATTTGGAAGAGCTTTCTCCAACCATGTTCGCATTTGGTTCTATTGAATTTGCATCAGCCTTTTCTTGCATTCTGTTATCTTCCTCAACACGAATTTTAAGAACAAGTTGCTCAAAACTCATATCGTCAGTCAAGTGTTTAAGATATAACTTAAAATTTTTCCAAGATGGAGGTAATTTTTCAATAATAGAACCAACAAGAAAGTTAGAGTTAATACCCATGCCTTCAACTTCCAATTCATGGACAATGATTTGGAGTTCTTCCACTTGTTTCACAACAGGTTTTGCATCAGTCATCTTGAAGTTCAAAAATTTGCCAATGGTTCACAATACCCTCGAATGGCCTTAGAGACACTTCTATTCGTAATAGTCACAATGGTTCACAAAAATTGCAGTTAGCGACGCTTTAGCGACGACTCAGCGACAGAATAACTGTCGCTAATTGAGACGGATGCAAACAGTCGTGATGGTTCACCCATAGAAGCCTTTTTAATATATATAACCGCCACAATTGCGAATAGGTGTGTCTTTACCAAAATGATGGTTAATTAGAGACGACTTTGTGACAGAAAAACTGTCACTAATTGCCAATTCGTGGGTCACTATAAAATACAAGAAATTTTATTAGTGATGTCTTCCAACACTTGATACATGACGCCGCAACGCGGGTATTAATTTGGCTAGTAGAATATGAAATTTAAACGGTATGTGAGTTTAATAAAAGAAATTAGTTTGGTAATCAGCTAAATGTTTTACGAGCTAGATATATTTTGAAATAATTATACATAAAACAAATAAATATGCATGTTACTACGCAGAGAGAGTTAGGGAGTCAAAGATATATAGGAAGATAAAAGAATAAAATGCATCACTTTTGATATTTTGATGCGAAAATTTAGCTCTATATATGGAAAACTATCAATTTGTCATCAACACCAAATTCATAATTTGCTTATAAATATACTCGTTTGATTTCTTGTGTTCACCGGAGAAAAACATTGTACTTGTAACAATGGCTACTAATTCCTTCTCATTCACGAAAGTCTTATTCTTGTTATCGTTTATTTCTCTTATCTTAATATCAAATGCCTACGCTTCTAAACCATATGAGTTGGTTAACAAAGTTTGTCACGAACAAGCTAACGTTGAGTTTTGCTTGGATATTTTGAAATCCGATAAACGTAGCAAGTTTGCAAAAGACATCACCACCCTTACAAAGATCGTTGTACATATCGCCACCAAGTATTCAACAAGGACGCGAGATCACTTCAAGGGATTGAAAACCGGTCCTCCCGGTTTGTTGAAATCACTTAAGGAATGCATTCCTGCGTATAATAGTGTGATTGCTAGTTTCAAGATTTGTTTAAAAGAAGAAGATTGTGAATTGACTGGTTACGACATTCATGTTGCTGGGGACGAGGTTGAACGTTGTCAAAGGATTGCTGATGATAATGGGGCTCGCGACTCGTTCATTACACCTGCCAACAATGTCACACTCGATTTTTGTACGCTTAGTGAATCGTTAGCTAACCTTATGTGTGACAAGGATATGCTATAAAAAGAAAGGATATGTTTACATATGAATAATAATTAACTTAAATAGTTAACTTAAAAGTCTTGTGTTGTTTCGCAAATATATTTGTACTACTTTGCTCTTAGTTAATATGCTTGTTCAAGAACTCTTCTATGAAATACCTAATTAAAACTCATGGCTTGAAACAATCACACCTAAATTAATAAAATAAAAATAAAAAGAAGAAGAAAAGGCTTAAACTTAACACAAACAACAAAAAATGGCATTTCATCACAGGAAAGTATATAAAAGAGCGATTTTGAAAATATTGCGCTTAGTCATATTTAAATTTTAGATATGGACAATTTCCACTAAGCAATTACTATTCATCAAACTGTTAAAATATATAGTGTGGTGCAAGCTCATGTTTTTCTATTAAGTCAAAGGGCTTGTTGTGTCATGTTTATCTAATGTTTGTATCTTTGGCTTTGGATAGCAGGTTTTATATTCTTGAGGAGCTAAAGTGTAACATGCTACTATAAAAGCCTGGAGCCTAGCCCTAATCAGATTATCATCTCATTATTTTCTCACACTAAGTTTCGTATCTCTCTCTAGTTCGGTATTATGCGGTATTGATATTCGGGTTTACTCGATCATCTTGATCGCTTTATAGTTGGTAGGTATTGATTGAGTGTTGTAGTGAGGTTCTTTGTGTTACAATATTTGTAGTGAGATAGATAGGATCCTTCCAGGGGACTATCTTTTCTCGTGTATTTTGGTGAGCACGCTTTGTGGACTCATCTTCTTGACTATTCGATTAATAAAAGATTTCACCAATGGGTGGTTGGTGGGTGATTTGATTGTGTTGTGGTTGATTTTGAGATTAGATCTGTTATTTTTACATGGTATCAGAGACACGGCTTTGATCTCTGTTGGTTCTTGATATTAGGGTTTTTAGGGTTTGATCTCAAATTTGGGGGTTTCTTGTTTCTTGAGCAATTGGGATCTTTTGAGGCTGTTTTCTTAACGGTTGTGGTGTTAATTGTTGATTCTAGTGGTGGATCTTGGATTTATCAGTTAGGGTTTTTTGAAACCCTAATTTGGTAAATTTGGGGATCTTGATTTTGGTGATTCCTGGTGGTGTTATTGGGGTTCTTGATTGGTTATTGACTCTCTTGACTAAGTGAATCAAGAGGGTTGGTAATCTGGTCTCCGCTGCGTTATCTTTGAAAGGTTTATCTCTCTTCTCTTAATTCACTGAATACTTTAGTTGTATCACTGCAAACTCTGTGGGTAACATCTTGACCTGCCTCCTTGAGAGGTACGAAAACCTGCTCTTCCCACAGATAGGTGTGAGAGTGGGTATTTCAGTTGAATTGGGTGTGTGTATTAGTGTTCTTGGTAGTTTTGTTGCTGGTATCTTTAGTTGGTTTGGTTCTTGGTTGTTTTCTGTTTTGTTTGTTTGGTATCATTATCCGTAGTTATACATTTAGTTATCTGTTTGTCTTGTTTCTTGTTGGTATGGCTGAAGTTCTTATTAGTTCTTTGGATGCTGGTAATCCTCTTTACTTGCATTCTAGTGATAACTCTAATGTTCCTATTGTGCATTTTAAACTTACTAGGTCTGATAATTACAAAATGTGGTCCACTGCTATGAAAATTGCTTTAAAAGGTAAAATAAAATGGGATTTGTTGATGGTTCTTGTGTTAAACTCACATTAGCCCTGTTCTTTCCCAGCAATAGGAAAGATGTAATGCCATTGTTCTTGGCTGGATTCTTGGGTCTTTGTCTCCTGAGTTGTACTTAGGACAGGTTTACTCAGAAATTGCATCTGAAGTTTGGGATGAATTACAGGAAACTTATGATAAAATTGATGGTTCTGTTATCTTTAATGTGATTCATAAAATTAACTCTCTTAAGCAAGGTGAATTATCTGTGCCTGAGTATTATCATAAGTTGAATTCTCTATGGAGAGAATTTGACACTTTAACTTTGTTACCTGCTTGTACGTGTGCTGCTCATGAGGGTGTGTTGAAGCATAATCAGCTTATTAGACTTATGCAGTTTCTTATAGGCTTAAATGATGTATATCAATCAATTAGGAGCAATATTCTGGCTAGGGATCCTTTACCAGATGTTAAAGAGGCCTTTAATGTGGTCTCTAGGGAGGAGTCTCATAGAGGACTCCACCTAAGTTTTGGTTCTAACAGCAAAGTTCAACCGGCTGCCTTTGTTACTAAGACCAATAATAATTCCAACTCTAATAACAATTTTGTTAGGAGAAATGGTAATAGTAATAATAATAATGGTAACAGGGGACCTAATCCTAATCTGGTTTGTAAACACTGTGGTCTAATTGGGCATACTATTGAAAGATGCTTTGAGTTAAATGGTTATCCTCCTGGTTTTAAAAGGAATCCTAATTTGTCTAAGCAATCTGCTGTTGTCAAAAAGTTTAATGCTAATAATGCAGATGTGTCTCAACCATCCACTTCTTCTGGTTCTATGACTGGGTCTTTCACTAATGATCAAATGATGAAACTCTTAAGTCTCATTAATGAAAAACCCTCTGCTAATGGTTCTGCAAGTATGGCAGGTATATCTACCACTTTCTTCAATAACAATGTGATGTTTAATATGCACTTTGAGAAATTTTTCTGTGCTAAGTCTAGTTCTGTGAAGTATCATGTTACTTTAGGATGGGTTATTGACTCTGGTGCTAATCAGCATATGACTGACTCTACTAAGAATATGTTTAATGTTGTTAATATCTCTAGTCTTATGTTAACTGTTGGTCACCCTAATGGTACTGTTGCTAATATCACTGCTATTGGTAGTCTTAGAATCACTTCTGGTGTGGTTTTATTTGATGTTCTTTTTGTTCCTGAGTATAATGTGAGTCTGTTGTCTATTAATAAGATGATTAAGGACAGTTGTTGGTTTTGATGAGCATAAATGTTACATTCAGGATTTGAATCTGGGCAAAATTGTGGGGACTGGTAGTGTGTCTGGTGGTCTTTATTTGTTTGATGAAACCGACCGTGGTGAGTCTAATCTTGCTATGTGTAATTCGTGTTTGTTTGTCATGTTTACGAGTTGTGGCACCAAAGGCTTGGTCATCCCCGATCAAGTCTTGTCTACTTGGGTAATAAAATTGGTTTTAAAAGGTGGATCATCTTTCTCCTTGTGATGTGTGTCACAAGGCCAAACAAACTAGAAAACCTTTTTCATTAAGTGAACATAAAGCTAAATCTGTTGGGGATCTTATTCATTGTGATGTTTGGGGTCCTTATAGGGTTACTAGTAAAGAAGGTTATAAATATTTTTTAACTTTGGTTGATGATTTTAGTAGAGTTGTTTGGGTATATCTTCTAAAATCAAAAACTGAAGTTTGTGATCATATTACAAATTTTATAAAACTTGTCTTTACACAGTTTAATAAAAAAAATTAAGATCATAAGATCTGATAATAGAACTGAGTTTGTCAACAATCACTTATCTACTATTTTTTCTGAATTAGGGATAATTCACCAAACTTCTTGTGCCTATACTCCTCAACAAAATGGGATTGCTGAGAGGAAACATAGACACCTGCTTAATGTTGCTAGGAGTCTTATGTTTCAGGGGGGGGATTCCCTTGAATATGTGGTATGAATGTGTTTTAACTGTTGTATATCTTATTAACAGGCTTCCCTCCTCTGTCTTGTCTGGTGCTTCCCCTTATTTTCTAGTTTATGGTAAGGATCCTAGTCTCTCTCACATCAGATCCTTTGGATGTCTATGTTACTCTACTATTCTAAATTCACATGATAAGTTTGATTCTAAATCTGAAAAGTGTGTCTTAATTGGTTTTTCTAGTGTTAAAAAAGCTTATAAATTGTATGGTTTGGAAAGTAAATCTGTTTTTTACTCAAGAGATGTTACATTTTATGAAACTGTGTTTCCTTTCAAAATGAAGTTTTCAAATGTTTTTAATAAGTCTGCAAATGATTTTGATAAATCTGATATTGTGTTTAATAATTCAGAATCAAACTTTGATGAGAATAGAGTAAACAACTTGAACTTTTTTGACATTCATGGGTCTGAAAGTCCCAATGATGAAGAGGGGTACCCTTCTAATGAGGAAGGTAGTGGTATGGTACCTCTAGATGATTGTGCTAGCACAGTCAATGAAGGAGGTGCAACCACAGCAACCCAGATAGAGGATACTATCACCTCTGAGGGCACAACTCAAAATACTTTTAATGGTGAGGATCAAAATATTCAAATGGAAGCACCACCAAGTGTTAGGAGGTATAGTAGAACTAGAAGTCATCCTGTTAGGTTTAATAACTTTGTTGTTGGTAGTAATGTGAAGTATGGTCTGAAAGGTTTATGGATAATTATTAATATATGTATGACTGGATTCGAACTCGAGACTTCGGGATTGCACACATTACGTATGAGAATCAATGTATAAATAATTAATATATAAAATGTTGTATTTAATTATTTGATCACGAATAAAACAATTAACGAGAGTTGGGATTTAACGGAGTTTTGATTATCGGTCGTTAAATGTCAACGAGATATGAAGAAAAGTTAACAAGCCAAGAGAAGGTTTTAGGAATCCTATTTTGGGCTTGTTTTGGCCGAAAACTATAGAATCCCACATCGGAAACTATAGTAAACTTGACATCTACCATAAGGCTATAAATACATCCCTATGTATTCATCATTTGGTACACTAGATTTCAATAGAAGGCCAAACTTCTTCTTTCTTCCCTCTTGTTCTTGGTCGACGAGTGAATCCCCATTGTAAGGGATTTACAAGTGACCTTAAGCATAACAAAGGTGTTTGGTTAATCTATTGTGATCAAGAACCTAGCTTTTCTCATTGATTCGCTACTAATACGTGTGTACAAGAACGAAGAGCAAATACACTTGTGTTTGCATATCTTGGTGGGTCGACAAGGGTTTTGGTCGACATTCATAAACCCTAATTTATTAGGGTTTAGGGTTTCTTGGTTATTGATCTTAATTGGGGGTTTTCATAAACCCTAATTGCATTGATTCGCAAAAGCTACGCATATACTTTTAATTCGGTTAATTAATTTACAAGTATTATTCCTATTACTTCCGCTGCATGCTTTGATGATGTTTATGTGTTTTTCTATAATTGTTATGATTAGTAAAACCCAACAGTGGCATCAAGAGCCGTTAATACGTTGTAATTAATTACCGAAACACATAAAAATTGAATCTTTGTGATTATTACATGCTTTTATTGGTTTCTAGGGTTTTAAAATTGGAACCCTAATTTTTTATTAATTGGGTCGATTACCCTTTAATTTTTAATTAGGTTTTATATTTTTTGTAAAACTTGTAGAAACCCTAGGATTGCATGTATATTTTTATGTGGATAATTATGTGTAATTGTTATGTGACATAATTATGCGTATCTTGGGATTGAATAATTGTTATGTGGAATCCATGGTAAATACATGCATGTTTTATCATGGATTATTGATTATATGATTAAATTGTTAAGTATATATATTTATCGTTAATTGTTATGTTTATTCACATGTAATTCGTTTTGATAAATATTGAATTGGGGAAAACCTCAATATATCTAATGAATCAATTATGTGCTATGTGGTATGTGTTTTAGCTAAGACTTACGCAATCGATTCATCGATGTATGTGGCTCACGTTGTACTTGATGAAAACACGTGGAAGTCTTGGTTAAACATATGCATTCTTAAACCTAGAATTGATTATTAGGGTTTTATCGAACAAATTATGCATGTGGCTAATTATTTTACATATGTTAATTGTTAAGTTATATGTGTATTATTTGAGTTTCTTTTAATTTTATTAAAGTGCCTTTTGTTTATATTGTATGACACGTTAGTAAGCAAAAAGGGTTTTTTTGAGAATAGAAAATTAAATGGACTAAATAATGGCGAAATTTGATTTGTTTTCTAAGTATTAAATCTTGAACTTTAATCAACTCGATCTTGATTGTACTAAATGGTTAGAACGGCTCACCCACTAGAACAAACTCAAAAGGGGTTCAAAGAAGTGCGCATAAATACACCGAAAGGATGTCTAAGGTTATGCTTGGCGCTTACACGGTCCTCTGCCCCCGTATGCGTTCGATTGAGCTACCTAGTATAACTATTCTATGTACGAAGCATCTTAGTGCAAAGTTGTAAGTTTCTCAATGCATCGATTAAAACTTTGTAGAATTTAATCTTAGCAATTTAAAACTATGAGTAAGGTTTTGAAATTTTTGTTATGAAGATGTATGCATGCTTCTTCATACATAAGTTTTGATTACACGTCAAAAATTGTACCCTTTAAAATTTAAGTTTATGCCATCTAATAATATGAAACACTTGAAGTTGTAATTTAGTTATGTGAGACCTTGAGCTAGATTACAATAACAAGGTGAATTTTTTTGTTGTGTGAGACCTCAGCTTAATTATTTGCAGTTTCTAAATTAGACAACTTAATTAAGTTAGTTAGTGAGACCTATGACTTAAGGCATAAGATGGGATAAAACATTCTTACATTTTGCATAATTGTTTGGCAAAATTTTAAATCCCATATTTTCTAGGAATTGAAAACTTGTTTGTCAATTATTGTTCTTCGACAATTACCTATTCTATACTTTCATCACTAGCAGATCAACTGATGTGGTGAAACTATGATAATGAGGGTCCTAGATTCAAGGAAAGTTCTATGGTTAATATGAATATTGACCTAAGGGTATTTTATTTTCTTGAAAGATTTAATTATCGAAAATACTAAAATTGAATTTTGTTAATTCTTTTGATTGTATTAATGCAACATTAAACCAGAACGTGGTTTGGGCTTTGGTAAATTGATCTAGTTCGTTTTCAAACAAATGTTTGATCAAGAACAATTTACTAAAAGACAAACATAAACTCTTTTCCATGGAAGAAGAGTGAGACTCAATCCTATTCCTTTTCATGATTGAGAAAGGTATGTTAGGAATATAAGAATTGTCTAAATTCTAATATAACTCATAGCAACTTTAATAGTTAAGAAAACTGCACACCATGTTTTCCTTAAGAGATTTCATTACCCTCTGTTGGTGATTGAATTCTTTTATGACATTTTGGTCAACTAGAAAACATGTTTGACATTTTATGAGTTATTAAATTATAATCTAGACTAATTACCGCAAAAATTGGTAAAAGACAAACTAGTATATTTTATCTAGTTGTTTTGTTTTGACTAATTGAAGGTGCTATACATCATTATGGCGATGGTAGACCCATTAAGGAAGAAATTGCATGCTCAATTTTTCAAGTTAATAGCATGATGGATGATTCATCATCTACAAAGTAGAATACACTCTTTTATTACCTAAGTAATTGTTACGAATGGTCTTACAAAGGGGTAGCAACGTAATAGCATGCTATTCTCACTGGTTAATGAAACACTTACAATGTTATCAAATCCAGTGGGAGTATGGTGTATTACTGAATAAGACATTATTGTAACGTTGTCGAATTCAGTGGGAGTTACAAGGTCATTTTGGTAGTAAATCAGATTATTTCTAGATTTTCTTGAAATAAAACATTACGTTCAACAATGTAGACATTCATATTCTTAAGGATAGTCATGAACGTTTCCTTGATAATTAAGTGCTCCTACATCTACTTGTAATGCTTATATATCTATGACACTATCATATTGCTCACATAAACAAATGAATGTCATGGTGTTTATCTACTATATGATGTTGTTCTATGCACAAGTGGGAGAAGTATTTATTGTGTGCAAAGGAACAACACATACAAATATGATTAATGGATTCTCTTGATCGTAAGGTAAGAGATTAACGTTCTAATAAGATTGACTTGTTTAGAACATATGTCAAGATTATAACATATAATACTTTTATGTCTTATGTCATTCAAAATATAGAAACACTTGAAGTTACATTTTAGTTTAAGTGAGATCTTGGCTAGTTTGTAATCTCAAGGTAAATCTCCACTTGTTGTGAGATCGAGCGTGGTTGCTTTTACAGTTTCTTAAGTTAGACACTTCATAGAATGACATAAATAAATAAAGTAATACTATCTTAAATATTTATGTATTTTTAATGACATAAATAGATAGAGTAGTATATTAACTTGAAAATAAATTAATTGAAACCATGATGTGGTGTTAATAATTACTTTAAATTATAAATGTTTATGTTTTTCGTTGTAAACTCACAAACATGAAGTCTTTTAAAGACTTATAATATAAAGTAAAATATTATAACTGTTATGTCTTTTGACTTAGTCAAAGAATACTTATGTTATAAAGCATGCAATTGGCTTAAATATTCTATTATACCATTAAGTTGACTTAGTTGGTAAATAAGTAGGCCAAAAGGAATATGTTTATCTTATATATTGTTAGATTGTCTTACAATATTAATTCTAATGAAATATTGTATGTATATGGTATGTTCAGTTAGAAGAATCAAACTTTTGTCATATTGTTTGATTCAAGATAACTATATCCTATTTTCTTCCAAAAGTTATCAAGGTTAGAAAATTGAGTATTGATTGGATATACTTAATAAAACTCAAAACCTAGAAGATTAATAAGACACCATTTTAGTATGGAATGTGATGAATCACATTGAGTCTTATATTGAAGTTCGATTTGTTAAAGCGCTTATGGAGTAGGTTATTAACGAACAAGATTTACTGAATGTCAATGTGATTTATAATATCCCAAAGAAAACAATTTAGTGTTGTTCTAATTGCTAAAGTATTTATAGATAGTCTTTAAATTACAAAAGCAAGTGGGAGTTTTGTTTAGATCTTGAAGAGATTAAATTACAATTACAAAACACATAATCTTCTAAAATACACTAGTAAATATCATGATGAGGTCAAATATGATAGACCTCAAAATGGTGGAATTCTCATTCATAGATTCGCAAGGATATCTCAGATATTTGATATGATGAGAAATATGAATTACATGATCATGGTAAACCTGTTAATCATAATGATATATTACCTATTATTGAATTGTGGTAAATTATTCATACTATGAATGATAAGATGTTGTCCATGAAGATAATCAACTTTGGATACTTGGTTTATCTTAATAAAGATGAGTTTCTTCAAAAAGAAGGAAAACCCTAGTGGTTTAAATCTTTGTGTAGAAATCATATGGACAAAATTGTACATGTGTTTAATGCATGACTTGTGACAAGATTATTAATCACACTTAAGCAATTAACTGTGATTGAATATTCTTTCCTTGGCACATTAAATATATAATGATTATAATTGTCATAATTATTTTCATTGATATGAAAAATGACAATAGAATATTAAAACTATTTCTTGTGTGATTGCTTTTGCGAGGATGATAAACAATCGAAAGGAGTTTTATGAATTCACATAGTCTTTGAAAATGTACAAATAGTAAGAATCCATAAATGGATATATGCATGCATCTAGGAGATGATTCTTATGTTTAACTATTAAATCCAAGTTTTGGTTTAAAATTAAAATAAGATAATTTCTAAGTATTCCTGAAAGCTAGTGGGAGTATTATATTTATTTTCTTTAAATCTTATATGTTGTGGGTAGTAACATTCCATCTAAAACTAAATGCTAAGCTCTAGTTGGGAATGGAACTTCACTTGAAAGATTTAGAAAATAAGACATACAACCTTGGAATATATGTTTATTATTAATAAACATTTGCGGATAAATAAATGAGTCTAATAGAACATGATATATCATTTGGAAATGGATATGTAGAACATGAATTAAATCTTTGTTTGACATAAGGATTTTTCATGTACATCATGTTACTGTTGTATCATGCTTGAATGCAAGATGATTTGACAACATTGATATCTAATGAAGTTATTAGATAACTAGTGTAATGAATATTCTAATAGAATATGTTTGAATTTAGAATTACATTCCTCACCGATTTGCTCTCAAAATTCTATGGATGAGCAATACAACAATTGTTGCGAAATTGTCATAGCCAACAAACTTGAAAGTTTTGGAAGGCATCAAACATTACACTGTAGATATTGAAGCTTACGGAGATTTTAAAGAGCATATTGTTGTTTGAATACAATGATGCTGGTATAATTGAGATGACACTCAATACTAGTCATGGTAGGATTTCATTCGTGTAAATGACCATGTGAACTAGTTGTGCTCAACTAAGAGCATAGTTGCATTATAAAATAAAGAATAAGAATACTTTAAACTTTAAAATGTTTGAAAGTTTGATTGTCATAAATTAGTGGTTGAGGATGTCACACACTTTATGAAATATTATGTGGCAATATCAAGATATTTTTAATGCACACATACAAGAACTTCACTAGTTGAATTCTTGAAATAAGTATTCTCAAAATTCGATAGATCAAAGTTAGTTGAAATTATGTCTTGTCAACAAGTATGATTGTCATTACTTGAGGCATAATTCATTAACAAGTTTTATCATGCATTGATCTATTTAGTATTTGGATAAGGATGTTTTGAACAAATATTATTTAAATGAAATAAAATATTGGTTATGTTTATTTTCATTTTCTTAATATTATATCCTATATTTGCATGTTTAATCCGTGAATAACTTATGTTATTCTAAAAGTCCGTTGTCGATCAATGATGTGGGAATGTCATTGAATTAAGACAAATCTGAGTTTTGGTAGAATATACTTTAAGTATATTGATGTGGGACATGCCAAATTCACATGATATTCAATGAATTGAATATAGGACTGATCCAACTTTACATGATGATACTTTATGGATCTTTGTCATTAAGTATATCATGAAGTGTTTATCCTTAGACTTGAGATACCAGATAACTGTTATGAATGTAGTGCACTTGTGTAAGATAGTCTAACGCTATCCGTAACTGGTAGTTATAAGGGCTATTTTCGGAAGTGTTACAAAGTTCATGAGTTATGTTTGTAGTCAAGAGAATTTGTTCCTTTGAATTTGTTTCAAAGCACAATACTATATTTGGGCCCCTCGTAGGATTGGCAAGATGTTTGTAAGGCCTTACCCAAGATCTATCTGGAATATGTTCAGATGATTTGGTAATCTTGTTCAATCAGATATAACGAGAAAGAAAATATTAACTTATGAAATGACTTGATCCATATTCATAGTTAATGTAGTATTAGTAACAAAAGGATAAGTATAAATGATGAATCATTAAATGTTTTTTCCAGGAGACCATACTCGATTCGATCTGGGGGCATTGGCGTGTTAAAGCTAGACTAACCAATGTCATTACTATATTAAGTAATATCCAAGTGGGAGCTGAAAGGTTTATGGACAATTATTAATATATGTATGACTGGATTCGAACTCGAGACTTCGGGATTGCACACATTACGTATGAGAATCAATGTATAAATAATTAATATATAAATGTTGTATTTAATTATTTGATCACGAATAAAACAATTAACGAGAGTTGGGATTTAACGAGTTTTGATTATCGGTCGTTAAATGTCAACGGATATGAAGAAAAGTTAACAAGTTAGAGAAGGTTTTAGGAATCCTATTTTGGGCTTGTTTTGGCGAAAACTATAGAATCCACATCGAAACTATAGTAAACTTGACATCTACTATAAGGCTATAAATACATCCCTATGTATTCATCATTTGGTACACTAGATTTCAATAGAAGGCCAAACTTCTTCTTTCTTCCCTCTTGTTCTTGGTCGACGAGTGAATCCCCATTGTAAGGGATTTACAAGTGACCTTGAGCATAACAAAGGTGTTTGGTTAATCTATTGTGATCAAGAACCTAGCTTTTCTCATTGATTCGCTACTAATACGTGTGTACAAGAACGAAGAGCAAATACACTTGTGTTTGCATATCTTGGTGGGTCGACAAGGGTTTTGGTCGACATTCATAAACCCTAATTTATTAGGGTTTAGGTTTCTTGGTTATTGATCTTAATTGGGGTTTTCATAAACCCTAATTGCATTGATTCGCAAAGGTACGCATATACTTTTAATTCGGTTAATTAATTTACAAGTATTATTCCTATTACTTTATTTGCATGCTTTGATGATGTTTATGTGTTTTCTATAATTGTTATGATTAGTAAAACCCAACATGGTCTTGAGAAATATGTTTCTTATTCTAATCTGTCTAAAGTTAATATGTGTTTCTCTACTACTCTTAATAAGTCTTGTGAACCTAAGTCTCTTTCTGAGGCTATTCAAAATCCTATGTGGAAAGATGCTATGAATTCTGAAATGGAAGCTTTACATAGGAATAACACCTATGAGCTGTGTGAATTACCTAATGGTAGGTTTGCCATTGGGTGTAAGTGGATTTGGAAAATCAAATTTAAGTCTTCTGGTGAGGTTGATAGATACAAAGCTAGACTTGTTGCTAAGGGTTATAATCATAGGGAAGGAATTGATTATGAGGAGACATTTAGTCTTGTTGTCAAAATGGTTATTGTTAGGTGTCTTATTGCCTTATCTGTTTCTAACAATTGGCCTTTATTTCAACTGGATGTTAATAATGCCTTTTTATATGGTGACTTGTATGAAGATGTGTATATGCAGTTGCCTCCTGGTTATTATGACAAAAATGAAACTAGGGTGTGTAAGTTGAATAAGTCTTTGTATGGGCTAAAACAAGCTCCAAGGCAGTGGAATGAAAAACTTACCACTGCTTTGGTGGAAAATGGTTTTAAACAAAGTGTTAATGACTATTCTTTATACACTGAAGATTTTGATGGGATTTTCTTGGCATTATTGGTTTATGTGGATGACATTGTCATCACTGGTAATAATGTTAGTGAAATTGAGAAGTTTAAAAAGTTTCTAAATTCAAAGTTTATGATTAAAGATCTTGGTCCACTCAAATATTTTCTGGGAATTGAAGTTCTAAATTGTGATTCTGGTCTTTGTCTTTCTCAAAGAAAATATTGTTTGGATTTGTTACTTGAGCATGGTTTGTTGGCTTGTAAACCTGCTGCTACTCCTTTGCAGCAGAATGTGGTTTTGAGTCATGTTGAGATTGAGAATAATAAATTCTTATCTAACATGACTGAGTATCAAAAGTTGGTTGGAAAGCTTATCTACTTATCTGTTACTAGACCTGACATTTCTTATGCAGTTCATTGCCTAAGTCAGCATATGCATGCTCCTCTTAATTCTCATTTCACTGCTGCACTTAGAGTTTTGAGATACTTAAACAGGCTCTGCAGTGTATTCGGTTGTGTATGGTAAAAGCTTAATCAGATGCTTATTCAGATGCATTGGGCTAAGTGTCTGTTCTAGAAATCTATGTCCGGTTTTGTGTTTACTTTTGCAATAATCTGATTTCCTGGAAAAGTAAAAAGCAAGCCACTATTTCTAGATCTTCTGCTGAATCTGAGTATAGGTGTCTTGCATCTACTACTTGTGAGCTTATTTGGATTATAAAAGTTTTTAAGGATCTTGGAATAGATGACTTGTTGCCTGCAAGTTTGTTTTGTGATAGTAGTTCTGCTATTCAGATTGCTGCTAACCCAGTTTTTCATGAAAAAACCAAACATTTTGAAATTGATTTTCATTTGGTTAGAGAGAAGGTAGCTTCAGGGGTTATTAGAACCTTGAAGGTTGCTTCAGCTAACAATGTTGCAGATATATTTACTAAAGGGTTGAGTGTTTCTCAACACAAGCAGTTTTGTGATAAGCTTGGTCTGGTTGATTTGTTCAAGCCATGAGCTTGAGAGGGGGTGTTGAAATATATAGTGTGGTGCAAGCTCATGTTTGTCTATTAAGTCAAAGGGCTTGTTGTGTCATGTTTATCTAATGTTTGTATCTTTGGCTTTGGATAGCAGGTTTTATATTCTTGAGGGGCTAAAGTGTAACATGATACTATAAAAGCCTGGAGCCTAGCCCTAATCAGATTATCATCTCATTATTTTCTCACACTAAGTTTCGTATCTCTCTCTCTAGTTCTGGTATTGGTCTGGTATTGATATTCTAGGTTTACTCTGATCATCTTGATCAGTTTTATAGTTTGGTAGGTATTGATTGAGTGTTGTAGTAAGGTTCTTTGTGTTACGATCTTTGTAGTGAGATAGATAGGATCCTTCTGAAGGGGAATATCTTTTTCTTGTGTATTTATTTGGTGAGCACACGCTTTGTGGACTCATCTTCCAAGGGGTGGTTAGCTGGGTGATTTGATCGTGTTGTGGTTGATTTTGAGATTAGATATGTTATTTTGACACAAACAATATATTGGAAAGGAAATTGCATAAATATTCCATGTGCGTTGCAAAAATAGTCTTTGAAAAAATAAAGTCTACTACAGTGTAGTTAAAAAAGAGAGCCCATGCATTAAGGGTGCGTTTGGTTGATTGGATTAGGATGAAATTTGAGAATGATGGTAAATGTTAAGTGTTTGGTTCGAACTCGTGGGCTTCAAATATTGGACTCAAAGATAAAAATCAAGCATACTCAAATCCTAGCAATATGCATGGGCATTTGCTAAATATAGTCACATCATATGATTTTTGTGCGACCTCTTTTGATCTCAACCATTTATAACAATTTTCTTTTCTTTATTAAATAATAAATTTTAACTTTAAATATTTTATTTATTTAAATAATAAACAATATATAAATTTATAATACTTAATTTTTTATTCAAACACAAATCCAAATCCAAATCCTAATCCAAATCTAAATCCAAATCCAAAACCACCCACAAACCAAACGCACCCTAAATTTAAATCTATTCAGACTTGGTGTAACTGTAAGATATAACTTTTCACATACACATCAAACCATAACACAAGGTGGCGATAAGATGGAATTCTAGAGAGAAAGTTAGAGGTTTAGGGAACTTAGTGAGAGAAAGTGAAAGATATTATTATGAGCTCAACTCTCTACCTTGGAAGGTAGAGAGTATTTATAGTCTTACACAAATCGCCACACTTTGGGGCGTGGATCGTGCATACAGTGGGTAAAGACCCGTCCGTCCTCCACGGTGTTACTTAACTAAATTACTACTTAACTTAAAAGAACTTGACTACGAGCTTTTAACGATTACATATACTTGAGGTGACCGACTCTTTATTACCGGGAATTTCTAATTCTAACAATCTCCCCAAGGAGGTCACCTCAATAATGTACCAAAATTACATTGAATACAAATAGATATAACATTTAACAATTGATCTTGCATTCTTGATGTAGTCCTTTGCTCCTAAGCTCGTAGTCATTGATTCTTCACAATGCATGTTGGGTTATTCCAAGTGGAGGTCTTTACCTTGATCCACGTGATGATAAGTTTGAGCCATCTTTGGAGATCATCACTATCAAAATCTCGAGACATCCATTGTGGTGATGTGACTTTGGGACCGACATGCTCACATTCGGATCATGATATCTTCTCATCGAGTAGCGGAAGCATTTGTTGAATTATGATATTGGCGGCGAAAGCGAAGCATGGAGTGAAAATATCGAGTCATTGATGCACTAATCATGATTTCTTTTGAGATGAATGCGTTAAGTGAGCATGCGGCTATGGATTGACCGCTTCATTCGATCACCGCAAACGTCGGGCGCACCTACATATAATGATTAGCAACAAATCGCACGAAAGTGTCTTTGATCACTTTCGATGAATTGAGGTACACGCCCACGGTTCCCGTTGATCAAGATAAATCTTGCACGTGATCGTGAATAATTCGAAGAATTTCCTTGACAGGTTTCGCACTGTTCATTGTTCTCAAACCGAACATCTCAAAGAAGACAACACGGAGTGAGTGAACCAAATAATGTTAAGTTCATCGATTGATGAAAAGAGATTTGAAAACAATCGTATTGCTCAATAGAAATTGTTTTTGCAATACAACGAAGGTTTTATTGACAATCAATTATCAATCATAAAAATACCTTTGGTTTGAAAATGAGTACACAATCGATGTGCTAAAGAAAAGAGTTTTTAAGCACGAGACCGTTTTTCAAAGGTATCCGTCAATCCCTAACTCGAACCGTGATTGATTCAAAAATTGAATCGCCCATTGTTTCATTCGGTTGTCACATGGTTGATCTATATGATAGATCTCACATGCCACCTACCGGAGCTTGTTTGATGTTGGCTCGAAGGCTTTCCATCTTCATTGTGAATGTGTAAACACATCACTCGGATGTTCCGCAATACCACAAGGATAATGCGAGGACTCAAGATATAATCTCTTTCCACATTGTGTGAAAAGAGAGTCTTCATTGAAAGTGTCCTAATGAGATTTATTGATGATCTCGTGGCTCTAGACTCAATTTGTGCATATTTGGATCCCGTGTCGGAGACTAGGAGAGGGTCTCTAATTCAATATCAACCATCTCTAAGAGACAATCGATAGATTATGTGGTTCCCGTGAGAATGAAACAAGCCCTTTTAAGAGGAACTTGAGTGGTTTGAAAGGTGAAGTGCAAGTGCGTCCCGGGTCCATGACGCCTTGTCTTCAATACCGATGTTACCATCAAGTAGCATATGAAGTGAACCCGGTTTACGCCCTAAGGTTGAATTAATGGAGGGCTATTTGTTTTCACCCTATTTTCATTCAATTCTTTTAATTCTTCAACCCTTCTTGCTTACCGAGACTTCATAGCTAGAACCTTGTTGGGTTTATTCCAAGACTAGCTCGGTCTTAGTCCGCACTCTTCCCATATCTCATTTTCTCCTTTTATCATCATACCTAAGGACTTCTATACTAACTAGTGGATTGTCCTCGGTAGATCCCTCCGGTTCAGCGGATCATGGGAACCAATACCTAACCTTATCATCCTTATATCACCGCACAAAAAGTAAAGTTGGTAGGTCAATTTGGTATTGTTCATCCGCCATTGGATCCAATTGAAAACCATTTGAAAATCAATTCGGATACTTGTGATGTATTATCAAAGCATTTTGTACTGAATTGTTTTTGATATTTTAGAACGAGAACTCCCCTCAACATGTGCATCAAGTATTTGAAAATGTTTTGCACACGGAGGCAAGAGAAAGAATTAACTTCTTTTGATTACCATTATCTAAAGGATATCAACATCACTTCCTCAACGGATCAAGTGGGTATAGCATTTCAGGGAAGGATGAGGTTTCCATAAATTTGCTCCCCTCAATATGTGCCTCGAGGTTTGAAAAGAGTTTTGCACATACTAGAGGAACCCGCACATTAGGATGAATGATCACGTTTCAAATCAAAGGTTTAAGATAGATGCTCCCCTCAACATGTGCATTGAAAAATTGAAATCGTTTGTCACATGTGAGAAGGACAAGATGTACATTCTTTTATAACCATTTACCCGATTATCGGTTTAAGTCCAATTTAAATCACACATTCTCCCCGATCACAATTATCAAATCATTTGAGATTTGTGATCTCGTATAGATTTAAATTGATTTTGAAAGCTTTAAGGAGAATTGTGACTTGATTGTGAAAGTGTTTTAAGCGATATGTATCGATTTTAAGACTTTAAACTCCATTTATTAAAACATGCATGTATATCATTTGAAAACAATTTAATGCCAAATAACTTTTCAATTTAATTGAAATCATTCTCCCTCAATCAATGACGTAGGTTGTTGATTGAGAGATAGAGATTTTGACAAATAAGTCCCGATGATTATCAAAAATAGAGATTGAGTTATTTTTCAAAGCATTTAGTTTTCAGCAGATAAAAGTTTATAGAATCGAGCATGGAATTTTGAAAACATGATAAAACATGGCTCGTTCTTTCTTTAAAACCGGTTATTGCTCGAAATGACAACAAACCATTTCTCTTTCTCCCAAAAAATATTTTTTTTTTTTTTTTTTTTTTTTTTTAAATAAAATTCGAACAACATCTAAAGTCCGTGTCATTCTTTGAATGACAACATCAAGACCGTAGATATAATCGAATCGAGAGAAACATGACAAAATGACAATATTTTTGAAGATTTTTCAATTTTTCAAATTTTATGGATTTTGAAAGTTTTTTTTTTTTTTTTTTTTTTTTTTTTTAAATAGATATTTACAAGAGATAGATGAAGAAAGACCTTTACTCCTCGTCTTCCTCCCGAAGACGTTTGAGAGTTTCGGTTGAAGGCTTTTCAAACCAAGTCGTGGAAGAATAAACTCAAAACGTTCTCTTGGAAGAGCTTTGGTGAAGATGTCCGCTAACCGATATTCGGACCTCACAAAATATAGTTCCACCACACCTTTTTCCACTTGTTCCCGATGAAATGATGTCGAATGTCGATATGCTTTGCTCTTGAGTGTTGAACATTGTTGCATGAGAGAGCAATAGCACTTTATTATCACAAGACAGAGGATTTTGTTGAATTCAAAGCCATAGTCGATAATTGTGATCTCATCCATAAGATTTGAGCACAACAAGATGACATGGCTATGTATTCACCTCTGTAGAGGAAATAGAAGTACTCATTTGCTTCTTTGAAGACCAGCTCACAAGCTTATCACCCAAAATCGAGCACCTCCCGACGTGCTTGACGTGTATCTTGACAACTCGCATGATCAAGATCTCGCATAGGCCGTTAGTGACATACCGGTGTCCTTCGGGTACCATAGTCCCATATTGATGGTTCCTTGGAGATACCGAAGACCCGCTTAATCGCTTCAAGGTGCTTTTTAGTAGGCTTAGCACGGTATCTAGCACACATGCACACAGAGAACAAAATGTCCGGTCTACTAGCGTTGAGATACATCGGGATCCAATCATACTCCTATATTTCGTTTGGTCAATCATGATCCCCGAGAGGTCCTCATCTAGTTTGGTTCGGTCAATCATGGGGTGTCAACAGGTCACTTGAATCAAATCCAAATTTCTTTAAAATCTCTGTTGCATATTTAGATTGATTTATGAAAATGCCTCCGGACATTGAGAAATTTGTAATCCCAAGAAAATGACATTTGTCCCATCATTGACATTTGAAACTTTGAACTCATTTCATTTGAAAACGATCACATTCCATTGGGTCACCGAGGCAAAAATAATATCATCAACATAAATTTGAACATGAATCAAATGTTTGCGACTTCCGGTGAACAATGTAGGATCAATCGCTCCTTTGATGAATCCGGTTGATAGAAGAAACTTTGATAGGGTATCATACCATGCCCTTGGAGCTTGCTTTAAACCGTAAAGAGCCTTCTTCAAACGATAAACGTGAGTAGGATGCTCTTGATTCACAAATCCTTCAGTTGGTGACGTGAGACGACTTCTTTAAGTTCTCCGTTTAGAAATGCCGTCTTTACATCCATCGATAAACTACCATGTTCTTACTAGCAAGATTAGCCGTAAAGATTCGATTGCCTCGATTCGAGCAAGCTGGAGCAAAAGATTCTTCAAAGTCTATACCTCCTCTTGACGATATCCTTTGGCAACTAATCGAGCCTTGTTCTTCAACACATCACCATGCTCATCAAGTTTTACTTTGAAGATCCATTTTAGAGCTATAATCATAGTACGATCTGGAGCAGTACTAACTCCCATACATCAAGACGATCAAACTCATGAATTTCATCTTGCATAGCATTGAACCGACTATCTTCATTCATAGCGCTTTTAACATCTTTTGGTTCGATCTTAGATAGTACGGAGTTGAAGAAACACCATAAGGCATCGGTTGCGAGTTGCTTCCGGGTTGATCTGGCGAGAGGATTTCCAATGATGTTGTCTAATGGATGATCGTGAGTCCATTTTCCGAGATGTTCATGTGGCATTTGTTGAGGAACCGAGGTAGCCGAGTCGATGTCTTCAAGAAGATGGTTCTGATGATGATTCAGGAGTAGCAAATATGTTTTCAAATGGAGCATCTTCATGAGTAGCAAAGGGATTAACTTCATTATTGATGTCAGAAACATTTCCATGATGTACATTTGAAGAATGATGATTTGTTGATGAGACTGAAGGATCAGCAGCAGGTGCTTCTTGGCTTAAAGAGATTGAGACTGAAGGATTGACTTCATTCACTGGAATATGAGCATCCTCTATTGTAGGGATCAACACCTCATTAGTAGTAGACTCATACAGTTCATCAAACATTGGATCAAACAATTTCTTTACATCATCTTCAGATGGAGGTACATATGGCGTTTCTTGAGAGGAGTTTGGAACAAGGGATGAGCCAATAGGACTGCTTTTGAAGTGCGGGTCCTGGTGGAGTGTCCAGAGCCATTTGACCGGTCACTCATCAAACGTAACGTGAATTGTTTCCATGATATTTCGGGTTCTTTTGTTGTAGATTCGGTATCCTTTTTGTTTGGTGCATATCCTACAAATACTCCAATGTCGACTTTAGCTCTAAGTTTGCCCAAGTCTTGACCCTCATTAGTTGGATAGCACAAGGCACCAAACACACGAAGGAAAGATAGATTAGGTTTCTGTTGTGGACAAGTTCATATGGAGTTTTTCCATGAATGGTGTGAATCAGGAACGATTTTGTGTGTAACATGCGGTGGCAATTGCTTCACCCGAGAAACATTGGAACCTTTGAGTAGATCAAGATTGTTCTAGCAGCTTCAACAAGAGTACGATTTCGCCTTTCAACTACACCGCTCGTTGAGGGGTTCGTGGAACACTTCTTTGATGGTCGATTCCAATGCTTTCATAGAATTCACTAAGTTGTTTGTTGACAAACTCGCCCATTGTCTGCTCGATAATTCGGCGCAGTTTTATTTAGTCTAACTCGCAATTGTTTGATGAGTTTGATGATGATGTCGAGTTTCATCCTTTGTCCGTAAGAACTTGACCCGGTGAATCTAGAATAATCATCAACCACAACTAACACATATTTCTTCCCAAAGATATTCTCGCACCTCATTGGTCCACATAAATCCATATGAATCATATGAAGAACTTCGTGACGAGTTAGTAGGTTTGGGTTTGTGGGCATACTTCTTGCTTTTTCCCAATTGGCATGTCGAACAAAGATGATCCTTTTCATACTTTAGTCTAGGTAAACCTACAACTAAGTCCTTTCTCGAAAGATTGTTAATGGTGCCAAGTTCAAGTGATTGAGACGACGATGCCATAACCATGACTTTGTTTTTGAAGCCTTTGATAACAAGCGATTGGTGAAGCTCTCATCATGTCATCGATAGAGATAGTGTAAAGGTTTGAGCCACGAGTTCCTTTCAACAGTTCCTTACCATTAAGATCTCTAACAAAGGTGTATGTTTTTCAAGGCTACTTCTAGATCGTAGTCACGAATTGACCAACAGAGAACAGATTATGTCCTAAACCTTCCACATAATACACTCTGGAGATGACACTATCACCAACAACATAATATCCATAACCCATAATAGCATCGAAATGATCATTACCAAATCTAACGGATCCCGATGAATTTGCTCACGAAGTTCATGAGCGTGACCGGTCTCCAATCATATGCTTGGAACAACTGAGTCCGGTACCACGTAACGATTTGAACGATCCGCAGTTGAACATGCATAAGAATGGATAATCGGATAATTGGGATCCCCATGCAAGAATGGGTTCCATTTGGTTAGTAGCAGCAGTTGGAAAACCCACATCGAAATAGAAGCATTCATATCGACAATGAGGTAATGGAATCATTATGAGTAGATGCAATACTAGTGTCTCGTATTAGTCCTGCTTACTGATGTGACCACTTCTAAGGGAATAGTTCTACCAAGAGGCATCCATTTTCTAGTGGGCATTGTCTCGATTGGTCTTATGACCAACGGTATCCAATAAGAACCTATTCTCAATTGAATGTTCTTCCTGTGGGTTTCCATTGTTTTCTAACTTTCTTCGCTTTTGCCTTTTAGCCTTTTTAGCATGAATTTTAGCATTAACAATATTAATCGGACAATTAACATCATTAGGCAAAGCATTGACATCACATCCATGATTAGAAACGAATTCAAGCAATCATCGTACAAGGTTTGCAAATAGTATCGAATTCAATTAATTACGAAGACGCTTATGGCTAATACTAGAATCAACACGATTCGCTTTATTCGATTCAAACTTAAGGTTCCTAGATTGTTCTTCTACTTTCTTCCAAAGGCACATTCTTAGCTTGAGAGGTCCTATCATTCCTTGTATTGTCTTGAGACTTTGACCGCTCCTTTAATGTCACCGATTACTCCTGTAGAGGAATGGGAACATTAGTTTGTTTCACTACTCTTTGCACCACTGCTTAGATGTGTGGGATCCGAACTACATGCGTGTGCACTACGGTTCACTTTCATAAAGCTAGATGTACCGAGATTGGTACTCTAGAAGGCACATTAGAGTTCACTTTCCTAGCATTGATGGATCTAGAATCGAACTACTCAAGGGTATACTACGACTCTCATTCAAAACATTGGGAATCGAGTGCATCTCATATTTGGCCTTAGGCATTGAGCATGGAATCAAAGGGTTAACTCTCTCACCTAATGTCTTTGGGCATATGGTGATTAAGCATTCTAAGATTTCTTGAGATCGTTTGGCATATGAACATGCATGTCCAATTGCATTATCATGAGGTTTCTAGCTTATCCTCTTCAACAATCTCACGCAGCATTCTAAGCAATCCTTAAGGGATGAGAAATATGTTTGGATGGCAAGTTTGTTGTTCCTTAGGTGAGGGGACATATGTCACGATAAAGCGATTTATTGCCAGAGTGAACCTTAGATACAACATTCTCCTCATTGATCATTGGCATTTTCCCTTTTACCTGACTCTTCAGATTCTCAATTTCCTTTTGCAATGAAGTTATTTGTTCGTTGTTTTTGTTACGAGTGACTTTAATTGATTCAAACAACTCATTGAAATGACGTTTAACCTTTTCATTCTCTTCTAGAAAGCTTTCGTTTTCCTTTTGTAAAGCATTTACTAGGTTTTGAAGATGAAACGTTTGAGAATTCTGAGAATCTAAAGAAGGAGGCATTTGGGAGCCTGTCATATTGTTCGTTTGACCCTTTAATTGAGAGATTTGGGCTTTCAACTTTTCGATTGTGTTACACCGAGCTTGAATCATTCATCTCGTTTGTTAATTTGAAAACGCATCAAACTCGGAACATCTCAAGATGTCTTGAAATTTGAAGTTTTGACATTTTCTTTGAGATGTTGATATTTTAGTTGTAGATTAAAATACTCAACTTCTAGTTTAGAAAATGTTTAACCAAATTGTCATGATCATCCAGTTCAATTTTCTCATTTAGTTTAGAATTAGTTTTTCAAGCTCAATGACACGATCATGGGAGACTTTCAGGCCACAGATAATTCATGAAATTTGGAAGCATTAATAGAGCAATTTGAAGCGATGAAAACACATCTTGAGCAACACATTCAAGTAATAAGATTCTCATTTAATGTATGCAAGTTCTTTCTCTCAATCTCATTATATTTTAGTGCACGCTCATAATCACTAACTTCAAGAACCATTGCATCAAATTCCTTTTCCATACCTTTAATATCGCCTTCTACCCCTTTTTAAGACTCTCAAAGTGATCTTTTAGAAGTTTAAAGAAGGGCATGACCTCGTTAAATAACATTCTTTCATTTGTTCAAAACCTCTTTCACCTTCGATTATACCGGTGGGAGTGATCCTTTTCTTGCAAGTTTTCTCAAAATCAACAAATAGTTGGAATATAACGTATTGGCTAATTAATGTCTTGCTTTTAGTGGCAATTGTTCTAGGTACAAGATGCATAGGTGTATTAGGAGGATACACAGTTGCTCTAGGCATTTTCCGAAGGGAGGGTTTGTTTCTACAATATTTTCGACTTTTCGCTTATCTAAATCCATTTTCCGTAAGACTTGTTCGGGAGTCAACAAAGTCCGAGGCTTAAACTTGTTCAAGGCAATCCAGCTTTTCCTTCTTGTAATCATGAGGAGAGAAGATTATGTTTTCTCTTTGCATTTGGGATCATCTTGCTTCTTATTCATCTTTTCCTAGTGATTTCATTTAAAATCTTATCTTCCTCAGTGCACTCAACGCAACTAGGTTTCTGCCTAGGCTTAAGGACTTCATTACCATCATAAATTACCTTATGAGCATTTCTAGCCTTTATAATTACCTCTGGATTTGGTTCCTCTATAAGGGGAACGCTATGCTTATCGCTTAGAACTCTATGCTTAGTGATCATGTGAGCGATCGAATGGTGTTTCCTTGTAAATACAACTTGTTTTCAAGTTTGTTTTTCAAAGTTTTCGATTAGAAAAATCTCTCAAGAGTTTTGATTCCTTTGCATTAAATTCTTGCTTAAGCATTTTCACATTTTCTTGAAGCTCTTGTTTTGCTTAATGTTTTAGAAAATTTTTCTTGTGGAATTTAATTCTTGTTTCAATACTTCTCTAAACTTACTTTTTCTAATTATTGTACTCACTTGGGCATCCATTTCCGCTCACGAGTGGTCAACTCAAATTTTGCACGTTGTTCATAAATAGCAACACGTTCCTTATAGGCATTTAGTTCGAAATTATGGAGTCATCAAGAGCACATGCAGTGTATTCATCAAAGACATAGTCATTGTTGACTGCAGAAGATGCATCACTTGGTACAACTTCACTTTCACTTTGTTTCACGTATTGATCGTATGGGACAATATTGATATTACCCATATTTTCAATATTTGATTCAAAAGTTTCAGTTAGTCGTACTTTGTCATGCATCTGTTGCACATCAGCATCATCGTATAGTTTTAATACCTCAGAGATGAGTTTGTCCTTGGGTGTGCCAGCTTGTGGTGAAGAAGAGATCTTGGGAGAAACCATTGGAGAGATGCTAGCCATAAAGATTGTGTGTGCAGTAGGTCCATCATCTACATCAGAGTCGTAAGCATCACAGTCAGCGACTTGAAAGGCATTCGATGATTGTGACCTATCTCCGAATAGTCGCTCATCCACATCTCGCATCATAGGTCTTTGCATTGCCCTCAAGAAGAAACAAGAATTCCTCTTCATCCAACGCAGCACCATTGTCCCGAGCTTGTGCGGCAACATCTTATCTCTCAAGTAATCAAGATTTCGAGGACGCTTTGGAGATGTGCGCCTTGCAATGTGACCTTCACCACCACAGTTGTAGCATTTGATTGGCTTAGGTTGACCTTGGTTACCATTTCTTCCTCGATTCTCGTTTCCAACATAACCTCTCCCACTCCACCTCTCCCCGATCATCTGTCTTTCCGAATCGGTTGCACCACGATCCTTCCATCTTCTTGATGGCTTGATTATGTGGGTTAGATGCGTCAGAGGTTGTTGTTGGTTTGTGGGAGAATTCATGTTTTGACTAATGAGTAGAGCTAGTTGATTAACGATGTTATCCACGCGTGCATCAAGATCACTTGTTTGAACATAGGATCGGAATGAGTTTGTGATTACCGTTACCCAAGGAATGACTTGTGATGCTTTGGTTGTGATTCCAATGTTTGAGTAGAAAGTCGTTGAGTCATTAGACGAACTTGTCTCTCCCTGGTTGGTTTTGAACCGATTGAGAATCAATTTTTCAAACATGGCATGTCTCTCATTCACGAAGGAGGAAGGCATAGAGTTGCTCATAGTTTGTGTTCTTCAATCCTTTAGTAAGCTTCACAAATGTAACAAACTTGTGCCATTCGGGATTCATGTTGTTCACAAATTTTGAATTCAATCGAATGTTAGGCATAGTCATTCGATGTTCCTCATGTCATTAACTAACTTATGAAATCTCACATAGTACTCATAGACACTCTCATCGGGTTTCATCTTGAAGTGCTCAAATTGGTCATAGAGTTGGGATTCTCTGTCTTCCATAGTTAGTTCGAACCGAGAGAAGCATCTTGACATTATCCCAAACCGCCTTTGCTTGATGTTATGATTGATCGCCTTGTAGATATCTTTAGGAAGACCTTGTAGAACAATGTTTGAAGCCCCGATATCTCGCATCAAATCTCTTTTCTCCTTATCATCAAGCTCATCATACATCTTAGGTCCATCCATTCCGTAAATAGGAGTACCATCTTCATTAGTATCAAGTATGTCTAGTCGTTTCAACTCGATATGGTCCTTCATCAATGGATTTGAGAATATTGACACCATTTTCCTTTCCAAGGCAATACAATCGATTCGTTGAGCCCAAGAATCGTAGTCGATTCATCAAGCATGGGTGGGCGAGTATCGATCCACCGCTTGTACATCCTCGGCAACGATGGAGATGATGTAGGGACGTTGGTGGACATGTTATCGATTATACGGATTTTATAACTCAATGATTAAACCGGAAATAGATTCTTTCACGGATTTTACTAAATCAAGAGAAAACCGTAAACAATCACTCAAGTCGCTAGATGATAAAGCTCTAAGTCGCTAGAAACAAATTCACTAAGTCGCTACCAATTAATTCGCTAGACACCCAAGTCGCTAGAATCCCAAGTCGCTAACGAGAAAACAAGTCGCTAAGTAGTAACTCGCTATGCACCAAGTCGCTAACCAAATTTTGGCGACAATTGCTACACAAGTCGCTAGAGACACAAGTCGCTAAAGAGCAACTCACATCGACCAAGTCGCTACCACAAGTCGCTACCAGAGTGGAGAGTCCACTACTTGTCCTTTAACTCGCTAGCTCTAACTCGCTAGCTTTTAACACCGTAAGTCGCTACAAAATAATGAAGCAAGTCGCTATGAAGAAATGTTATCCGTGAACTAACTCGCTACCATGAAAACCATATAAACATCACTTTTCAATCCAAAACAACCCAACCAAGATGATTCAAGCTTACCAAATGAAAACCTAAACACTTATGATGATTCTAAACACAAAAGTACCAACAAAATTCAAACATTAACACTAGAGATCAACCAAATGATGCAAAACCACTAAACTTTTTCAAACTCAAAACCACCTAAAACCACTATAAATCCAAAGATGTGCAAGATATGATCTAACCATGGCTCTTGATACCAATTGTAAGATATAACTTTTCACATACACATCAAACCATAACACAAGGTGGCGATAAGATGGAATTCTAGAGAGAGAAAGTTAGAGGTTTAGGAACTTAGTGAGAGAAAGTGAAAGATATTATTATGAGCTCCAACTCTACCTTGGAAGGTAGAGAGTATTTATAGTCTTACACAAATCGCCACACTTTGGGCTGTGGATCAGGCATACAGTGGGTAAAGACCCGTCCGTCCTCCACGGTGTTACTTAACTAAATTACTACTTAACTTAAAAGAACTTCGACTACGAGCTTTCTAACGATTACATATACTTGAGGTGACCGACTCTTTATTACTGGGAATTTCTAATTCCTAACAGTAACATAAATTACATAAATGTCCATTCGCTTTACTCCCTTTGCAAAAACAAACCCAAAAAATTGCAAAACTCATCTTTATCGTTACTTGCGATTAAACGAGATCTTCCTGGATTAATCCCGCATCCCGCAGGAATTGAAGCACGGGTAAAAAAAATCCTTGTTTTACACACAAAGAAAAAAAAAGATCATCCTATAGTAACACAAATTCACCCAACCCGTCAAACTAGTAATCTACAAACAAATCCATCTATTTCAGTTCTCGTCCTAGTATCCCTTTATCCATGTTAGTATGTTACTACACGATTTACCTCTCACATGTTGGTGATTGAACCACGGCATGGGACCTCAGAACACTAATAAACATTCTTAAACAAGTAAACCAACCAACCATGTATCATTAGTGATGTTCCTTTGAATTCATGACAAGAAATAGTGGTGAATAATCCTAACTCGAATCCTTTTAGAACGTGTGACCTTCCAATATCATCTTGTGAAGATTTATAGTGATCATGAGCTCAGTTACATCACAACTTCCTCTGCTTCTTATATATAAGCTTCAATACTATGATTATCGGCGTTACAAAGTCGAGACTTTTTATAAATAAAAACTCTTCCAATATCCATATGGCCATCCTCTACTTTCACATGTCGATCCTCAAGCCTAGGGGTGGAAACGAGTCGAGCCGCTCGTAAAAAGCTCGGGATCGGATCGGTAAAAAGCTCGAACGAGTCAAGCCTAAACGAGCTCGAGCCTAAGTTTGGGCTCATTTAATAATCGAGCTCGATCCCGAGCTCTATACAAAAAGCTCGTTTAGGCTCGCGAGCCTAAACGAGCCCTAGAAATATATACGTATATATATTTTCTATACGTATAACCATGTTAACGAGCTCGAGCCTTGTATTAACGAGCCGAGCTCGAGCCTTGTGTTAACGAGCCGAGCTCCATTTGAACCTTTTTTTTCTACACTATAAATTAGTCGAGCTCGAGCTTGTGAGAATTTTCATGAGCCGAGCTCGAGCTCAAAATGTGAGGCTCGAAACGAGCTCGAGCTCGAGCTCTGACAGGATCGGCTCGGCTCGTTTTCACCCCTACTCAAGCCCCGACACCCTTGTCCAGTGGCGTACTTAGGAAAAAATGTACCAAATACATTTCATTAAACTCAAAAAGATTTATGTCTACGTACCAAAACTTGAATTTAAAGTTAGTTCATTGCTATTTTATAACCTATACCCCGAATTAATTAATCTAATTCACTAGAACCACCCCTAAGTCTGCTCTGCTCTTGTCTACCCGATTCAAGATATATGGTCTTAGGAGTAGCCCATTGCATGTACTTCATCTAACAAAACATCTCAAATCTTATTACCGATCTTCTGTCGAGTTCCTTCCTTCATAGTCAAATCTGATGATACGCTTTGGCGATGTTACCTACCAAATAAAAGGCGATGGTATTATCTTGGGTTTATCGTCTATAATCAACCAAAATCATAAATTTAGCATGCATGCATGACCTATAAAACCTAATAAAATATCCACGACAAACTAGAGAAAACTTACCAACCTGAATTGAACTCATGCAGTTAAGATGAAACCGTGCGTATTGGACCTTAATGTTATAGAAGCAAAGTTAGGGTAGTTTAGTGTATTATGTTTTTATGTAAAGTCTGTAAACCCAAGTTGTATATGGGCTGGGTCGTTTAAGTACAAAATAACCGTTTAGAAAGGGTGTAACGTTTAGAAAGCATAGTTTCGATTACTTTATATGACTTGGTATCTTCTTGTTCATTAGTACCGATTCATCTAGTATAAATAGGGATAAAGTTCTGTAAACAAATCACTCATATATATTAAATCAGAAAGTTATATACATCCTGTGTTATAAATTTAAGAAAGATTTATGCACTTGTTCTTTTGTTTCTGTAGCAATTTGTTGTTCCAAACACACCATATCAAAGAAACAAGGTTCAATCAAAGGCAAGAGTACAATAATTGGCATCAGAGCCCAATGCTAATCGATCCAGGGAAGAACGACCGCAAGAACGAAAGAAAAAGAAAGCATATTTGATTCAACTTTAATCAATCAAGAAAGAAGAAGGAAGATTACCCGTTCACTCGTCGATTGGAGAAGTAAGAAGACGAACGGAAACCGGAGAAGACAACAAGACCAGATTAGATTGTTGTTCCCACAGAAATTATCGACCGCTTGTAGGAACGGAAACAGAGAAATTATCGACCGATTGTAGGAACGGAAACCGCATATTTGATTCAATTTCATTGTGGTATTCTCCTGTTTTGTTTTCTGTTGATTTTCAATCTAATTAGGTTTAGGCTTTTAGAAGGAAAAATAAAAATGGGATAAGGAGTCTGGTCAATCAAAAAAAGGGAAGTCTGGGATTTTTGAAGAAATTTTGAAGTATTTAGTTTTTTTTCTTTTCACTTTAGATTAGAAGAATAAAATATATATTTACATATAAAATCCCGAACCAATTGAAAAAAGTAAGGAAAAATCAAGTTTTGTATTTTTATTTAAAGAAACAAATCTTTTCACTTTAGATTACAAATACAAAATAGCAAGTAAGTAACCGAACCCTTGTGGTTCACAAAGTAAGAAGTAAGAAAGAAACCTATCGTTTTTTTAAGGAACCTAGTGTTTAACGGAACCTAGTGTTTAGCGAAACCTTAGTGTTTCACCCCGTAAGAGAAATCTTAGTGTTTCACCCCGTAAGAGAAACCTTAGTGTTTCGACCCCGTAAGAGAAACCTCAGTGTTTCAACCAGTAAGAGAAACCTCAGTGTTTCGACCAGTAAGAGAAACCTTTGTTTTTCAAAGCAAGTACGAACCGATCATACGATCACAAGTAAGAAAGAAAGGAAGCAAGTAAGAAAGCAATAAGGATGACAAAAGGAGAATCATCTACACCAACTCGTGACCAAAACATAGCATTTCAATGTCCAAAACTAACTGAAACAAACTACACAACATGGGCAATTATGATGGAGACAATATTAAAGGCATATGGTATTTGGGGAACGATAGTTGCAAAAGAAGGAGAAGAAACAAATGTGAAAAAGGAAAACACATCAATGGAAATGATCTTTTAAACTTTGCCACAAGATGTTTTAATGCAATTTGCACAATACCCGACTACAAAGAAAGTATGGGACTCGATCAAAGTCAAGTATTTGGGAGCCGATCTTGTTCAAAAGGCACGACTACAAACCTTGAGGAGTGAACTAGAGACGCTAAGGATGAAACCAAACGAAAAAGTAAGTGACTATGGAGGAAAGTTAAGTAGTATAAAGGCCAAGTTTAAAGGCCTTGGTGGAACTTTGAAAGATAAGGTGCTAGTAAGGAAACTACTTAACTCTGTTCCAAAGAAGTTTCTACCTATCGTGGCGTCTATTGAACAATGTCAAGACTTAGACAAAATGTTGTTTGAAGAAGCATTGGAAGATTAAGCGCTTTGAAGAACGACTCAAAAGTCAAGATGAACCAGAAAATTATCAAGACAAACTTTTGATGGCAAGTTCAAGCAATCAAGGAAGAGGAAGAAACTTTAACAAAGTAGGAAAAGGACGAGAAAGAGAACAAAGCAAGAATAAAATGAGATGCTATGAATGTGGTGACTTCGGTCATTTTGCACGCGAATGCACCAAATGGAAGAAGAAAGACAAGGAGAAACAAGCACATTTCATTTATGAAACTGACGATGAACCTACATTTCAAATAAAATGGTATAACAGTAATTTTTTCTAATTTAGACATTTATTCAGCACACAAAACAAACAACCATTTATTCATCTATAAACAGACAACATATATCTAGACAACCACTTTAATTTAACAGGATTTAATAAAAAAAAAGTGAACAAACAGGCCCTTAAACACCGTGTTTTACAAGAAGTTAACATCATTGGTATGGAAATTGGTGGTGAATTAGATGTTCAAATGTATCGACGTGATATGTTTTCCATTAAAACCCACTCTGGAAAAATGTTGTCTGTCTCAAAGTTTCAAGAGGCAAGAGGCAAGTCGCAAGTTGTAGTAATCTGCAACATTATTAAAAGACTAAAATACACGGTTGGTCCCTAAACTTGTCAATGCGCTTCGCGTTGGGACAAACCTGGGACTTTTCATCGTCGGGGGTCCCTATTTCAAGTTTCGTACTCGTTACTGGTCTTTTTGACCATACTGCCGTTAGTCAAGGACGTCAGATGGCGTTAGATTTGTCTTTAGTCCAAGGGCACATTTGTCATTTTACCATTGTCCATTAATTACCGTGTCAGCCCACTTGTTTACCGAGGGGCGCTATAGTAAAACATCGCTAATAAAAAGGAAATTTTATCACCACTCATCCTTTATCTTTCCTAACCACTAAAATCTTATCTTCTTCACCGACCAGTAAAATCAAAAATTGTGGTGTGTTCATGCAATGAAGGGACGTCATTAGAACTCTTTGAACAACACGAACCAGTGCGAGAGGTTCTATGCCGCCCAAGACAGTTGGGACACTTAATTTTATTTCATTTTAAAGTTGGCATGTAGTGGTTTACCTTAAAATATGTTGATTATAGTAATATATTTGTTTTAATATAATTGTGATTTTATACAAGTGGGTTTAGTTGGTGTTTATGCTGTAAACAGATGCTAACATTTTGATTATCAATTACAGGCTACAACATGTCCGTTCATTGGGTGGTACGATCCACCCATGCAAAGGAGAGCAAGGGATGTTATCATCTACTTGCAGAGGATTATCTACAGAAACGAGGCGGCATTACAAGAATGCGGTCGCCTCATTTCGAGACTATGGAAGCGGTCAACGCTGGTGACCGTGCAAACGAGGTAGAGGCTGCTCACCAAGCAGCCTTGGTTGATCTCCTTGTTGAGAAGGAGAAAGTTTGCCATCTCAGGAACTTTTTTGTGTTGTCTTGGATGGTCATCTTCTTGGTTTTTCTATAGTTCTTCTATAGGGTTTAGATAGGTACTAGTTTTTGTGTTTTGAATCGGTGGTAGATGGTCTAGTTGTGTTTAAGAAGTTTTAGTGTACGTTGACTAAGAATAGTCTTTTGGTGTATAATGTTTGGTCCTTGTACAGTGGTAATATATTTCTTTTATGCTTTGGTCCTTATACTGTGCTGCCTTTACTAATAGGTCCTTTGCCCTAAAAATTTATATATCACTTGCCACACAAATATTAGTAGAATGATCAAACGCATAACACAGATACAAGTATCAAAGATGGATGAATGATCTGAGATGGATGAACAGACACCACTTTCGAGTATCAACATAAACTTGATATGGTGTTGTTCATCCATCTTTGATCCTTCATTCAAGTTTGTGATAATAGAATAACAGTAACCAAACTCAAAACACAGATCCAAGATTCATATACATATGAAGTCTCAAAGATGGATGTACATGCACCACTTTTGAGTATCAACATAAACTTGATATGGTGTTGTTCATCCATCTTTGATCCTTCATTCCTGTTTGTGATAATAGAATAACAGTAACCAAACTCAAAACACAAATCCAAGTTCAACAGATCCAAGAATCATAGACATATGAAGTCTCAAAGATGGATGACCAGACACCACTTTTAAGTATCAACATAAACTTGATATGGTGTTGTTCATCCATCTTTTATCCTTCATTCCTGTTTCTGATAATAGAATTACAGTATCCAACTCAAAACACAGATCCAAGATTCATAGACGTATGAAGTCTCAAGGATGGGTGAACCGACACCATTTCTGAGTATCAACATAAACTTGATATGGTGTTGTTCATCCATATTTGATCCTTCATTCTTGTTTGTGATAATAGAATAATGATCCAACTCAAGGATGGGTGAAGAAATGACTTTGAAAAGTCAACAGTTACTATGCGTCTGAACTAGTAACAATACGTAGAAATACATGGTAAAGTGGCAAATCAGTACAATAAAAACACAATTTAACCCATAGACTAACATGTCATGATTTCATACATAACGCAAATGGATATATTTCCAAATGCATAAAATTTTGTAGTCTAAAAGTTCATAAACATACATTGTTTAAACAGAGCAAATAATGTTTAGGGGAATACATATTCGATGGAAAACATTGGGTTTCATATGCTTAACCAGCATTTTTTTGTGGTGAAGAAAGCTTTGCTGCTATAATCTTGGTCTTAGTCCAAAATTGTTTTGGAGACCCACAAGAAGCAGCATCAACTTGACTTCCAAATTGAGACTGGACCACACTTGGTTGATCATTACCTTCAAAGTTGTGACATGTAACCTTTGCCTTCTTCTTTGCTGTAACTTTTGGCTGGGATGAACTTTTGAGACTGCATGTGTCACGCCTTGACTTCTGTTACACCTCCTCGCCCAAGACATGTTTTCTTGTTGTGTCCAAGATTGCCACAAATACCACAAACCACACTCTTACTAGACCGTGACAAGTTCTTGGTTTTGTCACTATTATCATTTTCAAGAAAGCCCGGTTCTTTTCTTTCGTGGCCTACCTAATGGTTTATGATGTTTAGGTGGAAGAATGGTTATAGGCACTTGTGACTTATACCAATGCTCATAACCATTTATTGGCTGGATGTGGTGTTTGTAAGCTTCTTCCCAAGTCTTAAGCAAGTAACATGGATGAACCCATGATTCAACAGATCCTACTTGCATTCCATTGAACCTCATACACCGGTGGGTAGCAACAACATGTTTACATGGCATACCTGTAAGCTCCCATCTTCTACATGTACAAGCCCTAGCTTCAACATTCACAAAACACTTATCTCCCCATCCACTAACCTCATACTTATCTCCTTCAACCCGTAAAATGGTGTACTTATAAGCCTCTTTCTTGATTGCATCTAACATGAGTGTTGACTTTGGTGTTAATGGTCCGGCACACTTGTGAATCACATTCACAACGTTCACTATTCTTTTCGTATAGTATTCTCTAATGTATTCCAAAGCAGTAATGATGGGTTGGTGCCTACCTCCCAATAGTTTCCCATTGAACACCTCACACATGTTATTAAGTAACACATCGAATGAGCCTCCCTACAACATGTTTGGTTAGGTACCAAAATGTCGAGAACAAAAGATGTACAGTAGACATAGATTTGGTTAGGTACCGAAAAATGCGACCTTGACCAATGGGTGGGTGGTATCTTACTTAACCAAGCATGGGCGTGTTCGCTAAACCTCTTGAATGCCAAAGCATGGTCGCCTCAAATTGTTGACGGTTGTTGTCTGCTGCACATCTCCACAAATGTTCCTTGTATGCTTTAGCATTCCATTGCAATTTCATATTATCATGGATGTGCTTCAAACAATATATGTGTTCAAGACTAGGAATATACGCTAACGTTGGAATAATACCCTACACAAATAAACATCAATTCATTATTAATAAAACTTGCATTTAACGAAAATACAAGTGAATCTAATCAACTAAATGGTAACATCACCTTTGCCTATCGATAAAAGTGTAGTTTGAGTTTGGTTACAAGTCAAGATCATCTCTTAGACATTCAAGAAACCAAATCCATGAGTCTTTGCTTTCACCAGAACCGTGAGAGGCTAAAGAGTATATTCCATTGTTGTTGTCTATACCGATCACTGTAAGAAGTCGCCAGAAAAGGACCCTCATAAAAGCACCATCTAACCCTAACAACTCTCTTTGAAAAGCTTTATATCCTTCCTTCAAAGCACCTAAGCATACATACATTCTCTTGAAAACTCGGTTGGACTTGTTGCATCCATTGCGCTTGTACACTTATCCTAACTGCTGTATCCGGGTTTGTTTTTCGCAACTCTTCAACATAGTCTCTTAAAAGGGTGTATTGTCGCTATGATCACCCCTAATCTCATTTTCGCATTGTTTTTGCCCTTAATGCCTTTTGCATAGACACCGAACTTCAAAATGTTTATCGAAGTGATCTTGAACAAATTTTGATTGGAATATCTGGATTGACTTAAACTTGGTCAACTATTTGCTTCGAAAGAAACTTGTAGTCACAAGCTTTAATCTCTCTTGATTGCAAACATTTGTGTTCATCCCCTAAAGTTCGAACAATCCATACATCTTTAGTGTACTTTTGGCTACATACAACAACCATGGGCAACTGTTGCTTGCTCCTTGCGTGTTCGCAAATATACATCCTTCCAAGGCCTCTAGTTATCGGACCGCTTTTCCTCTTTGGGGCTTTTCCCACTCGATCCTTCTGTTATTCCACAAATGTATTTTTCCAAGACACCTAACCCTAATTCTCATTTGTCATTCTTAATGAGTTGCAATTTCCTTCTAGTCTTTATTGAAAGCGTGTAGATCATATCTTTCACTTCTTTTGCGCTACAAAACTTTGACCACCGAAAAATATATTTCGTCCTCCTTTGTACCGCCTCACTTAAATTTTGTTTCTTGTATGCCCTCAATTTGTTCCTTCTAATAACATACTCATCTTCATTCTCGTAACCACTTGCAAAATCATTATCATCTAACAGATCCAACTAACTTTTCTTAAAAATCATGTAGTAGCCGGTCGGTGGTACCTATAGATGGTAACTCGTAGTCTCACTCACTTTGAACAGATTAACATCAAAATCGGGCCCTCAAAAGTATTAGCCTCATCGACAATCTGATTTCCATCACGATTGTTCTCAATATCATCATCATCACTCATATAACTGTCTGCCTCACTCACATTGTCATCACTTAAAGCTTCATCGATTTCACTTACTGTCTGATTTACCTTTTGGATATGCTCCAGTGATTACATATTTCCTCCTCATGATGACCTAACTCTTAATCATTTTGACATACCTCTTCAGACTATCTATTTGGATATGCTCAACATGTTTATCTATATCTTGGTTGACATCACCACAACATCTTCAACTGACAGACCTCAACGAGATGGAAACAAGGGTTCTGTTTCGCATCCGACTAGATTGTACCAAAGTGTTGACTTCCAAAGGTTGATGTGTAACTTGACATATATCCTCTACCATAGATTTATTAACAATGTTTTCTAATAACAATTTGTTTGAGCAATATGGAACAATAGAAGAGCTGCTTTTTCTTTGTTGCATCCACATCAAGAATAATTGTCCTAATTGACTTTGGTGACATTTGATCAACATCCAATGTTGTCTTACCATTTTCAACATAAACCTCTATCATCTTCTGGTCATCAACAAGATCTTTCAATATCTCTAAATTAGCACTCTCACTTAAGCTATACAAACCATAATCTAAATTACTACCAGGCTTAACAAAGTAATAGTAATTTTTTGAACCAAGCTCATAACCCAAATCATACATAAGAACATTCAACTCTTCAACTGACACACTATCAACATCAACCAAATCAACTAAAGTTTTCATACCTCCAACGTATATTCTACCAGGCCAGTATTTAAAGACACCATTGTGATGAACCCTCATGCTAAACATATTAGATCTACCAATTACAAATTCCAATGACTATAATAAAAAATTAAAAAAAACATTACCGTATTTCTTCTTAGCAGTCGATAGACGGTATCATCAACTGGATGTCTTCTTACTTTCCATAGAGTAAAGTCCATGTTTCGGTTTATGATCGATAAACAGGGTTTGTGACACGCAATTAGGGTTTGTGAATTCGATAATTTTCAGAACGAAAGTTGGGACGAATAATAATACAAACTATGTGTTTATTCGGCGGGAAGAGGTTACATTACATGTGGCAATAATTAAGAAATTTTAATTAAAATATGGAATTGAAAAATGTGCCCTTGGACTAAAGACAAATCTAACGCCGTCCTTGACTAACGGCAATATGGTCAAAGGACCAGTAACGAGTAAGAAACTTGAAATAGGGATCCCCGACGATGAAAAGGCTCAGGTTTGTCTCAACGCCAAGTCAGCATCGATGTGTTTTAAGACCAACCCAGATTTTATTCTTATTAAAATCTTTGCATATCTTCTTGATGGTAGTTTCTTTTTAAACTAATAATAATGGATAAACTAATAGTAATTATCACAGCGATGTACTAATATTTTTTATTTTTAAATTGGTAGAATCTTATACTAAAATGAACATGAACGTGACAAACAAAAAAAATACTTTTGAGTTTTGGTGCAAGTGTGTAACAATCTTGATCCCATCTATCACTTGAGCAGTTGAGTAACTGATTATTCTTTTTAAGTTTTATAGAACAGTGAACATTTCATAAGAGATAGTCATATATAAACATTTATATATACAAGATGTTTAAAAAAAATAAAAGGCATAACAATAACTAAACTATATTTGCTTCATGTGAGGATTATACATAATGTAACCCAACTTGGGTTATGTACACAATATTTCTTATTTTTAAAACAGGTAAGCTACTTATGACATGTTATTTTGTTTGTATTTTAATTCATAATAATATGTAAATAAAAATTAAGAAAAAACTTCGTGCGTGCACGGGTATTATGACTGTATGTGAAAGATGCAATTTAAAGCGGCGCAAACTCATTATAGCTATTGAGACCATCATTACAACCTTGTATCAGCATCAAAATTGCACTCAATCTTTTATACTTTATTTTGTTTAGCCTGTTAATATTGACACCTAATTAAACTAGCTCAATCATGATATACAAGATTATTGCTCATCAAATCATCCTAAGTTCATTGCAATCGATATATATAATAAGTATCAATTTGATATGCAAGTACTTTTAGGCTGTGTTTGACGCGAGGCTTATAAGGGCATATATAGGCTTAAGCTTTTATAATAAGTTAGCTTATAAAATAAGTTTTGTTTGTCACGCAGGCTTATGTACGCTTTGTAAGTCATAAGCCTTTATAAGCTCAAGTTAGTTGAAAAGGGCTTATGGGGGTTTATAGCTAGTCAAATTACTTAAATACCATTTAAAATATAATAGATTATCACGTAAAAACTAGAATAATTTGATGTATTTTTATGCAATTATTAATGTTCTCACTCTAACTAATTCACTTAATAAACTTTATAAAATATACGCCTACATTTCGATTTATAATATAAGCAAATTTCACTCAAATTTCATTTCAAATTTCTCCCGGCTAAAGCCCCAACTATACAACCCATTCGCCAAAGATGCCTTTCCAAAAAAACAAATACTTTAGTTATTATACTAGCAAAACCATACTGCTTTCATGTCATTCAATCATTTCCAGTTTCCCACACAATGGATAGGATGATTGATCATCTGATAACGTTTTCAATAATAAAAAAACAACAGTATTATAATAATACACATCTTAATCATGAGGAACATGAAATATATCTTTAGCATTTTTCCATCCATTTTATACGGACTTTTTACAAATTTAAGGTGGTATTACTACTTTTTCTTTATACCTTCCTTTCCGCCATATTCCTTTTACATTTCTTAACTCTTATGAATCAAGTTTTCATATAATGTTTGTATTAATTACAAGTGATACTAATAAAGGGTTGTTTGGGACTGATAAAACATTAGACTAAGTGTAATAAGGGATGAATAGTCGGTCGGTCTTCTTATGAGAACTAGTATCAATCAGTCGCCCTTATTACAGTCAGTTTTCATGAGTCGATCGCACAAGTAGAAAATGGAGAAAAGGGTTGCAGACCGACTTGTGTGCTTGTTTGTTTGTGTATTTATCTAAAATGTTTGTATGTGAGGTGTATTTTTTGTGGTATCGATCTACTTAGTACAATAAGTTGGTCACGAAGTAGTTTTGGAGAGAGAAAGCTGAGGTAGCAGGGGAGATATAGATCACTTGCAGTTCCTTATTACACTTAGAGCACAAGGTGTCGTGTGCCATGGCTTGAGCCATCCCTGAAAACGCAACTCGATGGCACCAGAAGCACACCACAAGTGGCGTTTTCGAGTGTTGAGCCGTAACCACCAGCTGAGATGGTCCCGGAAAACGCTACTTGATGGTGCCAATACCACACCATGACTTGAGTTTTCGAGTAGTTTTATGAAGGGAGGGGTGTTTTTTGTACTTGACTGGCACCATAAATGTGGTGTTATGGAGGAGGTGTCTTTGTGTTATGAGGTATTTTGATGTTATGGAAAAAGTGATGATGTGGCGTTTTTTCATAACACTAACTCGATGGCAAAGTGGATACCAGTGCTCTTAGAGGTCTGCAGTACCTGCGCCAAGTGGCGTTTTCACCCAAACGTAACACGATCACGCCAACCTCATACCGACCTTGTGTTTACCCGTCTCGCCATGACCAAATCCAAATGGTCCCGAAAATCGAATGACCACATACCGAACCTCACGCTTTTCCGGTAAATTGTCCGCTTTCACCCTTTGTGTTATATGTGAGGTCCGTGGTATACGACACCATAATCTGGTGTTATAGGAGGAATGATGTTTTGGTTTTATGATGAATTACGGTGTTATAAGAAAATATGATGATATAATAGTATTTTTTACGACATAAGTGAGATGGCTTAAAGTACCTAACGCCTTAGAAGACTTTCAACCATAACGCTCAATACGTTAATGGCCAATTTACTGCTGTTATTGCGTTAAACCCATTGGAAGTGCGCAAGATTATAACGGCGTTAGTCCAGGCGCATAGGCTAACGCCTGCTACATTGTTTTTTTTTTTTCATTTACGCCCTAAATGGGGGTTGTTTTGTAAATTGTTAGGAATGTTGTTGATGTTATTGGGATGTTATGGTTGTGGGTGTTTTTTGGGGATGTTAATGTTAAATGTTAAAGCTGATGTGACGCTGACGTGAACGGTGTTATTGATGTTATGGTGTTATGAATGGGAGTGCTCTTATTCTTAAGAACAAGTATACAAACAAGAAAGTAAAGTGGAAGAAAAGGGTTACGTTGGTCCCACTTAGCATGTGAAGAGCAATTGAGGAATATGGGGGAAGTGTGGACATGTAGGTCCAAACACCATCAAACCTGCTCATCATCATGCGTGAACCACCTTTTTCTTTTCTTAGTTTTATTTTTTCCCAAACATCACACATGCACCAAACAATTAATATTTTTATACGAATTTCGAACCTACTACACAACCCTTTATTATATACTCATTCAGCTATCAGTAGAGAGCTGTAAACGAACTGAACGTTCATTGAAAATTTCATAAATCGTTTGGTAAAAATTTCGTTTATGTTCGTTTATTTATTAAATGAACGAAATGAACAATATTTTACGATCGTTTAGTTAAATGAACCAACGTGAGCAAAAGTCACGCTCGCTTATTTATGTCCTCGAACGTCCGATTATGTGTTCGTTAACGCTCGCTTACGTTAATTTATTTATTTATGTTCAGATATTATATCTTTTAATTGATAATTATAAAATTAGTTTGTTTAAATAAAACAACACTTATAAAACAATATTATACGTAATTTAATAAAGTTTATGTTTGTTTGCCTACGTTTATTTACGTTCGATCGTTTATATTCGCTTAACGCTCGTTTAGTGTTAATGAACGAACATAAACGAATACGAACAACTCATTTTCTTAATAAACGAATACGAACAAGCGAATTTTGTTCGCTTAATCGCTCGCGTTCGCTTATTCGTCTGGGTTAAAATAAACGAACGAACACGAAGCGCCCGCTCGTTCGTCCTGGTTCGCTTACTGTTTCTACTTATCAAGAGCTACTAGCTAGTTTGGTGGTATAGGAGTAGTAGTGTAAGAAATTATAATTGCACAATTTAAGCAGAACCATTAAGCATTTATCATGTTTTACATATGTAAATACATATTTTAAAGTTATATTTAAGAGTTAATTGCAATTTGGTCTTTGTGGTATGGCCAAATTGCGGGTTTAGTCTTCAGCTTTGAAAGTCAGATGATAGTCCCGTTTTGAATTTTGGGTTGCATTTTTGGTCCCTCATTGTAAAATGACTAAATCACCCTTGTCTTTTCGTGAAGAAGACAAAGGGTGTTTTATCATTTAACTTTATACAAGGACCAAAACGCAATCCAAACTTCAAACGGCGACTATCATCTGACTTTCAAAGCTGTGACTAAACTTGCAATTTGGCCAAACCACAAGGACCAAAATTGCAATTAACTCTATATTTAATTTACTTTTTGAATATCTCTACCACCACTTTATAAAAGTTTTGTGCTAAGTTTTTGCCTATAAAAAGAGAGGGAAAGACATTATGCAAAAGTGCAGAAAGAATATAACATGGAGAAGAGCAAATCATTTCCAGAGTACTCATCTTCATACACAAATGGTTTCGGATATAATAAGGATCAACCAAGATCATATGCATTTAATGGCCCGATTGCTAGTGACGGAGACATGAAGAGGAAGAAGAGAATCGCAGAGTATAACATGTTCACCACTGGAACTAAGCTCAAATCTACAGTCAGAGATAGCTTCAAATGGATAAAGAACAAGTTTACAGACGTTCGCTATGGTATTTGATCAATCTTACCATCATATCAGTATGTAAATCATGTCTGTGTTTTAACTTTTAACTTCACGATGTGCATGTATCACATTCCATGTAATTGTTGTTTGATCTGTCATACTTTAATTAACCGTGTTTTGCTACTTATTAATAGACGATATGTCTCTCTTCGATCTGTTTATCTTTATCTTCTAAGTAACTCTCTACTCCTAAGGGTTTTACAAATGTTGACATCATATCTCGTTGTCGAAAAACTATCTCAAGGTGTATCAGTAACAAACTGCAGTACATAGTTATAGGAACTGAGAACTAGACCACATGTTACGAATCGTAAATAAGTAAACATTTTTAAAATGGAACTTTTGTTTCTTTGATTCAATACATAGTTACATGAATACAAGGTTCAAGAATTTAAGAAGTAGAAAGTAAATGACAACCCTTTTTGTTTATTAGGATTGTGTTATCAACAACATTAACAAAAGTTGGAATCCTGAATTTCATTTTACAAAACTTTACTAAATTTTAGTAAGAAACAAAATCATGCAATCAGTACATGGTCTTGAAGGGTTTATAGACTTGAAGATCTTTGATCACACCAGCAATAGAACCCGCAGCAGCACAAATTGATATAACGAGACAAGCTCCACTTAGTATTTGTAGATTGATCCATTTACTACTCCATTTCGGTATCTTATTCTGAGCTATGTACATTTCAACTGGAAAGTAAACCGTTAGTGGCCAGAACCCAATCGCTCCAAGGATCCCGACAACATCTTCAAAAAATGGCATCAACATAGCAATTATAGTGGTCATGCACACGAACATGGTTCTCCAGACCATTCTAAACAGATTAAGTTTAAAAGGTTTGTAACCGGGAATTGGAACACATATCTCTTTTGTAATAAATTTGCTTTGGGAAGTATTCTGAAGTGGTTTTTCAACAAAGCGAATATTGGTTGTGCAAATACTTGGTATGCACCAACAAGGTGGATTATGATAGCTGCATTTGCTATATCAACGAGCCAAAACGGATCATAGAATCCAAACCCGGTTAGAAGGTTACCAGGAGCATGGTCTCCAAAAGCTGCATAACCGAAGCATCCACAAAGCATGTAGAATATCGTAGTTGTTATTACACTTATTAAAGTTGCAGTCTTCATTGTTTTCTGCTCCGTTGGTGGGGCTTTGATCGTATCCTATTTGATACAGCACACTTATAAGTTTTCATTCCTAAAAATCTTGCGAGTCCTACCTTAATTGTAACAAAATGTTTATATTTGATGACTTAATATTACCTGAATTTCAATGAGGACGGTGGAGTAAGAGTAGGCAAACGCAATGGCTCCAAATGCTTGGAAGCTCCTCCATACTTTTTGTGTTTGAGTCACTTCTCCAACACTTATACCGCTTAGGCTTCCCTTAATTTTCCCATTTTCTAGTGATTAAACATTAAAAACACAATACATATTTAAGATTATTATAAGATGTCATGTAGCTGGTAAAACAAACATATTAAAACAAATTGGATAAACGGTCAAAACGTACGAGCAAATTTGGCGATCCCAAGGCCAAGACCGATGGCAGAGTAAGTGAAAGACATGACAGCGGCCACCATTGATAGCCACGAGATCTCATGAAAATTAGGAAGTTGAGATAAAAGGATCTCAACAGCACCAAACAGTACCATATATGGAGTCCCGGATACTCCACATGGATGATCATGGCCTTTCTCATGAAAACAGCTTGCTCTTTTTATGGCCCTTTTTTCATCAACAACAAATTGACTGTTAACGATTATTTTTAAAAGAAGAGATCAATGAAAGGTAACGTTTATGATATGCATATCCACTCACATCATGCTGATAGAAGCAGCAATGGTGTACCCAATTGTAGTTCCGGTTAGATTAAAGTACTGAATGAATCCACAAATTTTGAACTTAAATCCACCTGAAATATGTGAAGGTAAACTCACAAGTTCAGAGACTTTAAAAAGACTTGTTTTGCAGATATATAAAAACTGCAACGTATACTGGATTTATATAGCGAAATTACCCTCTAAAGAACTAAATAAATTTCATACCAAGATTGGACTTGACAGCTTCCATGTATGTATAGTTTCGTTTGCCAGTAACGGGATCCCCAGTGCGGTAACATGAGGCTAGAAGACAAGAACAGTAGTAAGTTACAAAAGAAAAAAGAAACAGAACGGTAGGTCCTGCGATCCAACCAAGCTGAGCAGTCGCCCATGCCAGTGCAAGCACACCCGAACCTATGACCGCCGTGATAATATGGGCACTAGCAGTCCAAAGAGTCCCTGTTGTTTCCAAATGAAAGAAAACGGGTCATTTCAGTGTCTAGACCATAATGTGCATGTGAGTATTTGCTGTCAAAATATATAATATTAAATGAAAGTAGTTTACCTGTTCTTTTGGGACGCCCATCGTCATCAAAGAACTTGGAGGGGGCATGGGATGAGAAGTCGCCAGAAACTTCAAAGCCTTGTTGGTAGTTTGCTGCGTTTTTTTCATCTATTTTCATTTTGATGTTTGAATATATAAAAAAATAAATAAACTCTTAAAAAGACTTGCAGATGCGTGCGAGTCAAACTAGTATATATATTAGCTTTGAGGACTCTTGTATATGAATCTGTTTTGCAATTGTGGTGATATATAGAGGGTATAGTCATTGGTGTGTTGGGCGTGAGAGACAATGGCAAGCTACATTCCAAATGGAGCATAAACTACCAAAATACTTGAATTTGAAGTTTAGTGATTATCTTTTTATGGAACTTAAACAAATTTCAGCTTTAATGTATCACATTCTAAACCATATATATGTCTGTTTGAACATGTATGCGTGTTAATATTGCGATCAAACATGAACAATACCACGATTGTGAAAACAGAACTTTATTTAAAATTCTGAACTCTCTATCAAGTTTCTAAAATGTACTGTATGACTTTCATATCATTTTTTATATTAAAAAGAGATTATGTTTTTTGATGAGTCCACAAATATTATACAATCCATAAACTCCAAATTAGAATAAGATTCACATGATACAAAAAGATCAAAAACAAATAACGTATCGATGAATAGAAGTTGAAAGTTGGCATATAATGAAAGAGGAATCTCATAGGCCAGTCAAATGTGCAGATTCCCAACAAGTTTAAGCAATTCTTTCAACAATAATTAATGGATTAACTGAAAAAGAGTAGATAACAGGAAATGTACAAAAGAGCTAACAGTTCAAATGCAGACGATTAGAAGAAGCTGCGTGTCCTGAAATTTGTCTGATGCAAGTCTATATCTTATTTGGTCTTTTACGATGTTCTATTTCATCATCTTTGTGTAGTATTCATAAATCATGTTTATAGCCTTAAAGGATGTATTAAATGTTTATGTTCAACTTTTGTTCTTCATTTTCTCGCAATTTGGAGCAAGTAAACGAAGGTTCCTTTACAACTAATGAAATGGTTTGAGCTTGAACAAGTGATATGTGTTCTTCGAAACTAGGATAAGAACTCAGAACATCGAATCTAAAACTATAGATGGCCGATGAAATAAGGAGTGCAGGTAGGATTTCGAAAGACCAAAGGGTCAACTTTTTTTTATAAGAGCAAGCATTTTAATTTAAGACTCGTAAAGAGAGGAGGACAAAACAGCCAATTCAACACCAAGAGCTCCTGAATTGAATTCTAAATCTTTAATTTGAATTTCTTTTTATTCGCGAGGAGCTGGATGAGAAGAAACTCTCACGTCCAGTTCTTAATTCAAATTATATTATATCTGAATTGAATTCTAAATCTTTAATTTGAATTTCTTTTTATTCGCGAGGAGCTGGATGAGAAGAAACTCTCACGTCCAGTTCTGTAGTAGAGATGGAATTCAAAACAAACCATCAACAAGGCTAAGACCCAAACATACAATACAAAAATCACCAAAACCGTCAACTGTTATAGGTATCGGAGCAATATGGATTTAGCATTTCATTTAACGAACACGCGTATACTTAGCCAACGATTATATCAAACCTTGATGAATGTCACCCACAACTACACACTCATATCTGCTTCCTTAAAACATATGAAAAATTATATCGAAAAATCAATGTTCCAATGAAGCATATATTTTTTTGGTAAATTTTACAGAAACAATAACGTAAAGAAGTTAAATACATATATAGATTACAAGAAAAGTATAAACACGTATGTAAAATGGTTGATCACTCCAAATCAAGAATGCCGAAATTGGAGAGTAGAATCTTGACTTGATCAACGAAGTCTGATCCAGTTGCGTACTCTGTTAACATCCCCACTGCAAACCCGAACATTGCCCATCTATATGCACCATCATCAAATGTATCACACATTATAACATATCACAAAATAGGTATACAAAGACTAATAATCTATAATGACTGATAGCTCAAATGAACATTAATGTACGGTTAACAAGTAAAGGCAACCAACCAACTGGGCTACCTCAGTTGGCCACCAAGGATTCCTTAAGGTGTCTTGGGGAGGGGGATGTTTGGCTAGGGGATATCTCAAGTTCGAGTCCCACCCGGGACTTTTACGTCTTCAGACGACAAAGAAGGAGCAGGCGGGTCTCAGGGTCAGCATACTGCCCAATTGGATGTCACTATTGGACCAGAACCACTAACAACTAGCAGGCCGTTAAAAAAAAAAGGTAAAGGCAACCATTGGGGCATCACCCCGTTGGTATTACTCCCCATAGTAAACGTCTAGTTGGCCGGTTAAGGAAGGAGGGATATGGAGAAATAGGTCTTAGGTTTAATCACAACTCCTGAATAAAGGTGACTACAAGGTCCAAAAAAGGTGCTTCAATGTGGTGTTGAAGCTATTTAGATTCATATGTTTAGCCTAAATCATAGTAATGCAATATTACAAAGCTAATACATAATTTAGAATAAGAAAATGAATAAGCAAATAACCTGCCATTGGAGATTTCATTTTTGGCAATGAAACCAAAGAAAGGGCCTTGATTAGCAGCCTCCTCAAGCTTTTTCTTTTTAAAATACTCTTGAAGCTCTTTTGCTCTCTGTCTCTGGTACTCCATAGTCACTCCTCCTGCAGCCGAAGCCGTTGCTGTTTCAGCCAACGGCTTCGAAGGAGGAGGAGGGGGAGGTGAAGATGGTGGAGTACTTGGAGAAGGAGAAGAGGGTGGTGTGGGCCTAGCAGGTGGAGTAGCAATGGAAGGTCTTCTCAAAGAACCATCAGAAGAAGAAGCACCACCAGATTGAGAGCAACGTATGCTAGTAGTAGTAACAACTATCCTACTAGGCTTACTACTGTTTCCACATAATCTAAAGGAACCATTAGCATTTGATGATGAATTTGAGAGTCTGATGCATTGGATAGAAGCCAATGACATTTTTCTAGTCAGGGTTTCATGAAAATGAAAACAAGAACAAGATAGTTTGGCTTAGTTAGTTGTTTGTAAGTAAGTATGAGTTGTTGTTCTCAGGATCACAAGTATTGTTTTGTTTCTGGATAAGGTATTCCCAAGTGACAAGTCATTTTTCTCATCAAACTTTCTCCTAATATCATATTATCTTAATTTATTTTAAAAGCATTAATAATCTTTAACAAAAAAATAAGTAAATAGAATCACAGTATTCATTTTAACAATGGTACTTCTTTCATCTCAAAATAATTGTCCACATCTCCTTTTCTAAATGTAAAACAGAGCTTAATCAAGTTTACCATATTACCGTTGCTTGAAATTCTTATTACAAATTTTAATGAAAATATTAATTAATTAGTTAAAAGTAAAACTGTCATTATACATAAAGTAAAGTGAGAAAAAAAAAACATTAATAACTATGTTTTTTTCTAAAATTGTTTGTTTTTTTTTGGGATACAATTATTTTTGAGACGCCGAGATGGGGTAATATTAAACTTATTACGAGTCCAACAACATACTACGGAGTATAAAAGTAACAGCACATTTTTGTAAGTAAAACATATGATGTTTTCTTCGCAAGTTTTAAGAGCGTTTGTAACAAGGACTTTTCATCATGTGTGGTTCACATGATCTCTCACCCGTGGTCCGTTGATACTCCTTGGTCTTCACGCGTGGTTGGCTAAAAATAGAGAAAGGTGCGCGTTTTAAGAGTTTTGTGAGTGTTTCATGTGTTTAGTGAGGTATATATAAATGGTGAAGGGGTGATTACTTATTACTTTTGTAAAATGCTCATCATTCTATTAGTAGCTAGCCACACAACTTGTGTTACTTTGCACACTCTATGGAAATCAAACTCGCATGATAATTATCAAAAAGTGAAAGTTTGTTACCAGCACATGCTATTGTCCCAAAATATGATGACTGTTGATCAATATAGTTGAAAATTATCTACTGTAAGAAGTTGACTTTTATTATTACAAACATCTCTTTAAGAACCCTTAGACTTTGTTCAACTATGCAGAGATAACCCTTGAGCTTCTTAATATACCATAACTCCTCAAGCTTTTCAGCAAGAGTCACTCTGATTACAAATATACATGATGCACCAGGTGAGCCAGTGAAGCTCCATAAGCCAACAATGATCAAGTTTAAGGAACATTACAGACGCTATCGACTTGTAAGAAACAACATAAGCAGCAACATAAAACCTCAAACTTCCCAAATTTCCCATTACATATATGCTGATTGTTGAACATTAGCACTTACAAGAAAGGACAAATCTACTTTACACTATAATGAATATGAAAAAGGAAAAACAAACGGCGGTAATTATTATGAAACAAACGAAAAATGCAATTGCATATAACAAAAAGGATTAAAACATAGAACCCTGAAATAGACAAAAATGAAATCCAAAAGTAATGGATTATAGACGTACGATGGAAACGCAACAGGATTGGTGATTCTGGTGGCAATAACTTCAGGTAAAGAGAAACGGCGACCACGAAGAAGTCTTCATAACATCAAAGGAACACAAACTACATTATGTTGCATGAGCATATACTTCCTTTCCCATATTCAAATTCATCATCCGAGCAATTGTGTTCACTACATTAAGAGTGGAAACCATGAGAATGACAAGTACATAAAGGGAAAATGATATAAAGATTAAACCAACGTGACATAAATCTGTAGTTTTTATTCTGCTGAGACGACTAAACTCATAAGATTAAAATGTATTTTATAGCCGTAACACCCAGAAAATTATAAACAGGAGACTAACGATATACTTTGCAACCAAATCACTATGTTTTAAAAAGGTTGTGATGATGTTTAGCTTAATGTTCTCATTCTAGACTACAAATAAACACATTTTACCATTTAGTGGGTGTTTGGGACTGCTTTTAAGGGTTTACACTAAAAAGCATTGATTAAAAACAGATAAGCAAACCCAAACACTCCATTGAAAGCCGCTTTACCTGTTTATTTTAGAAGAAATAACCACTTCAAAATAAGTATGTTGATGCAAGTTCAAAGCAGATAAGCAGTTTTAATATACATTCCCAAACATCCCATTCCCAAATATCCGCCATAAAATTACATATATTTAAAGCATTTTTCAAAGATTAAGTATCCGTACCTAGGTTCAAATTCACGAATTTCATACAGGTCTCCCCCAAAAACATCCATCCATTGCACTTTCCTTGTATCACCAAATTCATCCTTGCATTTGCCATCGTTCACAGAAACAGAAGCATCAACACTCGTTGCAGGTCTTTTCAGGCTGCTTACTAAAGAATCTACATTTTTGGATTCAACACTATCAACTACATCAACATTAACAACATCAACGTCCTTATTGACTTTTTCCGTATCAAGCCCGTTTAACATCATCATCGTGAGGCTGCTGGTGCTCGGTCGGGCCTACTTTCAAATGAGAAGAGGTCTCTAGTCCTGCGGCAGCGCGACCAAAGCAAATAAAGGAAGCGCAGCCGCGGACACAAGTTTTCTTTCTAGAAGCCAGCTGGAGGTCAGGGTCATGGATTTCTTGCAGCCCAATAACACAAAAGCCGGACGGTTACTATAGCAGAAATCGACTACCAACATCAGTTCTACTCATCTGAACACAACCACTATCAAGAAAACCGAAACAACCTGATCATAAAAGTCAATAAAGCACATGCATTTAGTCTAACATTATCAAAAAGCAAATTCCAAGATCCCTATATCTTCATAAAGTCAACACATTCCTGAAAAGAATGAATCTTTTTGGAAAAAGTCAACAAAAGTCAAAGCAAAGAATCTTATGATTTGAGCAGCCAAGATCAAAACAGATTAATGGGTATTTGATAGAATGAACAAAAGATCAAATCCAATGATAAAGTTACAAACTTTAATACTCAAAAATGAAATTCAATGTTCAAGATTTAATGCAGTAAATTGAATGAGATGCAGAATTAAGAAAACAAAAGACTCACTTATTTGATGAGAGAGAAGTAGAATGAATTGTCGGTGATTGTATTTGATTCATTCACCGGAGAATCTTTTGTGTTTTGTGAGGATAGATACATACAGTAGTATATGTTGGAGTAGTTAGTTATGTACGGTTAAAGTGGTGAGTTTATAAAAAGTTTATCGGATTTAAAACCAACTTTTTATAGTAATATATAATTTTATTGAAATGTAGAAATGAGATATTTGAGGGTCGTGAATCGCATGACTTATTTTACATAAATATTACAAAAATTTTATATAACCTTATCTCTCATAAAATAATGAAATGATTATAATTGGGTGCATTTTTATAAGTGTCACCATGTTAATATGTACATTTTAAGACTCTTATAACATAAATAGTCTTTTAAATAAAATTCATATAACAAATCATAAAAAATACTTCACTCACTCACAAAAAAATTAAATAAAAAAAATATCCATAACAACCGTTGTGCCTTGGTTATGAGACGTATGGCATGGCTAAGCGGTGTCATGGGTATCAAAAAGCAATAATCGACAAGATGCATCAAACACGTGATCAATCTGATCAATCACTAAGATACGAGGTTAGTAAAAAAGCTTCGCTATAAGCTTTTGGTTGATCTTTCTACTCATCTTTCTAATTAAATGTGTCATGCATCAGTTCTACGGTTATACCTGATTCATTGAATTTTTTCACTTGTCACAATCATAAAAGGATGACGAATATAAAGTAACCTGTAGTTTTTGGTTGTAGCTCATGCTATCAATCAACTACTAATTTTAAAAAGCATTAATTTAATTTAATATGAACCAACTAGACTTACTTTTTGTAAGTATTTAGTCATATATGATAAACTAAACATTCATGGACATTTTAATATGCACATGCATACCCATTTAAAACGTTCTACTAGAAACCTATCATCACATATCAACAAAAAGTAGACTATCTTCACCTAAACTACAATTTAGTCGTAGGTGGCAACTGCCTACAGTTACAAGGTCCTAAAGGCGACCGATCAAGTCGGCGTTGTTAGTAAACTTGCACCCATCAAACCAATTTGAACCGCCGTAGTAGTAAAGATCAGTAAGCTGGGGAGCACACCTTTCATGATCCTATGTTGCCTTTGATGCTTTTAAAGCTTTGAGATGCTCAAAATCAAACTTTAAAGATCTTCATACCTGTTGACTTACTTGAAGACTGTATTGCAGCTTTTTATTGACCAGTTTACTACTAATAATAATTGACCTTGAACTCAGTATTAGGTTGTGAATGAACGACTAAAACTTAAGGTAATAAGATTCAGAAGGCTGGTTGCTGATATTCCCAATCAAGAGCATTTTACCTATTGTCGAAGGTTTATTGCTTAAGCCTCATGAACATAGGGCTCGCCGTCCGTACCCTTACTATATCTGAATCACAGAAAGACAAAGTGCGCAACTAGAAGTCAGAGTGTCGCTCAATAATCTTGAGTCTACTTAATTTTGGGTTACACAGAAGGCCAACATAACTGAAATTTAATGATCTAGCAAGAGAGAATTACACATAGTAGACAACACAGTCTGGAAATCAAATCATTCATGGTTCAATACAAGTAAACCCACTTTACATAAACACGAAAAGATCCACACAAGTAGCATGACTCTATGAGATAAATATAAAAGGGACTACGTCTACTTCTTTGATGCACTTCAGACCAACCTTCACCACTAGTTCAATTTCTGCAACAAGCCTTTCATGTTTGTGCCATCTTCATCATGACCAATATTAGCATAAGCACATCAGAGAAGAGACACGACATTTCTAGAGAGTTTCGACAAATGCATGAACCTGTCAATGAGACGAATCATGATCTGCGTCCATTGAAGAATCAAAGGAATCTCGATTCTGATGTTCATTATTCTTCACTCCATATCCTCCATCCTGAGATATATGATAGTTTTGAAGGCTGCGACGAACTGGGCTTGACAAAGCATTTGAGAAAATGTAGTTCCTTGGTTGCTGATCACTCTGCTCAGATCGAAACCCTTGCACACGGTAGGAAAACCAGATGGCCCAGAATTTGTAAAGCAGGCTTACGGCTTGGGTATGCTGCTGCTGTGGAGCTCTTGGCCCTGATGATGGCTCTTCCACGTAAGATTCCAGCTCAGCCTGCAAAGTAACGACTTAGTGTCTTCACGAATAGATGAGAAAAACAATACACGAATAGTCACTACATACCCAATGACCTACTAATAATTTAGCCATTAACTCTACTTTACACTACAGAATGAACATCTTTAAGCAATGTGAATCCTGTTGACTCCATTGAGTATGTTGATTGTTGAATAACTGGTGTAAAACGTCAGACAGTTTTAATACCAAAACTAAACGAGGTTATAGTATACCAAAGGTGCAGAAGGCTATTATCACAGAGATACCAAGGTACCAGACATTCAAGCATATCACACCTATGACTCAGCTTGCAGATTCTAGACTGTTTCTTAACCATATTCAATAGCATATAGTTATCCTGAAATTTGGTAAATATTCATACACTGACATTTTTATCACAATGCTCAACAACTAAAATGTTCGACACTGACACGCTATAAACAAAGTGTTTACTTTTAAAATTTTGGTTTCAATTAGACAAATGAAAATCAACAAACACCCATAGAAAAGGTTTGATAATCAGCACTCACTAAAGTCTTAATATCACTTATTAGAATGCACTAAAATATATGACTAGACCATTGAGAACACCTTTCTAAGTTGAATTGCATGAACTAAGATTAATCAATAGTCTGGACCAAGTACTAGTAAGGCAGTAACAACATAATATTAATAGTGGATTCAGGCAGATACGCGGGATAACAGATATTAGGTTAGAAAAATGTTGAAGATAAGTGTAAATTTGGGTATTTGGTACCATCATGCACAGCATACATAGAGAAGCGATTAATGTACAACTAGATCTTAAATAAGTAGGTACCTGAATATAGGCGAGTATATCATCGGAGGTCACCCTCAATCCTTCCGCTTGTTGCTTGGAAATCCACTGATAGAGCTTTTCCTGCAGAAACATACTGGTCAGATGATATGTTTGCTAAGAGCCAACAAGATTTGCATTCTATCAAACCTAAATCATATAAAATTTTATAAACCACAAAATAACAACAAATCGTTACAAAAAAAGGACCTAGTCACAAGGCCCATCAAGACACAACTTTGGATCCTCAGTTTGGCTGCGGTCTGTTAGCTTTATCAAAGTATGTGACTATGTGCCTTGGCTTTGAGGTGCAAGGTGAACCGCCACAAAGCCAGAGTGACATGGTCCATAACATAGAAATCCAGTGGCATGTAACTCAAATGCATCAGCACAAGGAAAACTGGTCCGTGAACCACAAAGTGTCACATGTGAACTTCATACAGTAATCGGTTAAAGTCATTTATATCATCAAACATAAAAGTAAACAACTATGATGACATTTAACTATCAAATGATTATTTTAAATTAACAAGCCAACATTCAATAAACACCGCATGTGAGGTAATGTCTCAACCAAGTTTTGACTTTTACCAGGTGTTTGAGAAGCACTAAGCGAAGAGAGGATGCAGTTACGCTCAGTTCTCGAGTTAAAATTTGAGAGGAAAGGAAAGGAAATGGAATGTTTTTTGTGTTCTTGAGTGTTTTTAAAAGAGGAAAGTGAAGTGGTAAAGAAGATGGGAGGAAGTTTTCTTAATGAAATCTTCCTCCCATTTTTGGGAGGAAAGGGAAAGGAAAGGGAAACTAAACTCAAGAACTGAGCGTTAATCAGTTAAGGGAGGATTATATGGATGCATTAAAGGCGTGCACAAAATATTAATACAAGTGGTACAGCTGTAATCTCAACCAAGATTGAACAATACAAGTCATCAGTCATGGGTTTCCTAAGTCGCACAACACTTTCATAGTTGCAGCCGTAGCACAATCTGTCATCTCTTCGACAGGCTTTCTTAAGTTGGGACTTTTTAAAAGTTAAGACTTTTCTAAATAGATTTCTAAAGTTTGTTTAAGCTTAATTTTCTAAGGCGTTTTACTAGCCGATCGCCATAATCAGGATAGCAGACGATTTACTTGAACCAAGGCTCCTGCTTAAAAAGAATTTTAGAATAGTGTTCATAGCAAACTGCCAATGGAGTAAACATGTAACTGCTATCCTGCAAACTCCTATTACGACATTGATAAACTGACGCGGCTAGTGTAGAACTAAGGCTCCTACCACGACAAACGAATACTACAGAAACATCAAGTACTACAAAATCACATTCCATAGACCGTAGAAAGTTTGTTCTTCTAAAAGGCCCCTACAACACATCATGTGGTCATATGTACTTCTAAATCATAAACACCGTATGCAATTTCTTGTTATCTTCCCCACATCTCTAAATGATCCAAATATTACAAAAAAGGTATTTTGCCGCTGTTCAGCGTCACATAGAACCTATTCATATCCTGATGCCTTGGTCTCAAATACGTTTACAACAGTAGTAGATATGCCATGTGCATCCATAGCTATGGATTCCTCCTATCATCCGATATAATATTTCAAGAATGACATCAGATTATTTTAATGCGCTACTTCAAGTCTCTTCCAAGACCTGTATACACGCCTACTATTGGCATCATGAGTGATAATGTTCCCAATTCCCAAAACACTTTTCCCATTGTCCTTCTCTGTACATAACAATATAGCCTCTCACTCATTCCTAAACCTCACAATTTTTCCATAAAAAGCTTAAAGCTCTCATCTTTAACAATATTTATGAAACTTGTGTTTCTTGTCATGAAAGTGTGCGTACGTGTACACCTAAGCCTAAGGTTAGTTGTGACACAAGTTTGGCGCATTGCCTTGGTTTAGACACATCTACTTGGATGTTAATCATTGGGTTTGTCATGAAAGTGTGCGTATCAGCGTATATTCTTTAAGCTAATATACTTTTATGCCTCTATGGTGCTGTGTGTTTTTTTATATCTCCACCTGCTCCCTTTTGATGACTAGTTAGATAAGCTTGAAACTAATTCGATGTTGGTGGTTAAGATCCTGTTAGTGGTAACTAATAATCATCTCAAACAGTTTCAAGGACAAAAACCTCGTTTGAGAGATGTGGGTGTGTAGTATTTGTGGTGTTTTGGTATCTTGAAGACCGGCCTTTCATGTAATGTTCCTTGCCTTTCCCTGACTTGAGGTAAGGTTAATCCGTTTATATAATTTTAGCATGTCCTGCTTTGCTTGGCTAAAAGGACAATAATTTTAGCCTTGGTTTAGGCACATCTAATTGGATAAATCATTGGGCTAAGTTTATGTTGTTTAAACAATAATTTTAGCCTCGGTTTAGGCACATCTAATCTGATGTATTCCCTTTTGATAATTTGTTATATAAGGTTGAAACTAGTTTGACGTTGGTGGTTAATATCCTGTCAATGCTAGCTAATAGTAATTAACATAGTATGTCAACCATTTCGTATTTTTCGGTAATTTGTGGTGTTTTGGTATGGGTTGTGTCTTCTTCTTGACGACTTGCCTTTCCCTGACTTAACGTAAGGTTTATACAATTTTAGCATATCCTGCTTTGCTTGGCAAAGAATAATAAAACAGTTATCTTATAAAGCAGTTGATTAATGTTTAACGGGTTCGCGTGCTTATGCTAGAATACATTTCTGATGATAATATACATTAATCTTAACTAGTAATATATCCACAAGGCATTACAATTAATACAAGAAATAGTTAAAAAGATAATGAATTAAGAAGAAAAAGGTAGATACAAAAAGATATAAAAATACCAGAGCAGTCCTTTCACCGGAAAGGAAGGAAAGCTTCTGATGACTCAAGGCCTGAGAGTATAATTGAGACAACGAATTCGCAGCGCTCGAAAACGTCGAATACATCGTCCGATCCACTTCGTCTAAGCTACTCGCTATCGATTTCCTCTTCTTCGCCATTTTATTAATTTTATTTATTAAACCCTAACACAAACCTTTATAATAAATCAATCAATCGAATAAATCAACCCTTTATATCTAATTTTAAGGAAGGAATCGGTGTTGGGTGATTGTGTGGGTTGTTGTTGATTTTGGTTTAACCTATATCTCTACGTATCCTGTGTCTCGCGTTACATAAAAATTAAAAGAGAAAGATACTGGTGAGGAAGACCTCCCTCCACTTATTTATATTTGTAGAAAGTGGAGGGGTTGTATATGAAAACTCAGAGTTCTCCAAGGACTTGGATACTATTTTTGGCGGTGGATGTGGGGCTAACTTGTTTTTTCTCTCTTCCATCTCTTTGTATTTTCCACTAGGCCTTTCATTTTAAAAAATAATTTACTTTTTCTTTTTTTTAATAATTTTGTTTTATTTATAAAACTCAAATTATCAACTATTATAAAAATTGTTTTGTCATGTTAATAAAGTATGTAAAATTATCAAAAAAAAATATATGGATCATATAATATAAATTTTGACATGTCAAAAGCAAGTAAAATAAACAAGATCTGAACAAAAATGATGTTAAAAAAAAAAAAAAATGTCTTGTTCTATTAGTAAATGAAGTAAAAGAGAGTAATGTTACTAGATCTAGCTCAACCTAGGTTCATTTGGCTCTTGTCATGGGTTGACTCGTGAACCTTGAGTGGATGAGCTTGATCCAAGCTTATATTTAGTTGGGCACTACGTTATCAATGGTATTTATTTTTGCGAGTATGTTGCGCGATATATTTTATATATAAATATGTACATTTGGGTAGTGAATTTGATGATGTTATTACAGATGTTTGGTGATGAAATGAAAAGTTGACATAAAATTAGACAGTAACTATGTTGGACATTGTTACACCCGATCTAAGATTGATCAGTAATGGAGGGGTAAGACGAGTCTTGGCCATTACACATACCTCATCCCCACTTACACTTCCTCAAGCAACTCTCTGGAGATGTTGGTCTTTGTGATGATTAATTTGTGAATTGGTCGTTTTGTGTGTAAGTTATGATGTTTAGGTATATACAAGGTTCTAAAAGGTACGCCATGATGGCAAGGCGTGACCTTAAAGTTGTGAAATACATCATGGCGCCGACTCTGGCGTGGTGTGAGTTAGGCGTAATTGTGGCGAGTTTTTTTTTTTTTTTTGAAGAGTTTAGGGATTTACTAATATTTGAGATTTGGTCTAGTATTTTCTAATATTTTGAATTTGGGTTTGGATTTTCTAATGTTTACCACTCATATAATTATGAAATATGATATAAGTCTATAAATACTTTTGCCGCATTAATTCACGCTTTAAAATGTCTTGCTGCCACGTCATACACTAAGGTTTGAGGTTTGATCGCCTCACGCTATGTATAATCTTGGGTGGGTATATATGTGGTGTACACTACTACACAAAAATTCATTAGATACGGTTTCTAAGGCCTTTTGGTGCGGTTTTAAACCGTATCAAATACTAGCGTACCAAAAAATAAAATGTGCTTTGGTGCGGTTTTAAAACCGTAGCAGAAAATAGTTATTTGGTGCGGTTTTAATTCTAACCGTACCAAATGTCTTTAATAAAAAGCCTACCAAATCTTTCTTTTTTGGTACGGTTTATTAAAAAACCGCACCAAAAATATGCTTTTTCAAAAAAAATATTTTCCAAAACCTGTATCCAAACACTACCATAATAAACCTGTATCCAAACACTACCATAATACTTTCCATGCAGGGACTGACATTGCAACATACACAAACAATATTTAACAAACTTAACATTTTAAATAAACATCAACCAACGCAACCACCTAAGTTAGACAAAGTGTTACCATCTTTTAAACGCCATCATCACCAAAATATAAAAGTGCTATCCATTACAATCAGAAACATTATAAATCACCAAAATATAAACACGGACTCTCGAGGAGCCATTGTATCTAAAGCCAAAATATAAAACCGGACTCTTGAGGAGCCATTGTATCTAAAAAGTAAGTACAACATCCCTAAAAACTCGTTCAAGATTAGATTAGCCACTTCATCGATCTCCAGAGGTTGTAAACGGCGTGTATCCTTCCAAAGCTATAAAAACAAATATAGATATATATTAGTCATTTTTTTTTCGCAATAAAAACCAACAAAAATCAGTCCAAATTGCATGTAACATGTTAGTTCAAGTATTTCTAGGAAAGTTGACCACTCAAATGGCTTTCAACGTTTACTAGTTCTCTAAAGTATTTACTAATGACTAGTTTCAGTTTCAATGTTATCTGATTTCAAGTGATGGTTACAGGAAATATATCAGCTAAATATGTAAAATGGAACTTCAACATGGTTTTCACCACATGAGGATTCTTAAGGCCTAAAAGCACAATCCAGTGCTTTGAGCATAAGTAAGCTTAGTAACTAAATGGCTTTAATATTTTCTAGTACATCAAGTATTAGCTACGATTTGCTTCAAATTCAATGTTTTTTATTCTGATTGCTGAGAAGTGGAAAACATCACTAAACTCAAAACCAAACTTCAACATGGTTTTCACCAAACGAAGATTTCAAATTTTTAAACACAATCCAGACCCGGACCTAAGTAAGCTTTCTTCTTTGTATTGCTTTAATATTTAGTAGTACTTTTGGGTATTAACCGATGACTCGTTGTGAATGCAATGTTATTTGATCTCAAGTTGCAGCAGTAAAGAAAGCAGTTAGCTAATAAAGGAAATACTTACACTTTTGGAAAGTCGGGTTGTGTTTTATAACAAGGTCATGCATGAACTTCATCAAATAATATCCGCACTCCCATCCACCCTTTGTTGGAAACACTAAAATTAAATAAACAAACATATTTACACAAATGCAACAACCAAATCGCTTATATATACACAACAATTTTAGATTATTTACCTTAGCCATCGTCCAATCAAACTTGATCTCGAAGCCCTATATTGAAAAGCAATGGCATTTTGTTAACTTCAACTATTTTCTCAAAACTTATATGTCAACTCAAAGTCAATATTAGAATATTTTACCTCTACTATTTCTCGAAAATAATAATTTTTCTCATTATCCTCTTTAGCGGAATCCACAATATAACCCGTCCGCAAGTTTGGGCAAACCACGAAAAGAAGCCAATGACACTCACTGCACAAAAGTTTCAATCATTTATTATAGATACAAAGCACATGTAATATTATTCGTATAACAAGCAAAGACAATACCCTTTCAAATAAGGTGCCAAGTATATTTCTTTTCCCGGGTTTCGTCGCTTAGTATCAAGAATGTGCTTCACGACTTGTTTACCATTGTTTAAACATTCACTCGATTTGATGAGATGTGGGTTGAGGAAAGTGCATATGTTTTCACGAAGACCTTTTACAATTGAATGTAAATGCATGTTATCAAGAAAATGAAATCTGAGTTTTCGAGGTGTTTGGTTGTCATAAGAGTATTGAGGGTGGTTTGGTTGATGATGTTAGGGGTATTGAGGAGTGTTTGGCTATTGTTGTCAAGAGTGTTGAAGGCGTTTGGTTGCGGCGTTGTCAAGGGTGTAAGGGTGTTTCGTTCTTTGTTGTCAAAGGGTGATCGAGAGGTGTTTGGTTGTTGTTCTCGGGGTGTTTAGTTGTTGCTATAAGAGGTGTTTGGTTGCTACAATAAAAGTGCATTTCTTTTAAAAATAAAATAAAAGAAATAGACAGGAAGTTAACTTACATTGCCCACCAATGTATAAAACTAATATCAACCTTCCCTTTGACGTGCAAGTCTACAATTGCCTCGTACTCGATCCACTCTTCCCAATGTTCGGCATACATCTCTTGAGGTGCAACTATTGGAATATTCTGATTCTCGCATTTCGCGAATCGTTTCAATGAAACTTTAAAAGCATTCGGACGACCTTTTAATTTATGAAGCCGCTCTGAACTCTTTCTGTTGGGTTTGCTTAGGCTTAACACGTTCACTATTTTCGAATGAGATGGCATTGTTTTTTCATCCTACATTTAACAGATTATTATATTTTAGCAACTCGCAAGTAAATATAATATATATATATATATATATATATATATATATATATATATATATATACTATTGAAGCCACCAATGGCGGCATGTCTTATAATTATCGTTGACATAATTTGCTATAAGAAAAGAGTGAGGTAATCGTAAAGAAGGAGTGCAACTAGGTGGAACTTTTCGACCTTGATGTGTGGGTCTTGAGAGGCAAGAAGATTTGTGACATATTGTGCGAATCTCTTAGACCGCACCGCTCTTTAGACTGTTTTTGATGTGGATATAATTTGTCATCAAAGTAAAGATTGGTGATTGAGGCCCGAAAAGGCTTCGATGTATACCTATATATTGGCCGTGAGAATTACCTTGTGGCACCACTTAGACCAACAATAGTACTAAAAGAGCTTTGTATTCACCTGTTGAGATGCGCGGGTAATTGGCTCAGTAGGAAATTGAACAATTCCTTTGACATAAAGGAAGGACTGTCTACTAATGCCAATAGCATAATTAAGCATTTGATCACTAACCAGACATGATTAGAATCAGCTCTCAACACACACTCGACCGTATACCCATCCTCTCTTACAGTCAAAAATGCCATTTTACCAAAACAACAAATCACTTGCACTTGTCCTCTAACTAACATTGGACGATCTATCAAGCCTTCTGATAATAAACTAACCGTTTTCCATTCACATCCAGTATCCATCATTGATTTTCCAAGATGGTGACATTGATTTTGCAGATTTGGTCTTAAGTCTGTAGATAGTTGAGTAATTGCATTGATAGCTGCCCATTTAACACGTGGATGAGGATCTTGAAATGACTTCAAGATCATTGAGACAATAGGTTCCGAGTTCTTAGTCATAATCTGTATCAAAACATACATAAAAGTTACATACTAACACATAATCTCATTACAAAAACCACCTATAACTAAAGTTTACAAAATGCCAAGACAAAAGTTTAAAACTCATACATTTGGGGTTGAAATAAACTACTGGAACTAAGGCAAAAAGTTAAGACCCCATATAAGAAGTAGCACTTGACCACACGTAACTTGATGATACGGTCAATATAGTGGATATGGTGGAAGGTGTTAACTGAAAATGGCCTAGTGAATGGGACAAACTCTTATAATGTTGTGTCTAATTTAACAATTCCAGTACTGAATCCCTTAAAAACTGACAAAGTACAATGGGTTTCCAGTGATGGTATAACAACAGAAACAAAGACTCAACAGAGTTTCAAAGGAGTTGAGAGAAAATAGGCCTATTCGTGTGTGGTTTTTGACTTACCCGCTGCAGTTAAAAGGAATGAGTTGATTTTAAGATGCTCTGATTGTTTTTATAATCTTCTTGGCCTTTTTCCATAAGACAAAAACTAACATTTATTTTATCCAACTTATTAAGCTTTTTCCATAAGCCATAAGTTGGTGAGATGCACATGCATATGCAATGTGGGGTGTCCTTCTCTTTGTAGGGGACCCTGCCCTTTAAAGAGAAGATATAAAAAATTGTCCTCCAAATTTTGGATGGTAACCCCTATAGGGTGCTTGTTTCCATGCCTTAGATGACCTTGATTGATTGCATCAAGGGCTCCATGAAAGAGATAGAGAATGAAAGAGATAAACATGGTTGGGCCAAAGGTCAGGTTTTTTGTTTTTCAGAAACAGAAAAGATTCTGAGAATGAAAAGGAATGCATGCTGATTCAAGTTTGATCGATGCGTGAGTCTCTTAATGATGAGCAGCGGCTGACTGTATAACCACGTTTACGCCTGTGGCACAGCAAAACATATTGTCAAAAATGTTAGTAGCTTGATTAGTTAATGCTAATATATTCGATCTCTATTTGAATGTCATTAAAACTATGTAATTAGATATTGTAAACAAATGTTATTTGAATCGTTTTATGTACTTAAATATTGATAGGGAATGCAAATTATACCTGCTGGTTGCAATAGGTTAAAAAGAACCATGTTTTGTGGCTCCTTCGCAAGAAACATGACATATCAGTTCCATTCTCATTTTTTTTCTTAAACCCACAAATCAAATGAACCCCAAATTTGCTAATAAGAAGATGCTGATATTAATCACAGCTTTATTCTGGACTGCCTTGGTTGATAACTTCAGTGCGTTCATAGTGACCTCATGTTAATTGTGAATAGTGTAGTCTTTCAGAGGTTTTGGGTGTGGTTTAAAGTTAAGTGAATGATTTCTTAAACATGGGAGGATGTCCTTTTTAATTTTGAAAATCACACTATAATCTTATGCATTGATATAGACAAACAAATTTGTGCAATGAATTCATATACTTTGTTACTTTTAATACAATTACAATTATCTTTTGATATTTACATTCTTTAGCACAAGGTGAAAGTAGCATCTTTCTCTATGATTTCCAGTTATTAATATCGCATGAATTAGATTTTTTGTACACTGAGCAGTTGCCTTTTATGACTGCCCTGGTCTTTAATGCCAAAAACTGATATTTTCTACTTACAATGAAGTTACTCGAGGTGTAGCATCGTTGCTGCAGTTGAGCCAGTCCCATGATTAAGTTGCTAGAAGCCATGGGTCATCGTGTCATCCTCCTAACACTGCGAATGTGCTTATTAATATAACTAATGATTTAAATATTATACAATATTCATTCAAAAAGTTGTCACTTTCGACCCATTTGACCCATTCTGACCCGCAAGTTAATAAGCTTATGTTTCTATCATAATAGACTCAAAACTACTTTTAATAGGTTTCCAAGTTTATTTTGAACATTGGGATATGAATACCACAAGCTTTGGTGGCCTCGCACACCAAACTGATGGCGTCTCAACGATAAATTCCTTGCGCCTAGGCCCTCAAAAATACAAATTTTGTTCACAATTTGTAACTAAGATATGTAATAATTTTTTTTAATACCAAAATTATTTGTAACATTCTTAGGTGGGTGGAAAACATTAGGAAAACATACTTTATATACAATTATATTCATGCCTTAGTTCCAGCTTGTGTCGTTTGGCTTTTGCGTTCAATTGCTTTTTGTTTCCTTTCTTACCTTCGTCGTTCATACTTGCAGTGATGCTATCTGGTCTTGTTGACATTAGGTTCAAGGAACTGCCCCATCTGTTAATGTTTGCACCACATATTGGAAAAAATTGGAGAAAAAAAGTCAGGCACATTACGCAAATGATTGAATGGGTGATACTACTGTCTTGGCTTTGTTCATGGCCTAGTCTCGTGTTTTCATGTAATCAATCAGAGGGTTACATATGCAGATAAGTAATTGCATTAAAATAAGAGAATGTAAAAATATTAGTTAAAATCGAGCCAATTGACCCCCTGTAGTGCTGGTGTTTCACAGCGGTCCCAAACACCCATTAAAAAGTACCCAAAACCCGATAATACCACACACAAAGTTACCTGCCATTACACCTCTGACAAGTTTGTAGATACATAATAAACTATCGTTTTTGTGATCTCGTCATTATAATCGTTACATTCATGAAATTAAAAAAAAAAAAAGTCCAACCCGAACCATATTGACCCGTTAATAACCCTCCGAAAAAGAAATCATTTTGCAAGCTTTACTCTATTATATGTGTTGGTAATATTGTGCATAATGAAACATATAACTCCAACAATTGCACAAAGAATTGTCAAGAAGTGTAAGAATGAGGGATGTGTTGCTGTATAGTTACCTCCAACAATTGCACAAATGAGTTGATGGAGATACCGTTTGCAATTGTAAATAGAATGATAGACGTGCAAGCCGCAAATATTCATCAATATCTTCTAACATGCACGAAATGACAGGTGCCATGAGTGGCTGAAACATTCTGGTTGAGATCTTAACTATATGATCCATTTATTCATATTTGAAAAACCAACCTGGGAAGACCTTATAAATCCATCAGCCTTCTCTATCAACTCTTCAATAGGGAGCGCTGAAAATCGATGCATCCTGAAAAACACCAAGCAAGGAAGAAGGCGAGTACATGTTAGTTCCCATACCAAGTCGCCTACCGGTCTCCTTTTCACGCACTTCCTACAAACTCATCACATACAAACCAATATTGAGAGTTAGCAATCATTATCAAAAATAAATGGTAAGTTGAAAAAAATCATGAATATATTTATGCTTTGCAACAGCCAAAGATCGCACAAATTCATGAATGTAAAATTCATATTTAAACACATTCAAAAGAGCAAAGAATTTACTTTTCTTGCATATAAGCTCTTTTAGTTTTTTCCAGGTCACCTATGTTTTCGTACTTATCAAAAAAGGAAATGACATTATTGAATTTATAGAAACAAACACACGAAATAAGCATATAAAGGGTGACCTAATCAACCTACTGATCAATACATAGAAAGCATGAAAGATACACTGTAAACTATAAGTAGCTATTGGGATGGATTGACCCATTTTAAGCTTAAGTACCTTGACCATCTCCAAGAATGCCATAAAATCACCATGTGGTGCTTCTAATACCTATCAAAATAAGTAAAGGCGAGTCATCCAGAATTTCAGCCTTGAAGCTTGATGTAGACTTAAATTAAATACAGAGCTTAAAGGTTGTGCAGATTTAAATTCACTCACAATCTCATGTAATAGATAGAAAAGCTAAAGCTGAAAGAATGCTGTGACAATATTTATTTCAAATTTTGCCAAGAATGACGACTGACAATTTTCCAGCAAGAGGTCAATTTTACAACAGCTTGACACAAAAAAGTATTGTGGCAATGTGACGTTGCTCTTAGCATGTATTCACACGACGCAATTATTCTCATTTGACAGTAACGACAGAAGATCACGTGCTAGTGGGCTTACATATGCAGAAACAAATAGACCAAATAAAACCTGATTTGTAGTAATAAACATGTAGATTGATTCCAGTTCCTCTTCCCTTTCCCAGTACCCGAGATGGAGGACGAATGTTGCCGTTGATCACCAACAGCCATCATGTGTAACGTGTCAGGCTCGTTAATCGTTATACCATTCGACGACCTTCCCGGGATGCCCACGACATCCATCACAGTAACAGGCGGTCGGCATACATGTGGGTTACAATCTAATGAACCGTCAACATCCATCAAAATAGTAACCGGGGTTCCGTCGTTTTGACCATGACCAACACCCATGTCAAGGGACAACGACAATGGATGTGGTAAATCCACATCACTACCAGCACTAACAGACACGTCGTCCTCTAATGGTTACAATCTAATGAACCTCAAAGTGCTGGATGCGTCATACAACAACATCTAATAAGATGAACACATACTCGTTAAGCAAAAGTAGAAACAAAATGTTTGTTTTGATTATAATCAACATGTGTAGTAATATGTGCCTTATCACATGCAACGAATAACTGTAACCAAAAAATTTAGACGTTAGCGGTAATAAATGAAACACATGCTCCGACCGGAACCCATTATGATAATCAAACTAATATAAGAGAAACTCACTTGGCCAAGATCCACCATTATGATAACTCCAGCTTGTATTTTTGGGATCACACCCAGTAACAATTCTCCATTCATGACTTTCCATAGCTGGGTAACATATCTTTAATGGCATTTCACCCACAAGTTCTTGCCAACGTGATTAAGTAAGATCCATAATTGCCGAACTCTGCTCAGGTGTCGCTAAAGAAGACAAGATAGCCGCACAATTTCCTAAAGAAAACCAACGGAAATCCATTTTTGCAGGACTCATGTTCCCGATAAAGTAACCACCTCTGGTCGGCATGAAATCAAAAACCCAATCAGGAAGGGAGTCAGGGATGACATTAAACTTATTAACAGCAGTATGAGATTATTCTTCTGTTTTGTAATGGTAAATATCATTTATTTGCTTAATATCAAGCCAAAAGTAACTTCTCATGTGGAAGCTTAAGGCGTGAAGGCGTTTAACGGTTCTGTCAATACAATCATTATTACCCTCGGTATCTGGCTTTAGAAGAAGCAATGCGCATCTTAGAGCCATGAAGAACAAAGCCTGTATCTCAATCGGGTACCCATATACTCCCTGTTAACAAAAGAAAACATAGAAACTTTTATATACAATAGAATTGGTCGATTATGATGGGGTTGGCTACGTTGTCCATTTTCACATTCTGGTAGCGTACGCCTTTAACATAACCGGATCCTCCCTGCACCAGAATTAGAAGATAGAAGTTAGCCGTGGCTCATTATGATTTTAGTGCCAAAAACAATAGTGGTGGTAAACTGAACAAATCAGGTATCGACCCAATGAGTCAAAATGGTAATTTTATAAGTTACCCCACTTTGTCAACTTTGTACCCATTGACCTGATTCTTTTTTGAACAAAATTTTAGTTATACTTATGTGACCCGTTAGAGATAAAGCGTAACCCATATTGAGAAATAGAGCTACCTGCCAGGTTTTAATTCTGAGGCCTTAGTAGTGCCTTTAAGGAATGATGTATCCAAGACTACTTTTGAAACTATGTGTGTTGAGTTATCCTTGCCCAACCTTCCTATGCTGCAAACACCAAAATCTTTTAAGGTTAACTGCCCGTAACAGAATGGCTAGAAACACAAATCATAGCAATATATATAGTAACTTAATCAGAGTTCAAAAATTCAATGCATAACAGTAGGAAACAATTATTCACCATGAGAAGACAGAACAATATAGTACAGTTTGTTTTGACATAAAACATTACACTGTATAACTTTATTAAAACTTGTTTAATGAAAAGTGTTTTACATATTATTTATTTGCACGGGATGCATTAACTTACGCAACAGAATAAGCAACAGCTGAAACTGCCAGCAGAAGGATGCAAATTACAATAAAAGCCGGATCATCACGTGCCCACTGATTTTTTGTTTCTGCAGAAAAAAGATGCAAAAAAAACATACAACCCAGTTTTCACCTAAGATGCAATTTGTGAAATAATCCAAAAGCAGAGGCTGACTTACGCTTATGGTACTTGGTGTGTTGGTAGCTGCATCCAATAAAGAATTCCATATGCAAAACGTGGAATCATTGTCATTAGTTAATAGCAAGTTTCATAAATCAAATATTCAATTAATTGTGATGAGGACATTATTAGTACATGCTAGTTAAAAATTTATATTTGTATCCTATTTATTCTAATAGATATTAGCAAATAATATTCAAAATATTTTGAAAGTGAAAGAATAAATAATCCCCATTTAACTTACAGACGTAAGTAGCGATAACTAATGAAAAAAAAATAAAAACCCTTGCTATGGAGAAGGAATGTTAAAATTCTTGAAAGCTATAGTATATCAACTGATAGGATATCAAAAAAGAATGTGTAATCCCCTTTATTTAAATGGAGCAGCTCATTAACTCAAGAGGACAAGGCTTATCAGAGAGCAGGTCTTATGACATACTTACGGACGACTGATCAACTTTGTTGAACAACATTCCTAAGCTGGTGTTGCAAATTAATCACCATATTGCAAAACTAACAAAAGGATCACTTTGAGTTGTTGTCACTTTGAGTTTGATAAAATAACTATGCTATTTGCTAAAGCAAAATTTGGAAGGGGTTCTGACCTGAGCACAGAGTGATGCAAGTTCTTTTCCAACTGATACCACACGTTCTTCCTTAATAAATCAACTCTTCCTAAAACCTGCAATTACAAAACATTTAACAATATGCATGTACAAATACGTTATTGGGAAGAAACAATCATAAAATAAAAACTAAAGAAAATTAAAGGAGTTGCATGCTTATTACCAACCTGTTCATAATTTTCATCTCCCAAAACAAACGTAACCATACTTTCACGCAGAGTAACAGTTGGTTCTTTTATTAGGGTTGTGTAAAAAAAATATATAATTGAATGAATTAAGAAAAATATATATTTAAGGAAAAGATATGTATAATAATTTTAAAAGATAATTATTTAATATAATTTTGTAGATAAATTGTATTTAGTATAGAATTCCTAGGCATTTATAGATTATAATATGCAACATAATTATCAAAATAACTTGTTGCCAAGTGGTAAGACTCAAGTTATTTATCAAAACAACCAAGGTTCAATCTCAGAAGACCTTTTTATAAACAGTTTTCAAAATGTTTAATAAAATCCAAAATTACCAAAAAATTAATAAAATCCAAATTTAACAATAAATACTTTCAAATAAAATAAATTTTAAAATGCTTACATGGCAACAATGTGATGACATGGCTAATAATGAATTTCAAGAATGAGGTGGCGTTACGTGGCGTTATCTACGCAGAACGCTCCCGTTATATATAATATAGAGATATATATATATATGTATATATATAAAGTTCGTTAAATAGTTAAATGACTACCATTTGAGGCCAACTCATTGGAGGATAACCACTTTGAGGATGCAATGCAACTTGACTTTGAACTAAATAAAAAAATGGATATATCAACTCGTTATACACACACACGAACACACACGCATATATAATTATCAAGTTTAATAATTAAAGGACTACCAAACTCATATAACCCCGGATGGCATTTCGTGTTGGAATGTCATTAAGTCTTCTTCTGGTCTTCCCTGCATTATCACAACTTTCATATCAAGATATTATGTTTGGAATTAGTTATTGTATAGACATATATATCAAGTAGAATGAGTGTGTGACTACCATTTGAGGCGATAACATGAACTCGAACTTAAATCACTAATCGGGGTTTGGCATGGCATAGTTGGATGGGAGAAGAGCGACTCATGGTGTGGCGTGGTGAGATTGTTTGGTGAATCTGATTTAACACAAAAAACATTTTATTAAATAATACTAACCTATAACACAATGTCTAAGTAATGCATAACAAGAAAAAAAATACTAATGAACTTGGGTAAAAATACGGACCACAAGCCTTAATTTCACCGACAATATGAGATATGAGTGAACAGGACGGCGGAAGTACATCTCTAATTGACATAAAGTAATGATAATATCTCTTTGCCATGAATCCAAAATTTCGGGTCAATCACTTTCGAGTGAATCATGTTAAAAACAAACAAAGTTTCGTGATTGTATGTCGGACATGCTTTGGTAACAAACCACAATTGCGATGGGAATCATATGTGCCATTAAAACATGACAATCATGCGACTTGTGGGATTATATATTGCTTAGGTATATATTGTTGGAAAATTTAGTGCACTTGTGGGATTAGTTCACACCTTGTAATGGGTTAGAAGGTACGGAGTGTACACCCATAAGGTCCATGAACACCCTGACTCTTATAGTGGTTTGTATTGGTAGCACTAGTAGAAAGTACTGCTTGTGGAAAGTATTGCTTGTGGTTTCCACCGATAAGCGATGTTTCCACCGATAGCGGTGTTTCCACGAAGTGCTATGAAAGTCTTGCTAGAGGTATGAAATCATCGCTAGTGTTAAAGCATCGCTAAATGGCGCTATAATCGCTTTATGACCACGCTTAATTGGTCATGTAACCACTAACGCTATAATGGGGACAATTATGAGGTGATTAATGGGCCGATTAATCCTCATAATTCCATTTGAACGGCCGAGAGTAATGTCCTATAAATAGGATATCCGATTATGCATGAGACACACGAAAAGCGATAAACGCTTATAAGCGCAAGGGTTATTGAATTGTGCCTAATTCTATAAGCGCATTTGGTCTTATCTCAGTAGATATTCGTGTAACCCTGCATTAGGGTCGAATAGTTTACTTTGGAAAGTGATCACACGATTCCAAGTGATATCCGTAACCACCAAGTGGTATGTGTTATCATGACCTTTGTTTTGTTTCACGAACAGTTGAGTATATCTGCGTCAAGATTGATTATCTAACCTCGCCATCGGGCCAACCACACCAACAATCAAAGTAAACTATTTTGTGATAATCAATGGCAACCGCAAAGAATGAAACATATGGCTTCAAACTTTGCTGTCGGACAAGTTTGAAGGGTGGACTTTAGGAGGTGGCGGAAGAAGATGCACTTCTTGTCATCAAGCATGAGTGTGGTTTATGTGTCGACTACTCCAATTCTCGATGATGGGGATGATGCTACCGCTGAGCGGATCGTGAGGAGGAGCAAGTGGGAGAATGATGTCTACATATGCGAGGTCTTATCTCGAATGGTATGTATGATTCTTTGTTTGATATTTATCAAAACTTTGAATCTTCCAAAGAACTGGATTCCTTGGATGCCAAATATATGGTGAGGATGCATCAAGTAAGAAGTTCCTTGTTAGTAATTTCACAAATTACAAAATGACCGATTCAAGACCGGTTATGGAACAATACAATGAACTTCTTGGAATACTTGAAAGGTTTACACAACACAATATGCACATGGATGAGGCTATTTGGTCTCTTGTGTTATTGATAAACTTCCTCCTTCTTGGAAATATTTCAAGCATACCTTAAAACATAAGAAAGAGAGTTAACTCGTTGAGTCAGGCGATCATCTGCGCATTGAGGAATCTCTCAAGGTGCGGGATAATGACAAGCCAAAGAGTAGCAATGTTATGGACCATCTGTTGTCAATATGGTGGAGCATAACAACTCCACCGTGTACAATGACAACAAAGGCAAACGCAAGTATCATGACAACACAAGGCGGTGTCCTAACAAGAAGGCAACACCTACTTGTTGGAAATGTGGCAAGACCGGTCACATTAAAAGGGATTGCAAGGTGTTAAAGTTGGTGGTAAAGCCAATGGATCGAGCACTAATGGTTCAGGAGTGGTGGTTCACCAACTCCTTTGAAAGGTCGAATATGTTTAATAAGTCTTTTCGCATTTATTATGTTACATATGTATCCGAATCTTTTATGTGCAGGATGATGATGTTGAGTGGTGGGTTGACTCGATGCAACAGTTCATGTGTGTAAAGATAGAAGTCGGTTCAAGACTTATGAGTCACCGAATGATGGTTCTATTCTTCACATGGAAATGAGTCAATGACCTTGGTGCATGGTCGTGGTTGTGTAGATCTTAGGTTTAGTTCGGAAAGATTGTAACTTTGTTTAATGTTATTCATGTTCCCGATATAAGGAAGAACTTGGTTTCAAGTAGTGTTTTGAATAATCATGGATATAAACAAGTTATTGAGTCTCGATAAATTTGTGCTTTCTAAGCATGGTGTTTATATTGGTTTTGGTTATTTATGTAATCAAATGTTCAGCTTAATGTTACCAATCGATAGTGTTATTTCACTTTTGTGACCACATATGACCAGACCGACTTATCCTTTGGCATGCTAGGCTTGGCCATGTTCACTATAAAAGAATGCAAGATATGTCTAGGGATGGTTTAATCCTCGCTGACATAGACACCGAAAAGTGTAAAACTTGCATGTTGACCAAGATAACCAAGAAACCCTTTCGGGGTGTTAGTCGTGAGACTAAGATCTTGGAGCTCATTCATAGTGACTGTGTGATTTGCATGCCACTCCTTCTTTGGGGAATAAGTACTTTGTGACATTTATTGATGATGTTTCTAGATTTTGTTATGTCTATCATTACATACCAAGGATGAAGCATTAGATAAATTCAAAGTGTTTAAAAGCAAGTTGAATTACAACTGGGTCTTTGATCAAAAGATTAAGGATCGATAGGGAGGTGAGTACATGGATACTCAAGACTTTCATCTGTTGGAATAATCCATGAAACGATCGCTTTATACTCCTCAAAAAATGGTATTTTCGAAAGGAAAACAGTCTTCAAGGAGATGGTTAATTCCATGTTGTCCTATTCAGGATCGAGTCAAGGGTTCTGGGTGAAGCTATGTTAACGACTTGCTATTTGCTAAATAGGGTTCCCAACAAAAGGAACAAGGTTACCCTTATGAACTCTAGACTAAAAGGAAACCTAACTCGAACTATCTCGTGGTCGGGGTTGTAGGGGTTGTAAGACTCGATCCAAAGCAAAGACTTTGGGTGAAAGAGGCATTGATCGCATCTTTGTTGGATATCTTGAGCATTCCAAGGCTTTTAGGTTCTATGTTATTGAACCTAATGAACATGTTTCGATTAACACAATAATTGAATCAAGGGATGCGATTTTGATGAGAATAGATTCTCATCGGTCCCTGACCAAGTCGAGGATTCCTAATGGAACTCATGACACTGGTGTATCGAGGTACGATGATGAACCATCGTGGTCCTCGATGAGGTTGTGGTACAACAACTCGAACTCGTGCTCGTGAAGAGCAAAAGGTTAGGACTCCAAAGTCATTTGGACCGAGTTTCAACTATACTTAGTTGAAGGAACCGATGAGGTCTCGCACCAATACTCCTATTGCTTCATTGTTGAGGATGACCCAAAACATTTGAATAAGCAATGAAGTCCCGTGACATTGCTTTTCGGAAAGAAGCAATCAATGATGAGATGGATTCCATCATGGGCAACAACACTTGGGGTGTTGGTTGATCTACCACCAGGTTGCAAGCCTCTGGGTTGCAAATGGATTTTCAAAAGAAAAATGAAGGTAGATGGAACTATTGAAAAGTTCAAGGTGTCACAATTCTCAAATTCCGGTCATTTCTTAAATTATATATGCATCATATTAATTCATTCATGGCATTTCATTTCACATTTACCGCGTAATTTTTATATTTAATAATTTTTATCGTGTGAGTTATTATTTTAAATATTTAACCCGTTACTTTCAAAAATGATCCCGAGGTATTTTTAAACTTACATTTAGTTTATAAAAACTATATTTTTAGTTTTCCTAGTGTTTCAAATTTATTTGGTATATTAATCGTTAAAATTAAATTATTACGTCGTTTCTTAAAAAAAAAAAAAAAATTTGTACGATAATTATTTTATCACCCAAATTTCGCAAGGAAAGTATTTTTACAATTTTATTATCTCATTACATCCTACTTTGATCTATTAAACATCTATTTTACTCAAAACTTCTATTTACCTTACTTATACATTTTTCCTACAAACTAAACACAAATATATACAAGTATAGTTTAAAAAAAAAAAAATAATAAGATTGAGAAACATCCCCTAATAACCGGTTCTAGGGGGGAAGTTAGCATTTATTGAGATGGAAATTTATGTCTTTGAAAGTTTAGATCTATACTCAATCTTAAAGTCTTCACTCTTTCATTTTATTTTCATTCTTCTCATTCTTACAAGTCAAAAAAAAATAAAACTTTTTTCTCTCTTGGGATTCTTCCATAACCGGTTCTACATCATGAGCTAGGAGGGATCAAAATTTTCTTGAGCACAAGTCATTTACAATCTAGTTTATACTCTTTTTATGGTTTTGAAATAAAACCAAGAGTATTTAGGCTAATCCTTGTTACTTTCACCTCATCACTATCACTTGTAAGCATGTTTTATCATTTTCATGTTTCCTTTTCATTTTCATATGTTTCTTTTCATTTTGGAGCTTATATGCATGTTATGTGATTTATACCATTTATTTCATGATTTTTGAGTTATATATACAATATGGTCATCCTATAATTATTCCCATGGTATTCTTTGGTCTTGATGGTGATTAGGAACCCATGACACCCTAAGAAGGTGTATGGTAGGATTAGATTAGCTTTGGAGTTGATTTGAAGGGATTAGAATAGGTTTTGTCCGAGAAAAACTATTTTCGATAACTATATTTTACGTTCTGTCCTTAATCCGAATTTCTGGAAAAACCAACTGTTGGTACGACATTTTGGCCTTGATATTTAGAAAATATACTTTAAAACGAATCCGTGGCTTTTTGAACGGATAAAAACGGAGTTATAACGAAGCCGTGGTGAATTTTTAAAGTTTGACGACGAAATGTTTATTTTCAGAAAATTTCAGCTTGTTGTTTTAGTGTTTTCGAGTCAAAACGAGCCTTAAGCTTCACAAATTATCTCGACTTCTCAAAAATATATTAGTTTACTTCGATACGAAGCTAAGGACATATTATACGTGAAAACGGATTTGAAACGACAAATATATGCACGCTTTTATAAGGTTGCCGTAACTATTATTTTCAAAATTATATTATTTTACGTTACAAGTATTTCACTAGTCATAACGTCCATGTTTCATACTGCTTTTAACCATGATGTGAAACTTTTAGAACGAAATGTCTTCTAGTAAAATCAAGTTCATCGCCATATTTCTCAAAACAAAAAGTCGTTTGTCAAGCGGAGTCATAGTAAATTATTTACGGATGTTCAAACATTGGCGAAACTCATTTTCTCGCACACAATTAGCAAAACCACCATCTTTAGCCTTTGATATCTTTATGATCGAGACCTTTTGGATGAAAACTCCGAATCGAAACTTCTAGATATCGATACAAACTTTCCAAAACCGTCGAGTTCGTTCTCTAACGATCGACGTACACCATTTTACGACTCACGTTTCGAAGCCATTTTGTTACTTTTATAAAAATTCCGACGACATTGTTTTGCTGACGAAAAGTGGTAATTTCACCAAAATCATTATAAAACCATTGTAGGATGACATTTTGACGTAAAACTGTAAAGTCATTTTTGAAGGGTCTAGACGTCAAAAGAGTATTTTTCGACGATTAGTAATATTTTCAAAACTCGCTAATGGTATAAATAACATACGAAATGCATGCATAACATTACATTGCAACTCATGACATATCATATCATTCGTAATAGGTCCCGGTTAACACATCACATTATACCTCGGTGTACTCACTTTTGTCATCGCCTCGGTTTACCAAGTGAGTAATCACATCCCTTTTACCGCTTTTACTACATTTTGGGACCGAATGCATGAACTATACTTGAATTAAATTGAATCTTACTTTTGTGAACTCGAATCAAATCCTTGAACTTAATTACGAACCTATTACTTGTTAGAACTTATTGAACCGTACATGTTATGACCTTGTCCTAAAGTCTCGCCTTGTTGGTGGGCGTCTCAATAAATCTCGCCTAGGTGGTCGAGTGACAAAGAAGTCTCGCCTTGTTGGTGGAGCGTCTCAATAAATCTCGCCTAAGTGGTCGAGTGACAAAGAAGTCTCGCCTTGTTGGTGGGCGTCTCAATAAATCTCGCCTAGGTGGTCGAGTGACAAAGAAGTCTCGCCTTGTTGGTGGAGCGTCTCAATAAATCTCGCCTAGGTGGTCGAGTGACAAAGGAGTCTCCCTTGTTGGAGCAAAGGCGAAGCCTCCTATGTTCGAGCATCCCTACATTATTATATTCATGGTACTATATTGGGAACTATTATGACCACTTACACTTGACTACTTGAAGCACTACATTTTTGTGCAATGGGTTGTGTACACACAGGTTGCAAGTTTTGTATGGGCGGAATTTGGAACTGAGTGGATACACAATGCCTTTGCTTTGAGAACTATTTTCGTTGACCGAATGCTTTGAGTTTTTCTTACGAGTTTTCTTATTTCCGCTAAACGTGTTTACTCACCAACTATTTTCATAGTTGACCCGTTTTTATCTCATGCATTTCAGGTGATCGTTAGTAAACTTTTCTATCAAGTCTTGCATAAAGAAGTTTTCACTTGTCGCTACAAGCCGTTATGTAATAAAACTCAATATTTTGGAATCTAAACTTTGTAATATATTTGCCGATGACGGCTAATCCGGTATTGTAATGGTTTACTCTTTCTTTTAAATATTAATGTTGGTATGTTCAATTATCTTGTGCTTATGTTCCCTTCCGTTACACCTCGTGTTTCCGCCTCCGGCGAGGGTGTGACAGATTGGTATCAGAGCCAAAGGTTATAGAGAATGCCGATTTTTCAAAAATAAAAATCACAGCTATAACCGGAAAATTTTTTTTTTATTTTATTTTATTAAACATTGAACATCATCCGAGTCATCTAGTCCTATCGTTGCATCGTTAATCATAAATTATACATAACCTGATCAACTATGTCTAATTTATGAAGAACCATGCAATGATAAGAAGGGTAATTTAAATCATGTTTAGTCGAGTCTTTTGAGTCTGGTCACCGAAGTTGCATTGGTCGGTGGGTATGCATGGCATGTTTTACGCTCACGTCTACATTACCGCACCTTGTTCATATCTTCTTTTCCATCTTTCGACTTGTTAGACATAGCATGTCTCTGCTCTCGTCATGTTTCGATCACTATAACACATTACCACCGCTCGCACCTCATCGACTTCGTTCGAATGTCGTTTACTCAACCCGATGTTTTGGTCCTCTGCAAGATCATGGCTGCAAGAAACACACGCTCAGGAGGTAACAACAATGACAATCCAAACAACAACGCTGCTGGAATAGCGGATCTACTCACCCAAATTATAATACATCTCGATGCTAGACGAACCAACAACGGAGAAGGTACTTCAAACAATGGACGAAAGCGACAGGAGGATCACCAGGGAAGCCGAGACCAGGGTCAACAAGACAAGAGGCAACGAATAACCAGGAACTATGGAGCGACTACCAGAGCGCAAAAGATATAAAGGTCCACATCCTTTGTGTACTGATGTAATTATCATCACTCAGAGACCGCCAAGGTGCGGCAAATGTGGACAGACGGGCCACTTTCTCGAAATTGCTCAAAGCAGGCGGGAATCAAGGATGAGAAAAGCATGCTACGAGTGTGGAAGTCTAGATCACCTTCGCAATACCATCCAAAGTTGAAAGGAACTCCCAATCAAGGAGGTAATCGTCCAAACCCGGCGTTGGCAATAGAAGGCCCACAAGATCGAACATCGAAATTCCTCCCCACGTGGTCGAGCATTCTATTTGGGTACCGAGGAAGCCCGCGACGCTTAACGGTACATTCTTTTGAGCAACCACTTTATTTCGTGCGACATGATTTTGAGTGCATAACTTCCTCCCAATTCTTACCACGTTCACGACCTTGCTTAATTTGAGACCTATTGATATCGACCTTAGTTGTTATATATTTTGTTGATTGGATTTGATTGTGTAAGCAAATCGAATATCGAGCGAATCTTCAAAAGACTTCATTCAAGGATTTGGAATCCTACCTTTCTAACAACTTGTTTCCTAGCTTGATCTAGTGACGTTCTTGTTTGATGAGTTGCGAAAATCAAACTAAGAGACAAGTTTACTCAAGTCGGTTTAGTTTAATCTCATGACAGTTCTTGTTTGATGAGTTGTGAGATTAGATTATAATCGACAACCTAAAGGTCTTTTGAGAGCTACGCTCGATATTAGGCGAGTTTATCCTATCTAATCTAATCACGGGCATGTACTTAGTTGAATGGGGAACACAGACGCATGGGCATTGATATGATCAATTAGACTGCTCGTATGAGCATGAACTTTAGAACTCTTGTCGAGGTTCGGACCATAGTATCGTTAATCGAATCACGGGACGTGATTCCACCGACATGGGAAGAATGTCACAATTCTCAAATTCGGTCATTTCTTAAATTATATATGCATCATATTAATTCATTCATGGCATTTCATTTCACATTTACGCGTAATTTTTATATTTAATAATTTTTATCGTGTGAGTTATTATTTTAAATATTTAACCCGTTACTTTCAAAAATGATCCCGAGGTATTTTAAACTTACATTTAGTTTATAAAACTATATTTTTAGTTTTCCTAGTGTTTCAAATTTATTTGGTATATTAATCGTTAAAATTAAATTATTACGTCGTTTCTTAAAAAAAAAAAATTTGTACGATAATTATTTTATCACCCAAATTTCATGAAGGAAAGTATTTTACAATTTTATTATCTCATTACATCCTACTTTGATCTATTAAACATCTATTTTACTCAAAACTTCTATTTACCTTACTTATACATTTTTCCTACAAACTAAACACAAATATATACAAGTATAGTTTAAAAAAAAAAATAATAAGATTGAGAAACATCCCCCCTAATAACCGGTTCTAGGGGGAAGTTAGCATTTATTGAGATGGAAATTTATGTCTTTGAAAGTTTAGATCTATACTCAATCTTAAAGTCTTCACTCTTTCATTTTATTTTCATTCTTCTCATTCTTACAAGTCAAAAAAAATAAAAACTTTTTCTTCTCTCTTGGGATTCTTCCATAACCGGTTCTACATCATGAGCTAGGAGGGGATCAAAATTTTTCTTGAGCACAAGTCATTTACAATCTAGTTTATACTCTTTTTATGGTTTTGAAATAAAAACCAAGAGTATTTAGGCTAATCCTTGTTACTTTCACCTCATCACTATCACTTGTAAGCATGTTTTTATCATTTTCATGTTTCCTTTTCATTTTCATATGTTTCTTTTCATTTTTGGAGCTTATATGCATGTTATGTGATTTATACCATTTATTTCATGATTTTTGAGTTATATATACAATATGGTCATCCTATAATTATTCCCATGGTATTCTTTGGTCTTGATGGTGATTAGGAACCCATGACACCCTAAGAAGGTGTATGGTAGGATTAGATTAGCTTTGGAGTTGATTTGAAGGGATTAGAATAGGTTTTGTCCGAGAAAACTATTTTCGATAACTATATTTTACGCTCTGTCCTTAATCCGAATTTCTGGAAAACCAACTGTTGGTACGACATTTTGGCCTTGATATTTAGAAAATATACTTTAAAACGAATCCGTGGCTTTTTGAACGGATAAAAACGGAGTTATAACGAAGCCGTGGTGAATTTTTAAAGTTTGACGACGAAATGTTTATTTTCAGAAAATTTCAGCTTGTTGTTTTTAGTGTTTTCGAGTCAAAAACGAGCCTTAAGCTTCACAAATTATCTCGACTTCTCAAAAATATATTAGTTTACTTCGATACGAAGCTAAGGACATATTATACGTAGAAAACGGATTTGAAACGACAAATATATGCACGTTTTTATAAGGTTGCCGTAACTATTATTTTCTGAAAAATTATATTATTTTACGTTACAAGTATTTCACTAGCTGTAACGTCCATGTTTCTACTGTTTTTAACCATGATGTGAAACTTTTAGAACGAAATGTCTTCTAGTAAAATCAAGTTCATCGCCATATTTCTCAAAACAAAAAGTCGTTTGTCAAGCGGAGTCATAGTAAATTATTTACGGATGTTCAAACATTGGCGAAACTCATTTTCTCGCACACAATTAGCAAAACCACCATCTTTAGCCTTTGATATCTTTATGATCGAGACCTTTTGGACGAAAACTCTGAATCGAAACTTCTAGATATCGATACAAACTTTCCAAAACCGTCGAGTTCGTTTTCTAACGATCGACGACACCATTTTACGACTACGTTTCAAGCCATTTTGTTACTTTTATAAAAATTCGACGACATTGTTTTGCGACGAAAAGTGGTAATTTCACCAAAATCATTATAAAACCATTGTAGGATGACATTTTGACGTAAAACTGTAAAGTCATTTTTGAAGGGTCTAGACGTCAAAAGAGTATTTTTCGACGATTAGTAATATTTTCAAAACTCGCTAATGGTATAAATAACATACGAAGTGCATGCATAACATTACATTGCAACTCATGACATATCATATCATTCGTAATAGGTCCCGGTTAACACATCACATTATACCTCGGTGTACTCACTTTTGTCATCGCCTCAGTTTACCAAGTGAGTAATCACATCCTCTTTTTACCGTTTTACTACATTTTGGGACTGAATGCATGAACTATACTTGAATTAAATTGAATCTTACTTTTGTGAACTCGAATCAAATCCTTGAACTTAATTACGAACCTATTACTTGTTAGAACTTATTGAACCGTACATGTTATGACCTTGTCCTAAAGTCTCGCCTTGTTGGTGGAGCGTCTCAATAAATCTCGCCTAGGTGGTCGAGTGACAAAGAAGTCTCGCCTTGTTGGTGGAGCGTCTCAATAAATCTCGCCTAAGTGGTCGAGTGACAAAGAAGTCTCGCCTTGTTGGTGGAGCGTCTCAATAAATCTCGCCTAGGTGGTCGAGTGACAAAGAAGTCTCGCCTTGTTGGTGGAGCGCCTCAATAAATCTCGCCTAGGTGGTCGAGTGACAAAGGAGTCTCCCTTGTTGGAGCGGTCGAAGCCTCCTATGTTCGAGCATCCCTACATTATTATATTCATGGTACTATATTGGGAACTATTATGACCACTTACACTTGACTACTTGAAGCACTACATTTTGTGCAATGGGTTGTGTACACACAGTTGCAAGTTTTGTATGGGCGAATTTGGAACCGAGTGGATACACAATGCCTTTGCTTTGAGAACTATTTTCGTTGACCGAATGCTTTGAGTTTTTCTTACGAGTTTTCTTATTTCGCTAAACGTGTTTACTCACCAACTATTTTCATAGTTGACCCGCTTTTATCTCATGCATTTCGGTGATCGTTAGTAAACTTTTCTATCAAGTCTTGCATAAAGAAGTTTTCACTTGTCGCCATGTCGTTATGTAATAAAACTCAATATTTTGGAATCTAAACTTTGTAATATATTTGCCGATGACGGCTAATCCGTATTGTAATGGTTTACTCTTTCTTTAAATATTAATGTTGGTATGTTCAATTATCTTGTGCTTATGTTCCTCCGTTACACCTCGTGTTTCGCCTCCGCGAGGTGTGACACAAGGCTAGACTAGTCATTCGGGGCTTTAAACAAAAGTCGAATAGACTATTTTGATACTTATGCCCACATGGCTCGTGACGCATACCATAAGATCGCTTATTGCTATGGCATCTATTCACAAACCGTTATTCATCGATGGATGTGAAACCGCTTTCTTGAATGGTGAATTGGAAGAGGAGGTTTATATGAACCAACCTCGTGGCTTCATCATGCATGGCAATGAAAACAAGGTGTAAACCGATTAAGTCTCTTTATGGACTTAAGCAGCACCTAACAATGGCATCAAAGTTTGATGAAGTGGTTTTGTCTAGTGGTTATGTTCTTAACCGGTCGACAAATGTGTATATAGCAAATTTGATGAATCGGTAAAGGAGTCATCATTTGTCTATATGTTGATGACATGTTGATCTTTGGCACCGACCAAAATCAGTTGACTGACAAAGGAATTTTTGTCATCAAGGTTCTCCATGATGGACATGGGGGAGGGTGATGTTATCCTTGGTATTAGGATTAAACATGAAAGTAAAAGAATTTCTATCTCTCGGCCTCATTATATTGAGAAGGTCTCGAGAAAATTCAATTACTTTGATTGTACTCCGATGAGTACACCTATGGATACTGTGAGAAGCTAATGCCTAATCATGGCAAGGTTGTATCTCAACTCTAGTATTCTAGGGTAATTGGTCGCCGATGTATGCCATGACTTGTACAAGACCCGATATTGGTTTTGCGTGGGAAAATTGAGCGGTATACTAGTAATCCTAGTGCTCATCATCGGCAAGCGCTCAAAGGGTATGAAGTATTTCAAGAGAACTATGGATTATAGTCTCTCATATACTTGTTACCCATCGTGTTGGAAGGTTACACCGATGCAAGTTGGATCAAGAACATCAAGACAATTCGTCTACCAAAGGGTCGGGTATCCCTACTGGTGGAGGTGCAATTTCTTGGGCATCCAAGAAACAAACTCGCATCACCGGTTCAACAATGGAATCAATTTGTGGCTCTAGCAACCGGTAAAGAAGTCGAATGGTTGAAAAACTTGCTTCGAGATTCCATTGTGGCTAAACCTATAGCACCTATTTCTATCCGGTGTGATAGTGCGGCTACATTGGCTAAGGCTTATAGCCGGATGTACAATGGTAAGTCTAGACACTTAGGTGTCGTGCATAGCATGATTCGTGAGCTTATCATGAATGGGTGGTATCTATAGAGTTTGTGAGATCTCAACAAACTTAGCGATCACTGACGAAGGGTTTGGCTAGAGACTTGGTTATAAAGTCCGCTAAAGGGATAGGTTTAAGTCCAACTTAGTCATCGAATGCTAGGACACCCAACTCCTCCTAAGGAAACTTGGGAGCCGAGTTCAATGTGGAAAGTCGAACATTCAGCTGGACCTGAGCACATGGCGGAACTTGGCCATTTATTTTGGGGCGAATTTATTTTGGGGCCGAATCGAGATTTATTTATAACCTCAACTAAATTACCCCTAAACCTATAATATTTACATTAGGTGTCGTAAATTTTGGGGGCCGGACCTTCCCCGCCTCATTAAGGTCCGCCAGGAGCACATGTTTTAATTACATCCCAAGGTTGTGCTCGAACCTCTTGAAAGGAGGATGAAGTCTTTACTTAATGGTTAATTTTTCTTTGAAAAAGTGCTTGGCGTGAGCATGAATAAAGAGGAACCACCTATGTAAATGTTGAAGTTTTGCCGCTTGAGAAGCTTTGGACTTTAGCTTTTGCAACATTTATGAATTTGGATATGGACACATGGCTTGTATAGTGTCGGGAGTCGATAAGTGTTTGAAAACACATGTGTATTTTATCTTCGTGTATTCAAATGGGTCAAGGGTTCAATTTTAGAACACCCCGATTCTCGAATATTTGAAGCGTGTAATTTACTAAGATGGAAATTCAATCCTCATGACATTTTCGTTTATGCACATGTTTTGCTTGATGTTCATTTTTCATGCAAAGGAAGTGAACTAAATTGGGAGGATTGTTGGAAATTTTAGTGTGACTTGTGGGATTAGTTCACACCTCAGAATGGGTTAGAGGAGTGCAGAGTGTACACCCATAAGGCCCATGAACACTCGACTCTTATAGTGGTGTGTATGGGTAGCACTAGTAGAAAAGCATCGTGGAAAATCGCTTGTGGTTTCATCGATAGGCGATGTTTCCACCGACAAAGCGATGTTTCCATCGAAGTCATGAAAGTATCGCTAGAGGTATGAAATCATGCTAGTGTTAAAGATCTTGCTAAATGGCGATTATAATGCTTTATGACCACGCTTAATTGGTCATGTAACCACTAACGGCTATAATGGGGACGATTATGAGGTGATTAATGGCCGATTAATCCTCATAATTCCATTTGAACAAAGTGAGTAATGTCCTATAAATAGGATATCCGATTATGCATAGACACACGAAAAACGATAAACGCTTATAAGCGCAAGGTTATTGAATTGTGCCTAATTCTATAACCGCATTGGGTCTTATCCCAAGTAGATATTCGCAGAACCCATGCGTTAGGGTCGAATAGTTTACTTTGAAAAGTGATCACACGATTCCAAGTGATATCCCAGAACTACCAAGTGGTATATGTTATCACGACTTTGTTTTGTTTTCTTTAAACAATTGAGTATATCTCACAAGACGATTATCTAACCTCGCTATCGACCAACCACACCAACATATATGTGGTGTATGTTTTGATAGTGTTCATGTTGATTTAATGATAATAGTGAAAAGAGAGATTTAATGAAAAAATACAAAAGGATGAAAAATGATTGTGAGCCAATCGAGAAGAAACACATAAACGAGTAGTAGTAGTAGTAGGAGTGGGGTATATCGTGGGGTGGTGGACCCTTGTTGTTATTGTTTACTAGTCTCTAGTAATAACATTCTCTCCCTCCCTCATTTATTTATTTTTCACTAAAAAAAACACAAACAAAATCACCACTATAACAAGCAGCACTCTTTCTTGTTTCTTTCTTTCTTTCTGTGGATCCATTCCCATTCACACTTATCAACTTTTCTTCTAACCAGTAAGTTTTTTTTTTTTTTTTTTTTTTTATATATATATATATTAGATAGATCTCTATGTATGTATGTATAACTATCATGATCCACTTAAGTTTGTGCATTTGCTGCTTCCTTTTTAACTCAAAATAATTTAAGCTTTCATCAAGGCCCCCATTATATTTGCGGACTATGGACATGTTGATATCATACACTAATGCTACCTTATTTATTTCAAACTCTTTATTAAACATGGAACTACTAACCTACTATAGTTAAAGCAGAAACAATAATAAGCAATCTCATTTTTTTTATTAGTATTACTCATCACTTTAATAACTTTGTAAACTAAAACGAAGCCTGTTTCGCTAACTATTAAACCTTATGGATTTTTCACAAGACATCCGTGCAAGAACGCTAATGTTGGACCGAGAAAACTAATCATCTGTCTGCAAGGAGTTAAATTGTATCCCAATGGCTCCGTCAAGTAAGGCAGATAAGAAGGCAGCAGTAGACGCTGCCACATGGATGTTCAACATAACTACTTCTGTCGGCATCATCATCGTCAACAAAGCCTTAATGGCCACTTACGGTTTCACTTTCGGTAACCCTTTCTTCTTTTTATCCGCCTGTCCTTTTCATATGCTGTATTACCCTTTATGCTCTCGTGAACGTTTTCCACATTAGTTTTGTGAGTGATAATAATACATAAAGAAATTGGCGCCAATAATGTAGTAACAATACTTGGCCATATAATTTTATGGATACAGTTACAAGACGTGTATATGCATATTATCTAATTATATATTTGTATGCAGCAACAACATTAACCGGATTGCATTTTGCCACAACCACTTTCATGACCGTTGTTCTTAGATGGCTTGGTTACATCCAACCATCTCATCTACCCGCTTCAGAACTTTTCAAGTTTGTCCTGGTTGCCAACTTCTCCATTGTTGGGATGAATGTCAGTCTAATGTGGAACTCAGTCGGATTTTACCAGGTACGTTTTTTAAGTATCATTGCTGCACTCTGTGCGATTGGGCTGAAAGCGTGATTTTTTCTTCCAACTGTTAATGTCAGATAGCAAAGCTGTGTATTATCCCTGTATCATGCTTGCTTGAAGTTGCGTTTGATAAGATTCGATATTCAAGAGGCACAAAGCTCAGCATTTTGCTTGTTCTTGTGGGTGTTGCCGTCTGCACTGTTACTGACGTCAGTGTTAATGCTAAAGGTTTTGTTGCTGCTTCAATCGCAGTATGGACGACGTCCCTCCAACAATATGTAAAGTTTCTATCCCATAACTTAAATGTTATTTCAAGTATAACTACTTTGATAGTATTTGAGTGATAACTTTTCTAGTCGTCATACTTGGATTCTTGCAAAAATTGTAAAAGAGAAACACAAAATTATGTAAGAATGAGCTCTGCTACTTTGGACAAATTACACGAATGTATATGCAAATATGACCATGGGACTTATAAAATGTAAGATGTGTTTTGTCTTTTACCTTTATGGATACGATGGGTAGTTTGAATAAACATAAAGTCAAGTAGGATGGTTCAAATAGTTAATTACTTGACTGCAGTATTATTGGAGCTTACATGGACAAACGTTATGTTGTATTCAGTTTGAATGCTGTTGTTTCTGCCATCTGCGTGCACTTTATTCTGCTTGTGCTTGATTTCCCAAGCACCACTTAGGAATGGGCTGATCTTCTGCCTTATTCTGAAACTAGTTTTTAATGTGCAGTACGTTAATTATCTTCAAAGGAAATACTCATTAAGTTCTTTCAGTCTGTTGAGGCATACGGCACCTGTCCAGGCCGGATCTTTGCTATTAGTGGGCCCGTTTCTGGATTACTGGCTGACGGACAAGAGAGTGAACGCCTTTAATTATGATGTTGCATCTACAGTAAGTGTACATTTACTTAATATACAGTTGTTCCATTAACTTATCCTTGCTTTGTGTTCCATTGTTCAATACATGCATATATTAGAGTAAAGGTCATTTTGTCAACTCCCACTAATTCGACACACTGGTACCTTAACACGGTCTTACCTGTGCAGATGCTCATACTCTTATCCTGCACAATTGCAGTAGGGACTAACCTCAGCCAGTTCATGTGCATCGGAAGATTCACAGCTGTGTCCTTCCAAGTCCTCGGCCATATGAAAACCATACTTGTTTTAATATTGGGTTTCATCTTTTTCGGGCGAGAAGGGCTTAATTTTCACGTAGTGTTCGGGATGATCATAGCCGTAGTTGGCATGATATGGTACGGAAATGCCTCTTCAAAACCTGGTGGTAAAGAACGTCACAGCCATTTGCTTCCCAAAACCAATCAGCAAGCTTCAGATACTAGTGACAAGCATTAAGCTTATTTGCACAGAACGAGAGTTAGTTGTTGATAGCCGGAATTTGTTTTACAAATCTTTGTTTTTTTATTCCTTCTGATACGAGGATCTCCTGATACTTTGGAATAGAGCTTAGTTTCAGTAATGTTTCTTTCTTTTTTTCTTTTACCTATGATTATAAATTTGTAGTGATATTTTGTGCCTCGATGTAGTAACGAGTGAGAAATTGGTGGATTTATGAAAATCCTGCTATGATATCATTTATTCTTGGGTTTTGGCCGTCAACAAGAATGCATTTTTCAAATGTCTCGATCTAAGACGCAGCGTCTTATTTTTTGTCCCACAATGTAACGAACTTTACATTTTTGTACCAATCTACCCCATCAAACTTGTTTAACCGGCACCAAAATTTTTTTGCCCATTTTCGCACGTTCTTGTCCGCTTTGCACGCTTTTTGTCCGTTTTACATCGCCGCACGTTATCACACGTTTTCATCCGTTTTGCACGCCGTTTCGTTTCGCACGCCGTTTCGTCCGTTTTGCACATTTTCACACGTTTTGCATGATTTCATCCGTTCTTACACGTTTTTGTTCGCTTTACGCATTTTCATTCGTTTTACATGTTTTCACTGTTTTGCACATTTTTTCCATTTTGCACGTTTTCGTGCGTTTCTGATTAGGCACGCTTTTGTCCGTTTTGCATGTTTTACACATTTTCGCCCATCTTTGCACGCTTTAGGCTATTTTAGCATGTTTTAATCTATTTTGTATGTTATCGTCTGTTTCACGTTTTTAACGTTTCGCGTTTTCATCCATTATTGCACGTTTTCGTCCATTTTAACGTTTTTGTGTCTTTGCATGTTTTCGGCCGTTTTGCCCGTTTTCATCCGTTTTGCACATTTTCGCGCGTTACTCTTATCACAAGGCGAAAACATGTAAAACGAATAAAAATGCGAGAAACGAACAAAATCGCATAAAACGGACGAAAACGTGCAAAATGGACGATAACGCGAAACATTCAAATGAAGTGAGTCACATCTTATCACAAGGCGAAAACATGTAAACGAATGAAATGTGTAAAACGAACAAAAATATGTGAGAACGGATGAAAACGTGCAAAAGCGTGTGAAATGTGCAAAACGGATTTAAAACGGACAAAACGGACGAAAACCCGTGAAATGAAAATACGTTATATTAAGTGGGACAAAAAATAAGACGCGTGACTAGATCGAGACATTTGAAAAATGCGTTCTATCAGACACCAAAACGCTTAATAAAAAGATGCATAGCCGGTTTCAAACTTTTTCCCGGTGGCCACTTATGGGTAGATTGGAACAAAAACGAAAGTTCACATTAAGGGACAAAAAATAAGACGCTGTAGTAGATCTAAGACATTTGAAAAAGACGTTCTATCAGACTACCAAAACCCTTTATTCTTATGTGAGATACTAGATGTGGTTCACTTTTCTACCTTTAATGCTTTTGGAAGTAGTAGCACTACAGGTGGGCACAAATATGAACCTGGTTACTCAAAATTGCCAAAATAAAGACTTCAAGCTCCTAACAAAATCACAAGATAGCTTATGAGTTTTGATAAACTCTAGAAGCTCACAAATTGATGCACTGAAAAGCATCAGTGATCAAATACATAATTAAAGCTTATGCTAATAAAATGGTGGAGACAAATTCAAAAAAGAACATACAGTGATAACTGTTTAAGATCCTAATCGAAGAACTCGCTAAGCTCCCCCATGCTTAGAAACGACATTAGACCTCTGCCCTTCTTCGTCATTATTCAATATCATAACTTTCCCTAATCAAGACCATAGAACACTGCTCGAGTAGTCTTAATTATTGATATATCCAAAAAGTTTATGATTTTGAAGTTTGGCTCAGAAAAACTAAACGTTCTTGCATTTTTAACATAAATTGACAGAAGTGTGAAACACAACAGCAGGCACTTTGAACAAAAACAGAAAGTCTAAACAAAGGCTTAAGAATTCAGGAGAATTTTGTCAAAAGTAAATCCAAATTACGTCTAACAATCTCAAAATCAAAGGCGTAGTCCATCTCTATATATTTAAATAAAACACAAACACACAAGTCTCCAGAATTAAATCAACAGGGCATCATGCTCTCCCTGTTACCTTTCACTGTACAACCCATCATAGGTTTCGTTCCTTCTTTGGCCATCTGATCCATCTGTCGAGTAAACTTTTGGGGTTCCATGAGTTTCAAGCACATGATTAAATGGATATTGAGCACCCCAATTCCTTGGCAACAGTAGCGAGATGTTCAATTGGCTGTCCAGTTGCGATCCGACTATGAGCTTCCCAGGTCAAACACCTCCCTAGGTCTGCCTCCCAATTGATGCTGTCTGCACCCATGTACTGATGTTTGCTACTTATACTGTTGGCTTCTTCACCACTTGTTCTTAACACGCCAACATGCAAAATGGCTCGGAGAACTGAAATGCTGACGGTGCGGACATGAGCACTCGGGTGAGAAAGGCAGCGTACAGTGGCTGGCAGTCGACACTGTCACAAGCACGTAAAATTATATTAAAGGCATACTTTTTAGACGAGACCATTCCCACTGTAAAAACACAATCTACTGTCCTGTCATTTGTGTTTTAACACTAACTAGCTTTAGAAATTACATTAACATGCAATGGTTCATCTTTATGGACTACTGAGAACAACTGCTAGTTCAAATGTTATTTTTAAAGTTTGTTTTCTTTATTTACCTTGAGAAGATTTGAGAGACCATCTGCAACTCCCAATCCTGATTCTCCCCACGTAAGCACCGGGTGAACAGCTCTAGCTGTAGCTTCCAGAAGCTGAAACCAATAATTTGGTTGGAGTATAAATATTACAGTACCCCGAATATTGAAAACAGAAAGACAAACACATGTTTATCCAAAGTCCTGACTATAAAGTTTCATCTTTGATCATCGTAACCTTATGTGAACCGTTCCTAGTTATTTATGTCAAGTATAAAGTTTCATCATTGACCCCCCAAAAAGCTAATCATTATTGTTTATAACAAAAAGTATTAAATTATTATGAGATGGAGATAGTATGACACCTCAAGTTGTGGTAAAGTGCATGCTTCTCCATCGACAAGCATCCCATCTGTGGCACGGAGGAGGAGGTCTGACGCACTGGCCAATATAACTAGTGACTCAAGGGTGTCGTGCTTTCTCATTAGCTCCACTATCAACTTCACAATGCGCTGATTAATTCTCCACATTGTTTGACCAAGATCATCGTCTTTAGCGATCCAAGGCTGTAATTCCCTCTCGGCCTGACACGCAAATACATAAAACCAGGAAAGTGACTAAGCAATAAATGAATTGCAAAGGCTAGTCCTGCTAATGCCAAGATGCTAATGAAGAAATACTTTGCAACAAATATTTCAAGATTAACAAAAGTTGGACCTGAAAAACAATGGCGGTTGTGGCTATTGTTGGTGAAGCTGCCACCACATTGCAAAGTGCATCAACCACCTGTGCAGACATACAATTATGAATTATGAGAGTTGCAGAACTACGCATCGTTGACTGTACCAAATGTATATACACTGTTTGTAGTCACATAACAAGCATAAAAGTATTGTCTCTTCAAAGACGATATCACCTTTTGGTGGATTTTGTATATCTAAAAAAAACAGCGATGAAACATCAAACTCTTCAGACAAGTATGTGTTCCAGATTATTTTTTTTCAAAGATATCGACTCTAAATGTACCTATCTTCAAGAAGTAAAGCTTTATGATTAACATACATGAAGGCGACGTTAGGGAATTTAGATGTGCCACAACGGAAGCACATATGGATAAGTGATCACGACTCAAATGACCAACTTGTATTTTATTCTCAAGCATCAATCATTAACTTTTTGTGTGAAGATGAATGCTACTGAATAACTGGATAAGAGTATTAAAAATTATTTCCAGCCTGACATCACATGGTATGACATTAAACAAATCACCTGTCTCCATCCTTGCTGAGCGGAGGTGCTTTCTCCGGTAAGTTGCGTTTCAGGTGACGCGATCATCTTGTGCCAGAGCAATGAAACAACAGAGAAACATAGTTCTTGTTTCTCTGTCAGCACCGATCTTAAAAGGACCCGTGCGCTGCAAGTAAATCCAATATGCCTGTCCATGGTGAGAAAGTTGGCCAACTCTGAAGCATTGAAAGGGAAATTCATTATTCCTTTATTGGAGCTTCCGTCACCGTCCTCACATAACTTAGAAACCTTGTCATCCGTTTCTAGAGAATTAACAGTCGCTGGGACTTCAAACTGGGAGGTTGACAGCTGGCCTGTTTCAGAGCAGCTAGCATTTGCACAATCATTTTGCCTTTTACCATTTAAGCATAGATGTGCATCCAGTGGCTCGGCTTTGTTGACAATCGATGCAACAGCTTTGCTGTGAATATCAATTAAATTATAAAGTGAAGAGGCTGAAGTGTAAATTTGCTTGTCCCACTTGCACCGCATCAAAACAGAGAGAGCATGCATGCAAGCCTTTGACCGTCGAAAGAGATCAGAAATATGAGCTGCAACCATAGCAGCAGCAACAATTTCATTTGAGCTGTAGCTCCAAGAGGTACCAACAGAAGATGGCTTCAGGGAGAAAAGCGCCTCTAGAATTGCCAATATCCGCCGAGTATGATTAACTGCAGAATTAATACTATTTTGGAAACCATTGGAAGACTCGATTGCCTTTGCAGATTTTGCGCCGTCCTTCAAATTTGAGTGATTACTTGCCCTTGAAATCAAAGGAAATAGCTGAAGTTCGCAGGCAAGAGCACAAATTGCAGCCAGAACATAAGAATCAAAAGCTGCTACTGGACCTTGTTTATTTGTTCTTTTAACCCTTAATTTTCCGCTAGACAATCCTTCCAATTCCTCGGTGGCATCAGTATTTTCGCCTCTTGGCTTCTTACCAGCATGAAGCTGTGCTTCATGACTGACACATACAGTCAATATAACAAAAAGTAGCCGGGACGAAAGCTCTACAGTGGCACATGATTCTAAAAAGAGGGAGTGAACCATTGTGCGAAGCTCTGCTACAGCCAGATTTTTTGAGGCAGATCCAAAAATATATTTTGTTTTTCTGGCGTGTTCAGACGAGGATTCTGCTGGAAACGTTCTCTGAAGAATTGCTTCCACAGTGGCAACAAATATCTTCATGAGACAAGCTTCAGATGGACTTCCACGCGGAAGATACTCGAGAACTCTTAGGAGAGGTATGTACAGGTTCCAAGATAAGATGGGAGGTTGCAAAGGGGCTGCAACAATGATATCAGGAAGATCGATCAAAGATGAACTCAAAGGAATTAAGCCATAAGCAGCTTCCCATATGGTGCATATTCTCCATTCCACCTCAGGCCCGTGTGCACAAAGCATCGAGGCAATCCCTTGGGCAGTAGCTTCAATGGTTGCTTCAGCAACTGGCATTTGTCTCTGAATAACATGTGAGGTTCCGTTTTAGTAGATTGAAGGAATGAATATTATCATTAAGAAAGTTGATGAAAGTTTATACCTGCTTTTTATGGGTTGAAACATAATCACCCGTAGGTTCTTGTGGTACTTCAACTCCTTCAACTTGGCTAAGTGGAGGAAAAAGCAAGGCAGGTTGGGATAGTATTCGGAAAAGCAAAGCAGCTGCTGCGTCTGCTGCAATGCCTGCTCTCATGGACATCGCAGTCCCGATTGCACGCAGGAAGTGTAAATGCATCCAGTTTCTAGGAAGCTATAATAATATATCAGTTACATAACTCTACTGATGATATATCCTAAATATATATCAGTTATTTTTTGTAATAATGCCAACAATTTACTTACCCTCATGCCAGTTGCATAATCTTCTGCTGCTCTGAGGAGCTCTACGAGTTGAACAGCAGCATCAAGAGCATCTGGAGCCCATGACGGTGGTGCTTCTAAGAGACCAAGAAGTAGTCTTTGGGTGGCACTTGGACTGGCAATAGCATAGTACCTAAACCATGAAACCATGAAACCATGAGATATATAAAGAGTGATGTTTAGAGGCTTTGGTAGAAAAACAATATCAAATATTGTGCAGTATTTATTACCTGTGAAACAATCTTGCATAAGGCTCTAAAGCGGGAAGGCCTGCAACAAGGTGCTCATCCATGGCTGTTGTTGGAGGAGGAAGTAATAGGGCAGGAACAGCCACTGCAGTTAGAGTGGCAGTTTCATAACGAGCAACTTCCTCATCACATACACTCAATATTACACCAGCACCATTAGCTACAGCCCACCTTGGAGTAGCTGGCATTAACTGCGGATGCTTTCCAGATCCACGAGAAGAAGCCATAACTGAACATATAACCAAGTGTATGTTATACATCTTTCAACAAGTAATAATATTGCACACTTCTAACGAGAACATATAAACAATACAGTTCATATGGGATAAAAGCAAAAAGTTTTAAAAAAAGACATTAGCAAGAAACTATTGTTAATGAGCTGATAAAACAAGCATTTCATTGTTTCAACTTGGCAATTATCTTGAGCACATTAGACTCGCCGAAAGCAATATATCCCTGGGAGGCCCGCATCTATTGAACAAGCCATACTTAGGTAGGAAGTTAACCATAGATGTATTAATCAGTATCGAATCTAGGCATGCAAACCAGACACTAAGCATTCAAACCTACCCTTGGGCTCATAAAAAGCTGAACTTAAAATCTAATCTAAACATAGCTTTCGCCCAATGCTGCACAGACAAACCCACCAACACTGAACCAAGAAATTTCACATTCTCTTTTCTCTGAAAGTGAACATTGGATAAGATCAATAAATTAATGTACAGATATGAGAAAATGCATGTTCTCTAACCCTTTCCCGTGCTCCTTAACACAAGTATACGACTCTTACCGCAAGGCAGATATCTTTTTGATATATCAAGACTTGTTTTTCTGAACTTGTCATATTTCAAAGTTCAAGTATTGTCCTTTACCTTCATTGCAGCTCCTAAACCATTGACACGCTGCATAAACACTCTGAAATGCCTTACTCCTTTATGTAAGATGCAAAACTGTGACATCTGAAGTCAACCTTAGCTTACAACAAAACCCCACATAAGTTTCATACCCTGACGAACTTGGCCTGTAAGACATGATAAATCTTTGAGAGGCATCTTTGTGCAGACAGGCTATTAGAGGTGAGAGATCTTTATCAACTATGAGCTAGGGATAACTTTTAGTTGTTTTACATTATTTCTGAAGGAACTTACCACAGCTATATGGTGAAGGTTTGCATGAAATTGGGTTAGTGTGCTATTGCAACACAATATGAAGAAAGTATAGTTTGAATCTAAGGCACATTTTAATGTACCAACTCAAAGCATTCTAGTTTTACAACACGCACATCACACATCAGATAGATAAAGACCAGTCCACTTACCAACAGAAGGTGGCTTGAGTTCCCCTCCAGCATATTTTCCCATGACACCTCCACACCTAAGAAAAGAAAAACGGACGAGCTAATACAATAAGGGCCATTTGATATACAAAGAAAATAACAAGTCGGAAATGTAGAGGTAACAGCAACATTGAAAGCATTAAAGGATGGACAGTAACAAGCAATGAAATGATGCATGAGTATGGCTGCAAAGAACGCAAGCCTTGAAGGAATTTGTCAGTGCTGCAACAATTACAAGAGGTGCTTTCGGGATATACTAACAACTATAAGTTATAATTAAAAAGTTAGCCCTACAATGATCAGACTCCCCGTGTGACCTTGTTGACAGTATAACCTAGGCTAAAAAAGGTGTATATTTATTTCTTGTGATGACCTTGAGACGATATACTACGACATAATGACACCATAGTAAGCTATATTAAACACCCACTTACCAGCGGAAGTAGTCACTTCTGACACCTAAAGGAGCAGCGAGCAACAGATCAGTGATCCAAGGAGACAAAGGCCTTAGCGGTTTACGTTCATGCTGCACAGATGACGAAGATGATTCACCATCTGTAGCTTTACTTGTTGATGCTTGGCTGCCACTGCTACTTCTATCTGCTTCACCATTCAGACGTTCAACCTTAAAGATTGGTCGATTGTAATGAGTTAACATTCGTAAAATCTCTACACATGCCAGTGCCCATTGTTCGGAATACTCATTCTGCATTTCAGGAGCTGTATCAGAAATCTTTATTGAGCATAGAGTTGACAAGAATGTAGCAAGAGCTTGCAAAAACACCAGACTCAAATAGTTATTAGGGATATGATACGGGTTTAGTGTATGTCAATCTTAGTTGTGAAATGGTTCTTTCCGAATTTTGCTGATCATATGGATATGTGTTATACATCAGTTACTTAGATACCAAAAGGCTTGCTGCCTAGCTGTATACGTGAGATACTACCTAACCAAGTGATTGTGGGTTCAAGTTCCCTTGTGTGAGATATTAGTTTGTTTTTCAAAAAAACAGAACATGAGTTATTTAGACATATGAACAAGACGTGAAGCTGATAATCGTCAATAGGCAAAGCATGTCATATCCCACTCCCTAACAGCTTATCCCACCATACTTTGTTTGTTTGTTACATATTTGGAATCCTTTATGAGCTAGGCTAAATCTCTTCTAGTGTTATAGTTACTCGGATTTAAAGAAATGCGGAGTACTGAAAGTTGTTTGCCCGAATCTGTGTATTTTTTTCAACCTTATCAAAAGAAGTTTGCATACACTGCCTTAACTTATGGCCGGAGAAATGACAAACTTTACAGTCAGTTAAACTACTCACAGTAATGCAGCAATTAGCAATAGAACTGATTTAAAGTGATTTACTTACATCAGTACTTGGGCAGATTAATGAAATGAAAGATGCAAATGGAGGAGTGCTTCTTTCATACTCAATTGTGCCATCGATGATGCACGAAATTATGGGAAGCATGACAGCATCCCCATGTTCCGGATGATGCAGGACGAACATTGCTGGAAAGTTCAGATTGGTTAGAATATATGGTGCTACAAAGTCCAAGTAAGAAAAATTGCAGTTTCAGAAGCATGAAAAACAATACCCAAGACATCGTCAATGAGCCGTTTTTCACTAGATGGATAACAATTGCGAACCAACTGCACAATAAATAAATCAGTGAGTACTATGACGTCTGCCATGAGCACTACATTGATTGTATTCAAATTTGCACAATTGTGAACTTCTCAGTGTCTTCTCATATAGGGACAAAAGAAGTACCTCGGCGATATCTTCAGGAAATTGCTCTGATGTGAATTGAGCAAAGTAATCAACATATGCCGTAATCTGAGCCTGGATACAAAAGTAAGATAAAACTGTTAGTTATATTTATAATCAGATTTTAGCTAGTAATAATGTCAAATCAACGTATATATTACGCACAAGCTTAAGGTAAATATATATATGTGCTGGTACCGAGGAAAAAGGAAAGGGTCATGAAGGTATACATTGTCAAAATCCAATACACGTTAAAGTCGCTAATTTATAGATACTGTTAATACCGTCAAAACTGTGAGCAACGCTTTTATCTGGTTGTTGGTGCTTTCTCGAGATTCTGTGTCATGGTATCACGTTTCAGTACCATAAAACAGAATAGTAGAAAGCAACAACAATTCACGCTCCATCCAGAATCAATATGATGAGGCTAAGAATTATACCTTGCGCTGGTCTGGATCTTGTGGAGGAGGCCGAAACAGTGACGAGAATTGTAAACCGTCGATCCACCTTTCAGACGTAGCAGCCATAATATTATTATCAAAAGGCTCCACTCAGGCTGCAAGAAGCTTCAAATTTTGCTGCTACCAATCAAGAATGAGAAGATTGTAATTCAACATTATATATACGCACACCAGGCAGCTGCTGATGTCTCGTACTAAGCAGTTCAATTTACAACAACAACAATTGTGAGGCTAACCAATAGCCACGCAAAATCGCTCTTAGTTGCAGTGCGGGGTCCAACAACACTACGTTAACACCTGAAACGATGGAATCAGGTAAAGTAGGTTTTACCGGCTATACAATAAGCATCATCATAATGAAACAGAAACTTATTCGCAATTTCTCAAAACAGAAACATAACAGCATAAACGAACTATAGAAATAAATAACAAAAATAGTACAGTATATAGCAAGAGCACTCCGTATTAGAGATGAGCAAAGGAACCAGAGAACCAGACCGGAACCTAGAACAGGACCGGAACCGAGAACCGAACCGGATCCAGACCCGATGGTCCCGGTTCTGGTTCTTGAGTTTGAGACTTTTCAGTTCTTGGGTCAGATCGGGTTCACCGGTTCTCAGTTCCGGAACAGAATACCCAATAATTCTATAAAACTTGTAATTTTCTTTACTTCCCATACTAAAAACATTTCATGGAATACAATTTTTTCTAAAACCATGAGAAGTCGGTGACAATTCTTGGTTGGATCTAACAAAACTGCAACTCAATTTCGGTTCGAGTCTCTTGTTCTTTTGCTCTTCCCATTAAAGACGATGTGATTGTGAAAGATATGGAAGAACGATTAGAGAAACTAACTCGAAGAGATAAAGGGAAACAAACGGTGGAACCATAAACGGTTTTGGTTATTTGGTTGGACAAAGTTTGAAGTTATTTTATTTTGTTTTTCGAATTGTTATGTGTCATTGTTTTGTTAAACGTTTGAACAATGTGAAACTATAAAATGATTATTTGTTTGAGTTTATGCTTTAGTTGTTAAACGTTTTTTGTTTAAACGTAAATGGTTGCAAACGCTCAAAAAATTCAAATATTTTTTGTTTTTTATAAATCATTAGTGCATAAGGTTTTTTATTTTATTTTTTAGAAAATCGGTTCCTAGCCGGGTAGACCGGTAGACCCGAAGAACCAAAACCGGAACCGAAAACTATATTCGCTTCTGTACTCGGTATGGCAAGTTATAGGACAAGTTATAGCCCTACGCTTGAACCCCCCAACCAACGCGCTACAAGGCCTCACGCCAAAATTTACTAGCCGAAGTTATAGGGCATTTATTTTCTTTTCGCTTTTGATTGGGGTAAAAGGGCTGGGGGTGTCCTATAACTTAAGTGATGGAGTGAGAGTGTTTTGGGGTGTTATAGCCGAGTTATAAGGGAAAAGTGCCGATGTGACATCAGTTTCTGCTATAACACAAGCCCTATGGCTCTTCACGGATAAGGATTCTCTCATGTTTAATATAACATGATAAGTCATGTTGTTAAAGTTTGTGAGAGGAGGGTCCTATTTTTTCATTCAAACTAATTAATTTTAGTTATTTTATCTATTTTCTCATTGGTGAATATGATGCATCATGTTTATTACAACTTTAGAGGATCTCAATCTCATGGGTAGCTAGTGCTCTAAGACTGATGCTAATGGCAACCATAACCCCAACCGACCGAGTTGGTGACCATGTCCCCCACTAGCCCAACCACAAAGTGATTGTCCCCAACCAATGAATGTTATGGCCTGACACCACCACAATTTCAATTGGTTTTGTTTTTTTTTTTTTTTTTTTTTTTTTTTTTTTTTTTTTTTTTTGGGGTATGCTAGGTTGCACGGACACGCCACGGCGATACAAGAAAATCTAAAAATATAGGACACGGATACGGCGTGAACACGGGAATTTATATATATATATATATATAAATAAAAACATGTACAAAGCCTTAAAATTAAATGGAATATCATAATAATAAAGAAACACAGCTAATCTCTTTATCTTCTCCTTTCTCTCAACATCTCGTGCTTCCGCCATCCACCGCACCAACATGTAAACACTCTTTCTCCTCTTTTTAAATTTTTTTAAAATCTTCTTCTACTTCTTTATAAATTTTGAAAACCTTCTTTTTTAATTTTTTCAAAAAAAAAAAAAAATCCAAATCCGTGTTCGTCCGTGTTCAAATCCGTGTCCGGCCCAAACATCACGTGAGACACAGCATGTGCGTGTCGGACACTGCCACTCCTTACTTTCAGGCGTGTCCGTGCTTCCTAGGGGGTATGTTTTTGCGTCACCTTACTACTTGTTTATGGTGTGTGTAGTTATGGAGAGAGAAAGCTGAGTTAGCGCAGATGTGATAAACAAAAAACTATGGTCACCATTAGCATCAGTCTAAGTATGGTAATAATAATAATAATAAATAATTAAATAAAATCACTAGTGATAATCAAACAGACACCACATGGTTCATCCCTAAAATCTGGAAATGTATTAATCTAAATTTAGCTACCTCAAATAATCTAATATAATCTAAATATAAGTTTATTCTAAAAAAAATTATATCTCCTGTATAACACAATATATAAAAGAAGAAGAAAATAATTAGGAGATCATCATAACATGATGGAATTAAAGAGAAGATATTATTAAGTACCTTGAATACGCAGTAAAAAAAGGGGGATTTACAGCGGCTGTAAAAAAAATCTGAGAGATGAAGGAAACTAGAGAGAGAAAATGATTTGATTTAGTTAGAGAGAGAAAGAGAAAGAGATCTTTAACTGGGTTGTAGTTGTAGTGTACTTGTAGTAGCTGTGTTTCAAATCAAATCTGTGTGCGTACGTGGCACCGATATTTTCCTCTCATCTTAGGCCACCCACGTCATCCATCATTCATTTCATTTCATTATGGAGAAGGGTTGACTAGTAGTACTCCATCTGTCCCATATTGACCGTCCACTTTGAATTTTTTAAGTCTTTTATTTCTAACTTTGAACTTATATATTTTTAATTGTGTTATATAATACTTGATGCAAAATATATAAATAGATTGAGTTTTAAATGTATTTTTTATTGGTATAATTTTTATTAAATATTATATAACACAATTAAAAATATTTAAGGTCAAAGTTAAAAATATATACTTTCAATAAATTTTTCTATGATGATATGATGCCGAATTTTCCCTTGTTAGGTTCACAAGATATTCGACCGAATGCTAATGCATTTGCATTTTTAAAACTGAAAGAGACTCCCGTTCATATTTTAATTAGCAATTGTCTATGTGATTTACATGTTAAAGTATTTTTAATCTCAATTAAGTCTCGCTTTATCATTTGATTTCTTTTACCTATCTCTGTTGTTTAAGGTTAAGATTCTTGATGACTAAAGTGATTTATCATTTTTCACATTTCTAAGTATGTGATGTTGCTGTTGGGTTCTTTATACAAATAATAATAATAATAATTAAAAAAAAATCTTACAACTCAACATGACAATATAAAATTTTCATTTGTCAAGTTACGCGACATGAATTAGCTGATTGACGAATCGTATCTTAGATTGTTATCTCCCGGACAAACTAGTCTATACTCAAAAGTATATATGTCTTCTTCTCACCGCTTTTCCCATCCATTCGGGCCTGCACTACTTGCATGTTTTGTTGTAGGTATTTAAGCATCCATTAGTTAAAGGGGTTGGGGGTACGAAGCGCAAACCGCTCTTCAATCGCCCAGTGAGTCAGATGGGAAGAGACATATATCATTTTTTATTTTCAGACCGAGGTCATACCAATTATTTACAGTAGAGTTTAACAAATACTTAGTATTATAACATAAAATCATACATATGCTAACAATTTTCGTTGAATTTTAACTCTAAGGGCCTAAACATATGTAGTTGATTCTTCATTTAGCTAGTCGAATGAGTAAATTCGAGGTATGTTTAGGAAGGACCAGACCTAAATACATGGGCGGAGTAAGATTCTTATGGTTGATGGGACAAACTTTGATAATTTTCAGACCTCTCATTGCAAATTTGTTCATTAGAAAGTCAAATTATAAAACAAAAATAATTTAAAATTTTACTCTGCAATTTTTTGCTTTAGGAGACATAAGCCCACCATGCCTATCCTATCTCACCTTTGCCTAAATAGTGTTTATCAAACTCGGAGAACTGTTAAAATGCAAGCTCTTTTTCACAAATCATGATTTTATTACCTTTTTTTAATCTTTTGAATCAAATAACACATCATGGCGACAGTTTATGTTTATTATTAATTACTGCGCGCATCTGCTCATAAAGAACGAGATTTTATAAAGATAAATAGTTATAATTGAGATATTCCATTTAAGTGTTCCGTGTAACATTTAGCAATTGATGTTGGCAAGTCTTCATCATCATTCGATATGACAACAACATTTTACCAGTTCCGCTTTAACAAATTGAGATTGAAATATGGATCTGAATTGAGAACGAGATTGTGATGAATTTGTAAAATAAATGTGAAGATTGAGTAATTTTAGAAACAAAAAGTATTTTTCAAGCAACTATTTCAAAAATTATTTATAAAAAAAAATATATTTAATGACTAAATATTATTCATTAACAAGTTTTTAAAGATTAAAGAAAAAACATTTTTACATTACATGTAATAGAGATATAAAATGACAAAACCCACACTACATATGGTTTGTTTTTCGTTCATAAAAAGGTAATGATTTGCTCACTCCAACAAATGATTAGGACACTATAATTAATTGTGTTTGAATATTTATAGCCTTACACAAGTGAAAATTATAAAAGTAATTGTGAGGGTATAAATATTCAAACATAATAAATTAGAGTGTTTCAATCATTTTATAAAATATGCAAATGACATCCCTTCATAAAAACGCCAGCTTGTACTATTAGCATCTTTCATAGTTCACATTTAGTGTATCTGAGTGGAAACCCCTGCTGACGCAATGGACGGCTTTAAACGACTTACTTGAAATGACACTTAAACCTTAAGGACTAATTTTGCCAAATTGCTATAGTTAGAATTAATTCTACAGACTTACCTTGCAACGCCTTAAACTTTAGGGACTATTTTGCCAAGTTGTAAAATTTGCATTTAATGTTTGACTTACTTTCAAGCGTCACCGAACCTCGCAGACTATTTCGCCAACTGGTAAACTTCAGATTTAATCGTGGGTTGTTACTGTTTTCTTCCCCAACAATTAGTATATATTAATCTCTAGTGAATTTATCTTGCTTTCTTTAAATCTTGTTATTCAAAAAACATACACGATGGAAGGTGCTAGGAACCATTCAGAGAGTTTGGTGCACTAACAAAGGACCGACGCTAAACTAACGTAGCACGGTGCCAAGCTGGCGCCACCATACCTTTTCTTGCGCCAAGCCGCGAGTGAGTAAATTGGCTTGCACCTAAAAGCATTTTTAATTTTGTTTTAGTTAGTTTTTGTATTGAGTTTGTGTTTTAATTGGGTATGATAGGTCTTAAAAGTGGGGTTTGGCTTGAATGATTAGTAAGAGTGTTTTCAAGTATATGAGCGATAAAAGAAATGAAAGAGAAAAATGCTAAAATGACATGACGAGACATAACTTTTTAGCTTTGGCTCAAGCCACCACACCTAGTAGCTCTCGTAGGCTAACTTTACGTGCTGGCTATTGCTGGTTGACTTGAACTAATTATTTTATTTCTTGTTGCAAATCATCTCCCCCACAAATCAACCCACTTTTTTTAGTGGACACAACGCGAGCTTCACCTTTTAAATTCTGTTCGACTGTTTCACAATAAGAATAACATGTTATTTTTAACATACTTTTACTAGATTTCAAAAATATGTTACAAATGTTAACACTTATTCAACTAAAAGAATTATGAAAGTTAGTTTTATTATATAATTCCATTAGCCACCATAACTTGAGAAGTGTGTTATAATGATACTATGTGCAATTTTGTTTGGTAAACATGGTTTTGATATCTCAATAGATTAATCCATGATATATGAACTCACCGTCACACATACTCAAACTAAGTAATTAAAACCTTCATTTTTCAAAAAATTGGAGTATCTATTTCAGAATTATTTGCACCTAGTAAAAATTGAACTTGATTTACCGATATTTTAATGCGACATCATGTTCTTTTTACCACTAACCACCTTTGAGCTGTTACTACTATTTTTATACGAGGTTAAAACAGTCTTTGATATCTATTTCCCGATCACTCGCCTATCCGTTAAATAAATTGGGACCAAAAAAGCTAATTTAAGTTTTCTAATCCAAATCTTTCGATTTTTTCCATGATAAGCATTAACGCACATCACTTATTATGATTGGATAGAACCAGATATTTTACATTGTTAAGCTGGTGGGAGGCAATATATATAAGCCACAAATATTTTGTTCTGTAACAAGTTGCCAAACTAAAACAGTGACACTTTTGTTTTCAATATGCAAAGTTGATATCATTTCAAGTCATTTTCTCATAATTGAAAATAATTGTTCTAATAAAGAAAATAATTGTTAAAAATATATACTAACCAATCAGCTAAAATATAGTCGAATAAACTTTAAAACGGTTAATTATAAATAACTTTAACCACACGTTTAAGACTTAATAAACTTGAATCAGATGATCTCGTTCATCGATACGCATCATAATTAATCTCGAAAACGATTTTGAATCGAAAACGATACTAATTGATACTAACAACACATTTAACGCAAGATAAGACGTAAAATATATTGAAGTCGCTTAACGCATTGAGAAAATGTATCTAATATATATATATATATATATATATATATATATATATATATATATATATATAGTTAGGATCGAATAAGAAGAAAAATTAAAATAAGAACGATGAAGAAACTACAACCACTTCGTTTCGGACGATCTACAAAATGGACGATCTCCTTAAAATTCTCCTCCCTATTGAAATGCGTGGTAAATCCTTCTTATTCTTCTCATTTTTAGCTTTTTCTTCTTACTGGATCCCTTCCCTATATATAACTACTTAGAACGTGGCCACTATTTTCGTATCAACGTCACATCATCATCATCATTTAGTTACACATCAAGCTCACCACCTTTTACTCACTATGGTCACTATTTAACTCACTAACAAACCAAAATATAAAAACATCTCACTTTATACAAGAATACATCACAATATACCGCACACACTCACAAACCCAAAAAATAATAATATTAATAAACACCCACACTTTCCTTAGTTTGCTTTCGGTGGTGCATACCACCAAAAAGAAGCCAAAATCCCACTACCGCACGTGATGGTGGGTCTTCTTTATGGTGGACCGCCAGAGACGAACTCATGACTAAATATAACTGGATGCATACATTTGTTTGAACCGTAATATAATATTGTAGATTAAAAAGTGAATTAAAGCAAATATTTCGTTAAAAATACTAGAAATACATTTTAATTGATCGGACACATTTAAATGCATTTAGAAAAAATCGATGTGTTCTATAAAAATTAACATTACGTTAAAAAATTCATGAGTGTTTTGAGACCGCGCATGAATGGTGCACCACCATCTACAGTGTGGCCTCAGAATCCCATACAAGTGGTGTCTTCAGTGGTGCACATCAGACGGCAGTGGTCATGTGCAAGACATAAATATCTAGCAACTTGGTACAAAAGATTGTTCCCATTAACAATTAATAATGTTTTTAAGATGTTTTGGTTTCATGAATTACACAAGATTCCTTAGTCACTTAAAACTAAAAGGAAAATTGCAAAAACGATCATATTCGCTTTTTTTAATTATATGTAGCGATCTATTTTTTATCATCGCGACACCACGTTTTAGATCGTCTATCATGTCTGGTTGACCGCTTAACACGGTGGAGCCGGTCAAGTTAACGACCGTTAATTTCTTTATTGCATCGTTAGTCCTTTTCGCCCGCTTTTTAACGACCGTTATTATATAATTGCACCGTTAGTCCTTTTCACCGTTTTCACATTTTGATTCGTTTTACACGTTTTTTTTTTTTGCGGTTTGCGTTTTAAGCGTTTTAGCCGTTTTCGTCCGTTTTTAGCATTTCGTCCGTTTTTACACGTTTCGTTCATTTTGCACGTTTTGTCCGCTTTGCACGTTTTGTCTGCTTTTACGTTTTTGTTTGTTCTTCTGCGGTTTTGTTCACTTTGCACGCTTTCTTGTTTTTGCGTTTCATTTGTTTTTGCACGGTTTTGTTCCATTCTTTCATTTGATGTTACGTTTCGTTCGTTTGCTTGACGTTTTATCGTTTCGACCGCTTTTGCACATTTTCGCTTGTTTTTACGTGTAAAACGAATAAAAGCGCGCAAAAGCGCAACGAAAACCCGTAAAACAAATGAAATGTGTAAAACGGACGAAAGCGCCGAACACGAACGAAAACGTAAAAAAACGAAAACGTAAAAAATGACTAAAACATGCAAAACGAATGAAAACATGTAAAACGAACGAAACGTAGAAACGAACAAAACGTGTAGAAATGTACGAAAATGTTTAAAATAGGGCAATAGACCAACGGTGCAAACGTAAAACGGCGAAAATAACAAAACGTAAAACGAACGAAACGTAGAAACGATCAAAACGCGAGAAACGAACAAAACGTAAAGCGTGCAAAACGAACGAAACGTAAAACGGACGAAACGCGCAAAACGAACAAAACGTGTAAAACGAACGAAAACGTAAAACGGATTTAAACCGTGCAAACGAACAAAACGTAAAACGAACAAAAACATGTAAAACGGACGAAACGTAAAACGTAAAACGGACGAAACCATGCAAAACGAAAAAAACGTGTAAAACGGACGAAAACGATGTAAAAAGCAGTAAAAGGACTAGCGGTGCAATAATATAATAACTACGTTAAAAGCAGAAAAGGACTAACGGTGCAATAATAAAATTAACGGTCGTTAACTTGACCGGCTCCAATGAGTTAAGCGGTCACCTGTGACACATAATAGCACGATCTAAAAAGGTTGATGTCACAATGATAAAAAAAATAGTTCGCTACATACAATGACAAAAAGTGTCAAGTATGATATATTTTTATACAATTTTCCCAAAACTAAACCAGGAAGAGTCCTTATATTTTGCTAACCAATTTGGTTAGTCCCTTATAATTACAAAAAGAAAAATATTTATCTTAGCCAGATGAGGAATTGAGTGAAACAAATAGTGAATTTACTTGAGCCGTACAAGATGGCTCGAAAGGGATAATGGAGGGGATAAGGGAGGGGATTTAATTAACCAAGTCGACAACCACAACATATAGGATTAAAGGACTAAACACCCTAGAAACACCGTCAAATACGAGAGTTATGGATCCAACAACTTTGATTAAGCTTCAACGAGCACACATGTTAGCCAACCAAAGTACGAACAATGTAGCGTTAACAAAAGTCGATACGCTTGCATTAGCAAACCAAGGTTTTAAAAGTAACGTACGTATTCACTTAATCATTGTTATGCTCATAAAATATCTTGCGATTTCATAAATAAAGTTAGTGTGTAGAATATATTTCTAATAAAACACAATTCGCTTGGCCGATGAGCACTCGTGATTTATGTCCAATAACAATGAAGCTTTAACTTTTACTAGCATGGTACCCGCGCTAAGCAGCGGGATACCAAATATGCAGTTTTTTTCGTATTTTTATCCTTTAACGATATGTAATGATAGTCGGTATATGACGGTTTACCGGGTTGATAGTTCTAAAAAACAAATGTGTGTCTAAATTTTCATAAAATATATTAATACAAATATAGATTTTCATAATTATATTCATTTGAACTTAGTAAAAATTGAATGTATATGATAAATTTTAGACCTTTAAATTTGTATTATTGTAGGTTTGTAACATTTATTTTAATACTAAAAGTTAATGTGTCATTAATGTACATCATAATGTAATTAGTGTAATGTAGTATTTAATTGTAAGAATTACTAAATATAATAACATGTGTAAGCTTAAAAATTAAGACTTCTATTTATAAACGTCCCAAAACGATTATAGATAGTTATAGATTAAAAACACAAAACATGAAATACATAAACATCTAGCACCTTTTTTTAAAGAATTTTGCTAACCACGACCCTGTAAGTTGTGTTTAAAATTGTCTTTTGTGTAAAATTACATTTAATGAACTCGTTATTTTCATACTTATAACTTAATGATTATAATTATAGAAAACGTTGTTAAACATGAAATATTTGATGTTAATTAAATGTTGATTTTTCAATTATAAAAAGTTTAAACACAATTCATAAGAGCACACACATTCATAACGCCCCAACGGCGTGAATGTGCAAAACAACGCCCGTTAATGGCGTTAACCACTGGAACCGCATCATTATAACGGCGTTAGTCTGCAGGCGTTCTAACGCCTGCTATTTGTTTTTTTTGTTTTTTTCTTTCTTTTCTTTTTCATTTACGCCCTAAACGGCGGTTGTTTTGTAAATTGTTGGAATGTTATTGATGTTATTGGGATGTTATGGTTGTGGGTGTTTTTTGGGGATGTTAATGTTAAACGTTAACGCTAATGTACCGACGTGACGCAGTGTTATTTGTTATGGTGTTATGGATGGAGTCTTTCTAGGGTATGGTTAGAAGTTTTTTTTTAAAAGCAATGTTAGCATTGAAAAACAGAAAACATGGAAGAGAATAATATCTTGCAACTTGATACAAAAGGTTATTTCCATTAACGATTAATAATTAACTAATAATTTAAAGATATTTAGCTAATCTTTTAAAATTATTTTTGTTCTCATGAATAGCCAACCAAAGCACGAATAATGTCTCATTAACAAAAGAGAATATGCTTACATTAGCAAACCCAAAGTTTCAAAAGTAACATATTATATAGTTTTCACTTAATCATCGTATGCTCATCAAATATCTTGCATTTTGATCATTGCATAAAATATCTTTCTTTTTTGGATCTTATTTTGATACCCAAACAAATTTATACGACTTTTTTTGTTAGGTATAAAAATGATTCACCTCAAAATTTTATCATTTTTCGTTTATAACTTATACATCGTCGCTTTGTGCTCGTTTTCATCTAGCATACTTGATAGGTGTTTAGATCAATAAATTTCATTCTCTAACACATTTTTGAGATCTTATTCAAAACCATTATAGCAAGGGGTGTTTCTGTGATATTGAAAATTTCAAAAGGCAATTGACTTGGCCGACGAGCACTCGTGATTTATACTCCCTCCGTCTCAATATAATTGTCCATATTTTTATTTTAGGATGTCTTAAAAAGATTGTTCACTTTTCATTTTAGCGGTAGTCCCATCAATCATGAAATTTTTGAGCCCCGCACGAAATTATATAACGGCGCTTTCGTTAAGAATATTATATATAAAGTGTCACCTTTATAACGCGATTAGTTATTTAAACATTCTAAACGTACCCATTTAAGATATTTTCTCATCTAAATACGTTTTTTACGTGAAAAATATGTTTATACACGTATAATTATTAACGGACAAATTTTGGGCTTTAAAATTGGGCGAAATGATAAATTTCACCGATCACCCCGAAAGACGATTCGATTTTTAAGAAAACTAAAGACTATATTAAGAGAATATTCTCTATACATTAATTATAATAAAATTATTAACGGGTGAGATCTTTCCAAATGACTCGTGGCATAGTCCTGATCAAAGTTTTATATCTTCTCTTCACTTGTACCTACCACGAGTGGTACCCACACCTCCTCATGGTGGAAACTTACATGTGTTCATATGGTACATGACCATCATTGCCATCATGCAATGCTATAGGTAAACTATGTTATAAGGTTTGTTTGGTTTGCAGAAAGCACAATGAATCATAGTTGTCAGGATCCCGATCCCGATTTTGTGATCTTACGATTTTACGATCATCAGAAAGAAAATGATCCGAATCCTACATAGGATTTTTTGCAGCTTAAGATCTTATAGGATCCCGATCTTTCTTATACGATCTTACGATCTAATCCGATCCAATCTTACTTTTCTCATATTACAAACTAAAAACTAAATTTATTGGTTGTTTGTTTGTAAATTCAAAAAACAACATGTTAATTTTTTAAACATTTTATAATTATAATTTAGGATAATATTTATACGAAACATTCATGATTTTATCGTTATAATGATTAGAATTTTAAATTTGTATAAAATTACATAAACTATTAAGAATTAATATTCGAGTAGGATCTCACGATCCCAATCCGATCTTATAATCACGATCTTGAAAGTCGAAAACGATCCCAGGTAGCATCCCGATCTCGACAACCTCAGAACGAATATTATATTTTGAACGAGGTCAAATGTCAATGGATATTGTTAGACTTTATCATTATAATCGTTTAAGTTTGGATGACAAAATATGATATGAAAAATGATAAATATTTAAATTTATAGTGAGAAAAGAAGGATAACATGAGACCAGAAATGAATGTGATAATCACCAAATTGGTAGGAAATAAGCTTGTAGATGTGAATAATATCTTTGAAAGTCATATATTTATACCAAGTACCGTTTTTAGGTTTATGGAAGCCCAATGCAAAATTTAATATAGTTAGAATATGAGGCCTCAAAAGTTAAATAATATTTAAAGCGATAAAATGAGAAATAATCATTATAAATTCACTCATGCTAACATTTTGTAGATGCAATATCTTAAATCAAACATTTATAGTCATTTTCTAGAACATGTATGAATATATATACATATTACATATAAAATTTGAGGCCTTAATAATTTGGAGGCTCTGTCCGACTACACACCTCGCACACCCTCGAATACGACTCTGCTTATACCAAACATCAACAATCATATTCATTGACATTCCCCATTACCATTCCTCATACTAAGCACACCATAAGTAATTTTATTTGTCGAAAACATATCTCTATTCGATCTCTTATCTATAGTATAAAATATGGATACCCTTAAACAAATGTCAAACTACACTAAACCTTATCATGAATTAGACACTATAAACCTAAACCCATCATAAACTTTTAAAATTCTCCCTTTAACTTTCAATGATTCAAAATTTCCTCTATAAATTAATTGCAACCATCACTTTACGCAGATACAATACCTTTATACACTTTATAAATTAACTCGGAATAAATTTTAGGTTGTACATCATGCTATAGAATTTTCAATCCTCACAATTGGGATGATTATATAACACGTAGAAGTTGCAAAATCGCAGAGGAGGGTGAATACGTTCTTTTAACTTATTTAAAGTTTTTATAGATTAAGAGTCAAATTTGCATGCAAGTGAGTGTAGACTATTAAGCAATATAATCCGAAGTAAAGTAATGAAAGAGATAAGGGAAGAAAAAACAAACACAACGATTTATACTGGTTCGGGATGAGGGGTTTAGATCATCCGTACGTCCAGTTTCGAATCTGCCACACCTATACCATTCACAAGTAACAAATCCTTGTGGTGGATAAACTGTACACCTTAGCTTTCACCGATATACATCTAACCCAAGCTAGCACTTAACAGTCCACACCTAGAACCATTGACAAAGTCCTCGCAAACTCTACACACTAATACAAATACTTCCACGCTAGAAAGTCCCAAACCCCTTGCTTGACCACACCCGATACAAGAGTTTACACCCATGCTTCTCCGCACCCGAAGTAAGACTTTAGACACTTGCTTTTCCCTACCCAGAGTAAGACTTGACATTTAGTTACAACGAGTGTGGAAACCCGCGATACGTGATGGGATTGCTTTGTTTGCCAAATGCTATAAAAGACTTACTTGCGTGACACTTAAACCCAGGGACTATTTTTGCCAACTGGACTTACTTTGAATCCACACATAAACCTCGGGTTATTTTTGCCAACTGTGAAAGTTAAGATTAATGCAACGGTGTTTGGGAGACATTGTTCATGTTCGCTCAATAGTTATATTAATAATATAAAATGAGAGTTAAAGTATTGTGATACAAGAATACAGCAAGACTAAAAGAAGATAAAAGAATAAGAAGACTATAGACAACAAGCGTGGATTATTTTCGTTAGAAAAGGCAAATTGGAAAAATAACCAAATATTTTAAGTTTTATACTACAATCTTTTTCGCTAAAATGAACGTGCCCATCATGCCTCCTCTTGTCTCCGCTTCTGAGTGTTGGCCGATTTTCTCAAAACTTAACCTTTAAGGAGTTGCGATTCGACTTACAACCAATTTTGTCAAAGCTCTATATCGGCATAAGTTCAAACGTCTAATTCATAGATGTCCTTCATAAACAAGAATTTTTTTGTATTGTTAAACTAATCATGCCAGGTGTTAAACTATAAGCTATTCCACCATATAACAAAACTCCTTTAAATAACGTAACGTGCCAAACTCCATTGCTTTCGTCACATTGTGTTCTACAACGACCATCACCAACAAAGAAGCCAATATTATATATAAAGATCCATTGTCCAATAAAATTGTCTTGACATGACTGTATTTGTAAAGCTTAAACAATAATCAGTACAAGAAAATTGATTTTTAGTGACTTTGGTTCTAATAACATAAAAAGTGTCGTTAAATCTAACTTTTTAATGACACGTTTTAAAAAATATGTGCAAAAGATACACTTTTTATGAAAATTATGTGTAGTGAAATAAAATAAAAATTTATCTTTACACGTTTTTTATGTCATGATAAGTATATTTTTACCGACTTCACTTTTACTTACAATTTTAAGTGTAGAAAAAACAGTCAAAAAACCAAGTAACATCTTTTTCTAATTGTTTTAGACATTTTTATGTTTTTCGTGACATTTTTTTTAAACTTTTAATGACACTTTTCATTGTCACTAAAAGACAATTTTTTTGTAGTGAATCATTCTATTTCAAAATTATTATCTACTGACAAAAAACACTTAGTTTGAAAATAGACAATACTTTTAGGATGAAGTGAGTATGTATCATGTATGTCACCAAGAATAGAACAATAACTTGTACAAGAAAAACAATGAAATTTCCACTTGGTGCTTAACATATTTTTCAAAAGACATATTTTTTTTTTTTTTTTTTTTTTTTTTTTTAACACGAAAAAATACAAAGTAAAATGATGACCCATAAGAGAGTCGGTTAGGCACACTGAATAAAAAAACGTTGTTGGTGGAGATAAAAGTCGGTACAAAAATTCCAAAATTTATCATAGGAAAGGCAATAATGGTGATTAAAATAAGATGTGACAATAATTAGGTGGTTTAATATAACCACAAGTGAATGGCGTGGCCATTTGTACATCGTCCACGTGGTGAGGTCAATTCAAAGTGACGAGGACTAAAGAATTGTCAGCCAATGAGGACAGAATTTGGACGGTTTTAAGGTTGAAATTTCGGTTACAAATTATTGGCTAGCTAGTGACATATATACTAGGCATGTTTATGTTTGATTTGACATTTCAATGTTGACGTGTATATAATGTATAATATAACTTGAACTTTCTAATCGCCTATAGGAGGTTTCGTCGAGCCTAGAAACCAAACATATAGTTTCCATTTTAAAAAATGACTTTGAAAATTTGGATATTGTAATCGATATTTGTGGGTTACAGTTTAAATCGAATCGGTAAAAGTATAAAATAATAACGTATTTTTAAATTTTAATGACTAAAGATTTACTTTTATTACCTTAATTTATCAACGTAATTTTAAATTTTATTCGATTTTTTCATATAATGGTTTATATTAAAATAATAACTGAAATAACTATATTACCCTTGTCTTCTTTAAAATTTGTTCGACTTGTGACGAAGTTTCAAAATTTGGTTATGTGAGTTTGAGACCGGCTACTTGCATTTTACATATCAAAATTTGTGTGTGTTCTTGGTGTTTTGGTATTTTTTGTATGATGGAGAAAGTGTTTGAGAACCAATTTTAGTTAGATTTTGTGGAACATAATTCTGATTCACATTACTATATGATTAGTGCCCCAAATGTCTGGACATAATTGTGTTTTTTTATTACATAATTGAGACATTTATAATAAAAGCTGGTAGCTTATTTGGGCTATGGAAATTAAAACCATAACAAGATGAAGTACAATTTCAGGTAACCTCTGAAGCCTTGATACTTTTTTATGTTCTTAATGAACGTAAGCCGGAACTTATTAGTACTCAGATTACGATGAGTCATTCACCAAGTCACACGACACAAAGATAGCCAATAATGGCTTACGAAACAAAATTCAAGAATATAAATATTAATCTCCCTCAAAATCTACCAGACTAATAATATACATGTGTTTCCAATAGTCTTTAGGTCATAAAAGAAGTTAAAGTCAGCCCATTGAACCCCCGGGCATATCTTTCGGTTGATAAACCGTCTGCAAACATTCCTTCGCCCTGTGAACCTTCGACTGCAAATAAAAACTACCGGTTGTAGCATTCCGCTCGAATAACTTATCATATTTCTGTAAAAGATGCAACAAATGTGTCAGCTGACTGTTTTGAAACATTCCAAAAAATGCAATCAGAATTTAAATAATTTGTAGAATTTTATATGCCTATAGGTAGATATGGGCAGTTCACACAGTAAACAAGTTAGAACACGCGGTGTCAGAATTTCTTATGCCAGGGTAGGCTGTGGTCAGGTAGTAGCAAATGGGTAGATCAGACCCGTAAAAGGTCAAATTACTGCGGGTCAGTTTGTCCAGGGTAGGCTTCGATCAGGTTGTAACAGATCTTATAAAAAAATTAACTTATTACTATGAACAGCTAGTGTGTCATATATATTGTTAAAAATGTTTTTTTAATGATAAGATATTAATACAATATTCCAAGTTTGTATCGTATATATATCAAATGCACAGTTTTCTGCATTATAAGTACTAGCCTGTGCAATTTCTTCCCATGATGACTTTTCGGTCACAGCAAGAATTTGTCTAGCCTCGAGTTCAGTCATAGCTTTGCTTCCTCTACGAACAGCATTCTGTAACGTTTCTTGAGCGACACCAGTCTTTGAGGCATCTGCAAGTATTACCACAAAAATATATGAATCATATTATAAGCTAATAGTAAAGGAAAATCAAGGCACTAATGCTTAGTGTAAAGAACAGAAGTAAACTGACACCACTTTTAAAAGGCAGTTAGATATAGCGATAGAGGTGGGCCAAATATGTGAACGGCATCATGAAAACTAAGGTTAACTACCAATGTAGTAGAATTGGATATTAATCACCTCAGTACGAAAGCAAGTTATCTAATGTAAGCCAAAAGAAGACATTATTCTGAGAATTGTGTTTCTATACTTGAATACGGGGGTGTTTGGCTAAGCTTATATGAACGCCAATCCTCTTGAAAGAGAGGGGTGCCTTCGGGAACGCGGACACAGGTCTAATGAGCTCATTAGCTTACATGACTCAAATAAGCCTCAAAATTGTGGCTTTTTAAGGGGGAGTTGGTCTTATATAACATGCTTAATTACAAATTACCATTTTACCCTCAATTATACTTAATCCAAAGTTAATATTTTTTTAACTCATGTCCCTTTTGGTCATTTACTAACATAACCTAAACCAAGTACTTAAGTTTTTCAGCTTATTAAACATAAGCTAATCCAAACACTCACCATGGGCTTATGAGCTTATGATATATAAGCATAAGCCCAATTGATAAGCTTAGACAAACACCCCCTAGAATGAAACTTGCGGAGTTTCAACTTTTGATATATCCAACAGTTTCTATTTTACTTCATATAACTGACTACAGTTACTAGCCTGTGCAGTTTCTATTTTACCGTGAATGCTGACAATACCGCTTTTTCAAAAAATGTATACAATACCAATGCCGCTTCTAATTTCATTTAATCGACATAAAGCATCTAAGACCATCATAACCTGATAATATTATCTTGAAAAGCTATTGATTCCTGACATACCAAACGCTGCTTAAGAGATAGATAGTGACATATTTTAGACATTGATAGCTCCTAATGGCATGTCAATGTCCTTTATACCTTCGTCATCTGGTTATGTATAGCATTATTATTAATTTGATATTTGCAAATGCATTCAATACCATTGTATCTCCTAAATGTCGTTTAAGCATTGTAACTGCAAAACACACATAAATCATATAAGCCCGTAACCTGCTAATGTTATCTTTGAAAGATAGTTCAGGTTGCGGGTTCCTTTGTGACCCATTAAATTGTTCTTTCATCATAACCTTTCTAAATACGAAAATATAGCATTGTAAAAAAATGTCTAGCTTACTTATTCATAAAATTTATAATAAAGAAGCTGGTGATAAAAAAGAAAGAATATGACAGCATATCAGACATTGAGTTCATACAAAACTTTAACAGAAACACATAGCTCATACGTTTCCTGATGTGATAAAAGGATACTGCATTTAGTACAAAACCACAACAATCTATATATGTCCTTATACATAAAATTAGAGTAGAAGAGATATATACGTAATTATAAAGTTGGGGCGGGTATTAGTGAAGTTTGCTTAATTAAATGGAGAAAGTAATAGATATACGTACTCTGAAGAGCCTGGCGATAAGCATGAACCATACCCCTAGCCAAAATGCCACCGCCCAATACAAGCAAATTAGCAAGAATCCTAGCGGCCTGCACAACCATGCATGCATTTCAAAATCATCATTATTTATTTATATACAATTGAAGAAATAGTCCTCCAAAATAAGGTGATTCTATTAAATCAAAATCCCAGCTAATGCTTCTACTTCAAACACAAATAAATCATACGTACTTTTTATAATGAAATAAAAGCAAGAAATTAAAATTCATACCATAATAATAATAACAATTTGATTGATTGTCCAAGATGAATTAGAAGCGCAACTTTATAATTTAGGGTTTTTGTTGTTTGTTTAATTTAATAATTGGATGTTATAATTTAGGGAGGGAGGCTTTCTTCCTTGGCTGGCAACTTGGGGAAGAAGCCGCCGGATATGCAAGTAAAATAATCTTTTCTAAACCGGGTCACAGGTTCGAATCAGGTTTCAAAATATTAAAGGAAACCGGAACCAGTTTGACGGGTTGATCCGACCGGGTCGAACCGGGTACTAGGAGTATTTTTGTGCAAATTTAGGTCCTTGTAACAACAAAGTTAGGTCCTTAGAAAATTTTTTGCGAGTTATTCGAGGTTGATTTAAATAAGTCGAGCTCGAGCTACTCGAATATACTTTCGAATTGAGTTCGAGTTGCAATACTCAGCTATGTGGCTCACGAGCCTTATCAAGTTTTTACTAAATTACAATTGTTACTTAATTTTGCATAAAATCTAGTCGAGTTGAGCTTTATAAACAGAGTATTTATCGAGATCAAGCTTGAAATGTTGAGGTAATCAAGCTCAAGTCGAGTTTCATGCTTGGGTTTTAGATGACGGGTCGAGCTCGAGCTAGAAATTCAAAGCTCGACTAAGCTCGAGTCGAGTTTCGAGCTCGAGTTTTAGTAGTCGAGTTCAAGTTTGGCGGTACTCAGCTCGTTTACACCGCTAGTCAATGGCAATAACATAAAATGAGGACCGAATGCTTCTGCTAGAATGCATGAAATGCTAACTCGAGTTGGAATTAGATAACCGATCGAAAACATTTTTAGTTGGTTGTTAATGGATTGACTTAGTTGACCAATGCGTAATCGTGATAAATGTTCAACAAGTCGGGATTGTGCGGAGTGCACACTTGTATGACATTATTATGATTATCATTCGGGGTGGCTTGAATCACGGGGTCCAGGGCGACTCCGGTAGCAGGTCGAGGGCGAGCCCGGCGGTTGGAAAAAATTTATTTGGTATAAAGTGCTATGTTAAAAACGCATTTGAAAATAAAATTCCCGGAATTATGGACTTGATTTTTGCCCTTTGATTTAGCCGATTCGGTAGTTAAAATAACTGCTATGGCAGTTACAACCGACGTTCAATTTTGTTGGTCATATATATATTGTCCATCTTTGGTTTACATGACTCTCAGATTTCTGTGATCATCAATTTTATAACAAAGATTGAAGTAGTCCGTGATCATGACGAACGGAGAATCTGTGAAGGATATGACGAGCAAGTTCGATAAGTTGGCAAAGTTTGAAGTGCAGGAATTTCGTCGCTGGCAAAAGAAGATGCACTTTCTTTTTACCACCTTGAAAGTTGTGTACGTTCTGAGTACACCCAGTCCCGAATGGTCCGAGAATGAAACTTTGGAGACGACTAGGAAAAGGATAAAGTGGGAGAACGGCGACTACATAGGCCGTGGTTACATTCTAAACAGTATGTCTGATTTCCTATTTGATATCTATCAAAACAATGAATCTGCAAAAGCACTATGGGAGTCCCTAGAATCCATATACATGGCAGGCGATGCTTCTGCAAAGAAGTTTCTTGTGAGTAATTTTATGAATTACAAGATACTTGATACCAGGCTTGTCATGGAGCAATATCATGAAATGTTAAGGATTCTGGGACATTATACCTAACATCTATATCTATACCTATATCTAGAATCTAGATCAAATAAGATCAAACTTAAAGTTGTTAAAATGAGATCCAACTATAATTTAGCAAGCGACACTCTCCTTACAACAAAAATAAATTTTTTATTAACTACAACTAAAATTATTAAAGTTTCGATAGATTTCATTTTAAAATTTACGAAACCTAGGTGATACACTTTGATTAGAAGTGTAATGTGTATCAGATTTTGGAATAATTATTAGTGTAATGTATATCAGATGTATCACTAATCCAAACTCATGTATCATTTGGTTATTGGTTACTTAAATGTTAATTTGTATTAAAATATTATTTTTATGTGTATTAAAATGTTATTTTTATGTGTAGGGCCTGTTTGGCAAGATCTTTATTTGGGTATTAGCTTTTGTTATAAAATAATCTCTTCTAAAATAAATAGCTCGTTTGGATACGTTTAGATGCATTAACTTGCTTTTATTTCAAACAAATAGCTCTAAATGAAAAGGTGATTCATGAAGCTTTTAAACATTTTGAGTATTAAAACTTTAAATTATCGATATACCCTCTAAACATTTGTTTATAATTATGTATATGTCCTTTTACGTCATTTTACATCTTATAATTACATTTAACATTAACTTACCAAACACTTTTATTGAAAAAGATCTGACTTGTAGCTCATGTTACAGTTTTGAGTTAACGACTTCTGACTCTGAGTTATAATTTACGATATCTGATGACTGATTAGTTTTGCCAAACATACCCGTATTATTCTTTGAAATTGTTATTTATAAATGTTTTAGTGGTTTTTAGACATGATCTTATTTTTACAACTTTAAGTTTGATCTCACGTTAATTCTCCCCTCTATATCTATATCTATATCTATACTACTTATAATGGAGGAAGACATTTCCCTCCTATTTATTATTTTAAGACAATCATAAATACAATTTTAAGCAAACACTACCTTATAAGCATTATTTACAAGTATCTAAAGCACACATAAAACTAAAAATACACTACTCATATAATACAATTAATACACTATTAAAAACATCACTTCATCCAAAAATTCAACTTTTTAACCACAAAGTACAATATAATTAAGCTTCCACACATGAATAAACTAAAAATAGATTTTTAAGCAAATACAAGTAAATAAGCATAATTTACAAGTATTTAAAGCATAAATAAAGCGAAAAAATGATTCAACAAATATAATTAATATATTATTAAAAACACCCTTCACTAAAATATAAAACTATTTAATCCCAATGTACAATCAAATTAAGCTTCCAAAACATAAATCGAAATTAAGATTCAAAACAAATTAACATTTGTTTCTTAGTAAATTTAGTCACGTGGTACCGCCGCGCATCGCGGGTACCGCTAGTAATTTGATGATGGATGAAGCCATCTCGGTTGCAGTTATTATTGATAAACTGCCCCCTTCCTGAAAAGAATTCAAACAAGGTTTGAAACATAAAAAGGAATAGTTAAATTTGGTTCAACTCGGTACTCATCTACGAATTAAGGAAGGATTAAGAAATCAGGAACTTGATAATAATCTTAAAGGAAAGAACCAAATTGGATCTTCTTCTATCAACATGGTTGAAGGAGATGGAGCCAAAAATTCCAACAACAATAAGAACAAAAGAAAGTTCAAAAGTGGTGATGATAAATTTGCCAACAAGAAGGGCATAGTGACTTGTTGGAAATGTAACAAGATTGGTAGTATGAAGAAGGATTGTCGCTCTCGTAATGGCAATGATGGCGCTGGTTCAAATGGGTCTAAGGATCCTGGAAAGCAACAAGGATGATGAAGTTGCTTTGTGGGTTGATTCGGGTGCAACAAGTTATGTTTGCAAGGATCTTCGTTGGTTTCAAGTATGTAAATCGATTGAAGATGGATCATTTTTAAAGATGGAAAACGTTGCAACCGAACCAATCAAAGGAACAAGGCGTGTTTTATTGACTTTTACTTTTGGAAAAACTTTCTGTTTAGATAATGTTTTGTATGTACTTGGGATTCAAAAGAATCTTGTTTCTGAAATTGTGTTGAATAAGTGTGGCTACAAACAAGTGTTGGAAAGTGACAAGTATATCTTGTCAAGACATGGTTCATTTGTTGGATTTGGTTATGTATATAATGGTATGATTAGATTAAATCTTAATTATCCTTTGTTTAATGCTTCTGCTTGTATGATTACTTCTAGTCATACCAATAGTTTAAGCAAATATGAATTATGGCATGTGATGCTACCAAAATCCGACGATCGTCAAGGTCTTTGGTGGCCGTCGAACTTGTGTGGACCTTGACTTTGGGTCTTGATATGATCTTGAAAAGACAAAGAAAGATCGTTAGAGAGGTCCCGGGCTGAGCCCGGGGGAACCCCCTCCGACGATCAAGTTAGTATTGATCGTAATAGTATGAGCATGCATGCTTAGAAGCTAGAATGCAAAGCTATGGATGTGAGTTATGTGAGAATGTTGTGTAAGAATGTTGTGTGTGATAGAGAGAGACTAAGTACTTGGCCTCTTGATTGCTTTCCACCGTTGTGCTATTTATAGAATGTGAGGATAGATCAAATATAATCTTGGAAGATTCAATGTATCTTTCATATATCTCATATCCAATATAATCTTTCACATATCTCTTATCCAATATAATCTTTCGAATATATTCTCTTTTCCTTGAAGATTTCTCATATCTTTACTAAGATATGATATCTTAAAGATAGATTGATATCTTAAAAGATATCTATCAAATAAATGTGAATCCGCCATATTGAACTATGCATGCATGGCTTGTGATATATGCATATAGACTACATATGAAAAGATATCTTGATATCTTAAAGATATCTACAAAATATATGGGAATCGCCATCATGGACTATCATACGCCATCATGAACTATCGTTCATGGCTTATGATACAAGTATGTGAACTATGTTAGAGCTCTATTCTGTTATCTCATCAAACCCCCTAGGCCAAGTAGGTAATTCTTTTTAAGTAATTTAGATGCTTGGCCTACTAGTTATGATGTGACTTTATCACTTCTATTATCTCTTAGGACTCATGATTATGTATTACAACTTGTGGTGTACTTGTCATCTTGACATGGTTTGTTGCTTTGCATGATCGGATGTCATGTCTTTGTAGCGGATATATTTATGGTCCCGCTATTGCGCGATATAGTTCCGCGTCTTTGAAGTGAGCATGCCACTTTGCGCGATAGGTTTCGCGTCTTTGTAAGCAATATAGCTTATTATCCCTTTTAATGGCGGGATGGTTTTTTGTACCTTTTTATGTAGCTATTTATAGCTTTCTTAATCCCTTTAATGGCAGGATTAATGTCATTTCACGATGGAGTTTCGTGTTTTCTAGACGGAGTTATTGCCTTGCGTGATTTTCACGTCTTTAAAGCGGTTTTCGCTTTTTGCGCGCTATGATTCCACGTCTTGAGCTGGACATGCCACTTTGTGTATTAGCTATTTATAGCTTTTTAAATCCGGGAGATTTTTATTGAAGTGACTGTCACTTTCGCGCGATGAGGTTTCGCGTCTTTGTTGTGGACGTACCACTTTGCGTGATAGGTTTCACGTCTTTGTAAGCAATATAGCTTATTATCCCTTTAATGGCGGGATATTGTATTGGTCCGGACCTTTTCACTTAACTTTTTAAAGCTCTTCATCCCTTTAATGTCGGGAGATAATCATGGAAGTGGTCACGCCACTTTTGCGTGATGGAGTTTCACGACTTTGGAGCAGTTGTTCTGCTTTTGCGTGATACGGTTTCACGTCTTTGAAAAGGCCTTGCATTGTTACGTAATTTATTCGTTCTTGACTTCCTGGCATCATTATGTAGTTTTTCCTACAAAAGTTACATAAAATTCTTCCCTTTTTTCTTGTTATATCAGTTTATATAGATAGATATAAAATGATGATATCCTTTTGTATAGCCACAAGTGATAGACTCATAGTCATATCATCAACTTTCGAGTATGGCATGATTAATTTATATGCACATGAAACTAAGAAGCCAAACCTGATCGCCAAGTGACGATGTTGTTCTTGTTGTTTCGTCGAGACTGAAATAAACGGGTTGCGTCATTTGTTTCTTCAAGATTTTTTAGGTTTTGAGCTCAGACACCTTGTGAGAATGAACAACAGAACCTTCTTCGGTGTCCTTGCATTTCTTCTTAAGTGTTGTTAGTTGTTCTTCAAGCTCGTGGATTTAAGTCCTTTTTTGCTTCAAGTAACAACTCCAACTCACTCGCCTTTTTCCCATCATTCTCTGATTTGGAACTCAAAATCTTGATTATATCTTCAAGTTCAATGCTACGTTTGATGACTTTAGTTGGCTCATTCTTCATGATCAGTTGACTTGTCTACAGAGTCTTGCACTTGCTGGTTCAGCGTTTTCTTTTCTTCTTCAAGACTGGCTAACATTGAGGTAAGATAATTTATCTTAGAAGATAAGTGTTCAGGCTCTGTTTCAGTTTCTTTAGCTTTGATTTCATGGAGTTCCTCTAGTGATTTCAACTTCTGCTCCAGCTCTTCACGATCTGCCTTAGCTTGAGATAAGAGGGTGTTGTTTTCACTTGACAATTGTAAATTTTGCTTCAAGATCACTGCAACGCTCCTTAGTTTGTGTTATCTCAATTTCAAATCAACCACAACCGCATCTGGAGCTTCTTTTTTAGTGGTTGATTTAGCTAATTTTTCTTGAACCAAAGTCAACTCATGAAATTTGACTTTGACTTCTTCCAACTTGGTTTCTTTAGCTTGTAGCTCTTCTTTAGTAGATGATTCAGAGGCTTTTTTTTCAAATTTAGTTCTTCTGTAAGTTCACTGATTACAGCTTCTTGTGAAGTGTATTTTTGTTGAATTTCAACTACTTGTAATTTTGAAGCCTCCAATTCTTCTTGGATCACATATAAGTCAACAGTGGTCTTCTTGAGTGCTTCTTCAACCTTTTCATGATCATTAATTTTTTCATATTTTTGAGCATCACTTGCAAAAAGACCAAGCTCTTGCTCCAAGTCTTGCATCCTTTTTCTTGAGCTTTCTAACTCGCTGTTTAGAGTTTCAAATGATTCCTTTACTTGGGCTAGTTCCTTTTGGTTCGAATCTTGAGCCTGCAGTTCCTCTTGCAGATCTTTCTTCGGCTTCTATTAGTTGACCTTGTAATTTCTTATGGTTGACTTCAAATTCTTCTTGTTTTTTCTCCTGTTGCTCGAGTTTCTCCTTTGTAAGTGAGACTTGTTCTTTAAGTTCAATATTTTTGATGATGTCTTGTGACCTGTATGAATCACAGGATAGTGACAACACAAAATGAGTACACGAGGCAAATGTTTTGCTCGTGTCCCACGGATGGCGCCATCTCATGCTACCAAAATCCGCACAGTCGTCAAGGTCTTGGTGGCCGTCTAACTGTGTGGACCTTGACTTTGGGTCTTGATGTGATCTTTGAAAAGACAAAGAAAGATCGTTAGAGGTCCGGTGAGCAGGAACCTCCACGATCAAGTTAGTATTGATCGTAATAGTATGAGCATGCATGCTTAGAAGCTAGAATGCAAAGCTATGGATGTGAGTTATGTGAGAATGTTGTGTAAGAATGTTGTGTGTGATAGAGAGAGACTAAGTACTTGGCCTCTTGATTGCTTTCCACCGTTGTGCTATTTATAGAATGTGAGGATAGATCAAATATAATCTTGGAAGATTCAATGTATCTTTCATATATCTCATATCCAATATAATCTTTCACATATCTCTTATCCAATATAATCTTTCGAATATATTCTCTTTTCCTTGAAGATTTCTCATATCTTTACTAAGATATGATATCTTAAAGATAGATTGATATCTTAAAGATATCTATCAAATAAATGTGAATCCGCCATATTGAACTATGCATGCATGGCTTGTGATATATGCATATAGACTACATATGAAAGATATCTTGATATCTTAAAGATATCTACAAAATATATGGGAATCGCCATCATGGACTATGCATACGCCATCATGAACTATCGTTCATGGCTTATGATACAAGTATGTGAACTATGTTAGAGCTACGATACATTATCTCATCAGCATGCTAGACTAGGACATGTTCATTACAAGAGAATGAGAGATATGTCTAAAATGAGTTTAATACCTTCTTTTGACATGACACATGAAAGTTGCAAGACTTGTATGTTAACAAAAATCACTAGACATCCATTTAAGGGTGTTAATCGGGAAAGCAAAGTATTAGATCTCATACATAGTGATTTGTATGATTTTCACGCCAATCCTTCACTAGGACATAATAAGTATGTCATTACTTTTATTGATGATGCTTCTAGATATTGTTATGTCTATCTACTGCATGCTAAACATGAAGCTCTAGATAAATTTAAAATTTATAACCAAGAAGTAAAACTTCAGAGACAAGATTTTATAAAAGTATTACATACTGATAGAGGTGGTGAGTATTATGATCCAGTTTATTTCCAATTGACTGGTGTAATACATCAAACCACGGCTCCTTACATATTATAATGGTGTAACCTTTACTTAGTTAATTCCCATGTGATTATGCGTGTTCCTTTAATTAGATTATTGCTGTTTTATATACCTCCAAAAGGTGAAAATCGGTGGGAACACCCCGATTCCATGCATCTTTTGATGCCAACCGTACCCTTCCTCGACCCGGCCCAGGCAATAATCACCTGTTCTCATTGACCTAATTAGCCAGGAGTTTGGATTGAACCCGGGCCATATTCTCTAAGAGGCCCTTGACGGGTCAGCGTTTACGGTAAGGGAGACTAATGCATATTATAATGGTGTCACCTTAATTTGGCTCATTTTCTTCTTTCTCCAAGGAGAAAGAGACTTCTCAAACTTACCATTTTTACAACACACAAGCATACTAATTTCTTATACGAGTAATATATTACCATCATGCATATTACTGCGATTTATACCGAGTAGATTATTTTAAAGCGAAACTCCAAACCATGGTCTTGAGGTTTACTGAACATGAAAAAACTAAACTATCCTAATAAATCTTTGGGTTTAAGCTATTAAATAGCGCGTATTTTTCAGAACGTCCTAGATATAGTGCGTGTCTAAATTTCGTTACATAAATAGTCATGTACTTTTGATTTCGTCTTAATATAGTACATGAGTGGCCATTCCACCGGTAAAACCAAGTTCTAAACCGTGAAATGTTATTTTTAGCAAAATGGTCCCTTGTTGTCTGCTTTTTTGCAAAATCGGTCCTTTTGCATTTTTTCAAAATAAGTCCTTGTACATTTTTTTTGCACCGTTAGTCCTTCCGTTAATAATTTTTGCACGTTAGTCCTATTTTTCAAATAATAGTTTTTTAGTTAGTCTCCATTAATAATAGTTTTGCCCTTTTTACGTTTTGTCAGTTTTCTTTCATTTTTATCCGTTTCCCACATTTTTTACGTTTTCGTCCGTTTTTATCCGTTTCCACGTTTTTACGTTTTGTCCGTTTATCATTTTTATGCATTTTCGACACTTTTTTACATTTTATCCGTTTCATTCGCTTTTTATCCGTTTTGCCTAATTTTTACGTTTTTATCGTTTCATTCCACGTTTTATATGTTTCGCCGCTTTTTATGTTATTTGTGCATGCTTTTTATCCGTTTAAATCCGTTTTACGTTTTTAAAATTTACATTTTTTAAAAAAACTTTCGTTTTAAACTTTAAGTGTTTTTAAAACTTTGTTAAAATTTAAGTTTTTTAAAAAAAAACTTTCGTTCGATTTTAAAAAATTTACGTTTTAAAAAAAACTTTTTAAACCTTAAAAAAAACTTTACGTTATTAAAAAAAAAAAAAAAAAACTTTCTTTAAAATTTACGTTTTTTTTAACTTTTTAAAATTTCGTTTTTTTAAAGAAAAACTTTCGTTCGTTTTTAAAAATTTACTTTTTTAAAAAAAAACTTTACGTTAAAAAAAACTTTCTTTAAAATTTACGCTTTTTTAAAATTTACGTTTTTTAAAAACACTTTCGTTCGTTTTTAAAAAATTTACGTTTTAAAAAAAAACTTTTTAAAAAAAAAAACTTTAGTTCGTTTTTTAAAAAAGTTTACGTTTTTTTATTAAAAAAACTTTTAAAAACTTTCGTTCGTTTTTAAAGAAAAACTTTCTTTAAAATTTAGGTTTTATTTAAACTTTTTAAAAATTTACGTTCTTTTTAATAAAAACTTTCGTTAAAAAAAAAAAAAAAAAAACAAAAACTTTCTTTAAAATTCGTTTTTTTAACTTTTAAAAATTTACGTTTTAAAAAAAATCTTTCGTTAGTTTTTTTAAAAATTACGTTTTTTAAAAACTTTTTAAAACTTTTTAAAAACTTTCTTTATTTAACGAAATTTAGTCTGCGTCACTATATTAGCAGGTCAACCCGTCGACTTATGTCTTATATTAGACGAAATCAAAAGTACATGACTATTTATGTAATGAAATTTAGTCACGTCTTAATATCGGACGTTTGAGAAAGACGTGGTATTTAATAAACTAAACCCTAAATCTTTTGAGCCACAACAAGTAAATTAGCAAAGCCCAAATTTTAGCCAAAACTGATTTTTCTTAATCGAAAGTGATTTCTTAAAAGTTATGTTTATGCCTCTAGAAGACTTAAGCCGGCCGCCCTTGTTGACAGTCTATATTTTAGCTAAAGAACAGCATGACAAGCTTATCAGAGATATCTTTTCTTTAAGAGTCAGATATTGGATAGGCTAAATGTTGTTATTTGTTTCTGAATGGGTATGGCCATTTCAGTTTTGAGTGTATTGCTATGTAAATTGTTGTTGATATTATTATAAATATTTACCTTTTGCACCAAAAAAAAAAAAAAAAAAAAAGGATTAAACAAACATGAGATACGTTAAACACTTGAGACTTTTAAGGAGCAAGATTCCATTGGTCTGTTCAATACTTATTAAGTTATTTAGTGCCCATCTCCTTTGACTCCACTGTTCCCTTAATAGCTTAATCTGGCCGATAAGTATTCATCGAAGTCAGGTCAACACAGTACGTTTTAGCTTATCGCCGATCAAGCATATATACTATCATGGCGTCCTCCACTGGTATCCAGGTAGAGTCCATCTTCCATCCACCCACGTTCAAGCCTCCTAGTGCAACCAACACTTTGTTCCTCGCAGGCGCAGGTATTAGTTATTGTTGATGCATATTTATTGAAGATGGAATTGTGTTTTTTGTGATGTTTCTTTTCTATCACGTGCAAGCTAGGTGCTAGATATATTGAAAAGGAAGGCAAAGTCTTAAAGGTTACCGCAGTTAGTGTGTACTTGGAGGATAAAGCTATTCAGTCACTTGCTGTTAAGTGGAAGGGTAAAACCCCTGCTGAGTTGATGGATTCAGACGAATTTTACAACGACATTGTTACTGGTAAGCGCTTAAAACAGAATATCTTCAATACCTCGATATAATTATATGATTGTGTTAATGCACTTGTACAGGCTCCTTCGAGAAACTTACTCAAGTTTCAATGTTAATACCAATACCTGGCAAAAGTTTCTCTGAAACGATATCCCAATTATGGCATGGGATTCTGAAAGCAAATGGGACCTATACGGACGCTGATGTCACAAACATTGTCAATTTTCTCAATGCCTTAAAGGACGAGAGCTTTGCACCAGGTGCATCTATTCTATTCACATCGTCGCCTGCAGGATCAGTAACGGTTAGCACAATTAGATATTCAACTCGATAAAATGATTTATAGTCTGAAAAAGTTATAAAAAGAACTTTACCTGTATTTGTTTGTATGCAGGTCAACCTCGTGAAAGATGGCATCATATCTGAAGCACCAATCGTGGTGTTTGAGAACGAGAAATGGGGAGCAACGGTAATGGCGTCGGCAATTGGGAAGAATGGTGTTTCTCAAGAAGCGAAACAAAGTTTGGCCTCAAGAGTTCCAGATCTTTTGAACTAGGCAAATTGGTTCATAAAATGCCAAAAATAAGGATCTTCAGATAAAAATTGCATAATTTATTTACATGTATGAAAGACTGCTTGATCTCATATCAAATAATAATCTATCAAACGATTAATGTATTCGAATAAGTAAGGTGCAAAGTTTATTTCTATAATCACTTGGTATTTGACATCACTAGTATTATTTTGTTTGAACTTGTCATGGTTTTTAGTGTACATACATTTGGAACTGTAAGTACATATTTTAGAAAATGATAACGCGAGGAACATACATGTATCACTAAACATTTGCGTGAACAATGACCCAACAAGTTTATTACAAACACGATCAATATACAGACACAACGATTCACTAGAGTTTTTCACAATAGTAGTTTATCACTAGAGCCCTTTAGACTGTATTGACACTGCCATTTTCAAGAGATACTAGTTCGATGAGTCTTTGCAAAAGCAACTCAAAGTCGTCTTGGCTTTTGATGAGACTAAGTCGAACGTATCGATCTTTAGCACCAAAGCTGCTTCCAGTGCGACCTATCATATTTCCTGCATTTAGTACCACCCCACAGTCGTCTTCTTCTTCTCGCTCACATTTTACCCATACGTATGCTGCAATTATTGTTGATTCAAAGTAATTATTTGCCTAACTATTGAACGACATGTTAATGTAAACGATATTTTAAGTCAAATTAAGGCTATTTTATGTCTACGACATGTTAAACTAAACGATATTTTCAAATGTGACACAAATGAACTAGAAGTACCTGGAGATGCTAGTCTAGTTTCATTGAAGAAATTACATTGCATAGGATGTCTTTGTTGGATCGAAAATCTTGTTGACTTTGAGAACACAGGAGTCAACCTATCCCAACGGTCCTTCATCATGTTATAAGCAAATTCGAAAAACGGCTTTCCATCACTTTCAACAACTACTTTTAAAAGTTTCAAAACTCTTAACTGAGTGTCCTTAGAGACCCCAAAGTCGAACAAGTGGATATAGTTCATAACTTTATCGTATACATCTTTATCTTTTATCACTGCCCACCTATACCATATACATATCAACTGTCAATATAATTTGTGTAAATATGAGCGTTATGGTACTTTGCTATTATATGGAATTCTCACAACAAAAAAGGACATAGAAGCATATGCAGACATACCCAAAACGCATACCGGCATGACCAGTGAGCTTAGAAAGAGTAAAGATCATGAGATCATGATCTAAAGGACCCATGACCGGTGTAAAATGTGGCCAAAGATAGGCATGGTCGTATATCGTCTTCCCTCCAATAATTGGTTCCTTTAGTTCTCCATCTGGATTGTTTGGTGAGGTTACAAATTCAATCACATCCATGTTGTTTGTAGTATTATTTAATTTCCACAAGGTTGAATCTCCCTCAAACTGAAAATCCTTGGAGTTGAGTAACACCGTCTGATCCTTGTACAACTATAGCTCAAAAAACAACATATATATGTTGTCAATAAAAATCGTAACAAAAATGGGACATTTCAAGTGACGAGAACTTGTTACCGAAAAATGGGGGACGGAAGCAACGACGTTGGAAGGTGAAGAAGAGTTTTGGGAGGAAAGTGCATAAACGGCTGCGTTAAGAAGTTGGGCTGAGCCGACCCCAAAGACTAAATACCGTCCTTCAGTGATTGCATTTCCGACGAGGGCATGCAGCTTACGAATGTACTTTTCAAGCTCTGTTGACATCACAGTGTTGTCAGCATATCGGTAACTCATGCGGTGCCATCCAGAGATGACCACTGCACTGTTGGCTGCATTTTGCATCCAGAATGGCTCCATGAATATAGGATCCCCACTGAAACATTCACGTCACAAGTTTTACATAAGAGAATGCATCGATACAATTATATGCAGCAAATTTGAACATTCTTCATGAGAATGTTACACCTGGTTTAAATGTTTGCTGGATTAAAAGTTCCAATTGCTAATGCCCATAAACTCAATTCGGAAACACAAATAAATGTTTTTTTAGAAAGTACCTATCAGCATCTACAACACATCCAGGATTGAACTCAGAGCAATCAAGACCACCATAACAACCATAGCACTCACAGATAGGTTCACCTTCATAAATCGGACCGTCAAGAAAAGCTCTGCCATGGCCGGAGCATGACATTGCTGCAACCGTTTCTGCCTCAGCAGCTGCTATCGTACTCCAACTCAACGCTGGCCTCTCACTAATCTTACCTACATACAGATTAACGCTAAGCAAAATATTGATTGCTATAGAAACCAACAAACAAAGTCCATAACAATAATATTTCTTCATATCCCCCATAGTTTTGGTGGTTTGTTTATGTTTTTAGATATGCTTGATGAAATAGGAAAAAACAAAGCTAATAAAGTATATGGCAAACATCTATAGTCTTTTAATTCAACTTGAGGCAAGTGAAGCCCTTAATTAATTAATATTACAAAACGAATGCGGTACATTAATTATGTCAAACATCTATAGTCTTTTGGTATATATATGACAACGATCCAGTTAAGTTTATTCCCTGTGCTTTCTATTTTATTAGTGTCCATGTGATGTTGATAGTATTTGATTCTTTTATCAAAGCATGCATGTTCTATAAAATGCCAAACAAGACTAATTCAAATCTGTAAATCGATCTCTTAGACATAAACCAGTCGACTGTAAATGTGAGTTACGAGGCATTATTTGGTTTTAGATTAACGAGGTTCTACGTGTTTGAAGTGCTTTCGGGGAATGTTGTTCCACATTATCATGTTCATTCAAATACATACATTTATTTACGTACACTACATCATCTGGTTCTATAAACACTGAAACTTCACATCACACGAAATCAATTTTGTTCCAATGACAGGCAACGAGATAAAGATTGCCTGGTAACCCAATGAACTGGCTTTATTACACAAGTGGCTAATACACATAACCTTTCTATTATTCTTGAACTAACGATATTTGAGCCTTTCAAATCGTCTCAACACCACCATTTTCAAGAGACACTAGCTCTGTGAGTAGTTGCAGAAGCAACTCAAAGTCGTCTTGGCTCTTGATGAGACTAAGTCGGATATAACGATCTTTGGCGCTAAACTTGCTCCCACCACGACCTATTATTTTTCCTGCTTCTAGTACTGCCTCACAGTCGCTTTCTTCTTCTCGCTCACATTTTACCCATGCGTAAGCTACAAATGATTGTTTATTAAAACACGTTTACATACATAATTTGATCATAGGAACTCTAAATGAGCCCATGATTTAACTGCTTGACCTTAAAAGTCAACGCTCGACTAATGAAAAAAAAATACCTGGAGATGGTAACATAGTTTCATTGAAGAAATTGCAATGCAAAGGATGTCTCTCCTGAATGGAAAATCTTTTTGACTTTGAGAAGACAGAGTCAACCTCTCCCAGCGGCCCCTCATTTTGTTATAAGCAAACTCAAAAATAGGTTTACCATCCCCTTCAACGGCTTTTTTTAAAAGCTTCAAAACTCTTAATTGCGTGTCCTTTGAAATGCCCAAATCGGCAACTTGAATATAGTTTAAAACCTTCTGATATACATCGTTATCCTTTATCACCGCCCAACTATAACATATATAAAGTCAGCAAAATGTTAGAACCATAATGTATAACCAAGCGAATAAAATATACATACCCAAAACGTGTTCCGGCATGACCAGTAAGCTTAGAAAGAGTAAAGATCATGAGATCATGATCTGAAGGGCCCGTGATTGGCGTAAAATGTGGCCAAAAATAGGCATGATCATATATTGTCTTCCCTCCAAGAACCGACGTCTTTAATTCCCCATCTGGATTATTTGGTGATGTTACAAATTCAACCACATCCATGTTATTTGTCGAATTATTTGATTGCCATGAGTTTGTATCTCCTTCAAATTGAAAATTCTCCGAGTTAAAGAACATTGTTTGAAGCTTGTACATCTTTTGAACACAAAACAGAAAATCCAGTCAGTGAAAACATAAAAGAGGAATAACTAAATTTTGTTATGCATGTACCGGATAGAAAGGAATGGAAGCAAGGACGTTGGAAGGTGTAGAAGAGTTTTTGGAGGAAAGGGCATAAACAGCTGCATTAAGGAGTTGGGATGCCCCGATACCAAAGACCAAGTATATATCTTCCTTCTGTTACTGCATTTCCTACAATGGAATGCATTTTACGAATGTATTTCTCGAGCTCTATTGACATAGTAGTGCCGTCAGCGTATTCGTAACTCATGCGATGCCACCCTGATATGACGACTGCGCTATCGGCTGCATTTTGCATCCAAAATGGCTCCATGAATATAGGGTCTGTTGGAAGTTTTAATCTGTTTAATCTTTGTTATACGTTTTTATTAAGTTGTTTAGTGTTTATTAAAGCCCATCTAGGCCTAAGTTCTGTAAACCAAAAGTTTCATATGGGCTGGGTCAAAATGGCAGTTACATAAACGGTTAATATTAGGATATAACGTTTAGTTTTAGGGTTATGTTGTTTTTAACCGTTGTATCACTTTGAGATCACAACGATTCAGTATGTATATATAGTTTTAGGATACTGTATTCAAATGTCAACCCCATTCATTAATATATCAGAATTTAAGGGTTCATCATCTCTTCATTGTTTTCTTTTTCTTTTGATTCTTGTTTGGATGATATGCATGATGTTGTCTTGATCATAAGATCCTGGAACAACAAGACCTGTGCAAATTCCGAACAGGGTCCCCGCTGCATCATAAATGATATGTGCATAGAGAGTAAAGACCAATTCTTAAGAGGTGTTACATGCATGCAGGCAATTTTAGTGACGTGTTTATTACTAGTATATGATAAGTTTATTTATTATTGTTAAGCTATAAAGTATATTATAAAACTCACGTATCGGCATCAGCAGCACATCCAGGAGATAATTCAGAACAGTTAGCACCAACATAACAATCATAGCACTCACAAACAGGTTCACCTTTGTATATCGAACCATCAAGGTACGCTCTACCATGGCCCGAGCACGAGATAGATGCAACATATTCCGCTTCGGCTGCTGCCTTCGTAGTCCAACTCAAACCAACACTCTCATCATCCTGCTTCTTGTCACCACCACCTACGTACAAATTTATGCTAAATAGTATATTGATTGTTATTGAAACTAACAAGCAAAATCCATAACAATAGTTTTTGGTTTTGCTCATTCTTTTTAGCTTTTTTTTAGTTTTAACGACATTTCTAGCTATCTTATAGTATATATATCTTAAAGTTATCGCACATGTGGTACACAGGACTTGAATTCACGACATGAAATACCATTAAAACACGAGACATTTGTTTATTCATTCATGTGGTATTACTAAAAGATATGTATATTAAAATATAAATAATGTCACCATCATATTTAGCTATTGGTGGTAAAGATTCAATAGATCCCAGAAGATGTGTCCCATACACACACATGACTACCAAAAATAACAATAAAAATCAAAATCATGCAGCTTAAATGGTCAAAAAAATCAAAATCATTGGTCATTGGACGGTACTAGCAAGGATATATAGTCTTTCATTTACATAAATGTATTTTGAATTCTCAAAGTATTTTAATTTGTTATTTAGAAGAAATTCATAGATATATTTCATAGTGTCCAATAGTATTAACATTGAAAGTCTATCATAGGTGCATCTGAAATGTGTGGTTGTGGTTTCTTCTTATCATTTTCATTTTAATTTTTCTTCTTATTTTTTTTGAACGATGACTTTCATTTTTAGGATTAAGATCACACCCACCAAACAATGGGCCCTAATCCACTACATACCCAGACTATGTTGTCTTAACCGGTTCCACGCTGGAGTAGAGGGGATTCAAACGGCGTTCGCCCGGAAACCATACCACCTCCACACGATTATAAGTCATTTGGAGTAAATTTGGAAGAAAACCGGGTGGCTTGGATTCGAACCTCGCAACCATTGGCATCTGAGCTCTCCTCTTCATTGCCTAAATATCAGCAGATGTGGACCACAAGTGAGGACTTCCTGTGAGGTCACCCACCGTCTCTACCTCACTTGTGACTCGCTTAACAACATAAGCTTTGACCACTGGCCACGCATGCGATGATATAATAATATAATAATATATGTTCACCTTTGCAAAAAAAATAATAATAAAAAAAAAAAACTCATAATATAATAGTACACTGGTTACCTACATACAGATTAATGCTAAGCAATATATTGATTGCTATAGAAATCAATAAACTATTAGCCCGGTCCTCTTGTTATGGGCTTTAGCCCATTTTATGGAATATGAATCAATCATGTAATCTGTATATATGTATCTCCTGTATTTGAGAAGTTCAATCAATCAAAACAATAAACATTCCATTCAATAATGTATCTCTTAATATTCAGTGTTTGTTAATATTCAACATGGTATCATAGTCACCTGTAAAACGATCCACCAAAACTCAGTGTTTGTTAATTTGTTGGTGTTTGTGCAAGGTCACAAGCAGTTAATCGTGTGTTTCTGTTTCGTTTCATGATCTCTCGCATCCATGACATGCAACACCAATCCCCCCACACCTCTCTCAGAAAAACTCTCCCTAGTCACGCATCATCATCTCCTTACGAGTACCCGTTAAACGACCTTGAAAGCGGAATTATGCATCATGGGTTTACTTTTTGAACAACTATGTCATGGATATGAAGTCACAAAATATATCCATGGTACTCCTGAAGATACCTCCTCGTCTGAAACAACCCTCTCCCCGGAAGAGAAAAAGGTCGATGCTATTATTTTGTCATGGATCTTTACCACTCTTTCCGATGACCTTCAAGCACGGTTGGTTGTTCAACGACCAAGCTCCGCCAAAGAAGCATGGACACTCCTCACTAATTTGGTTAAAGACAACAAAAGGTCCCGTACAATCACGTTAAAAGCAGAATTACAGTCTCTTAAACTTGGAGACCAAAGTATCGATGCATACTTTAGAAAGCTTGAGTCCATTGCCACGGTCCTTACAAGCCTTGGATCTCGATTAGTAGCGAGGATATTGTCGCCTTGCCGCGAAGGTTTTTGGGAAAAGTATGATCATGTGTGGCATCATGCACCATCGGAAACCTTTCACGATCTCAGAGGCGACCGCTCGATGCTCACGGCGGAGGAAATGCGATTAAAGTCCGGTCTCACCTTGCCGTGAACTCTTCATCTTCGTCCCCATTGGTCCTCATGACGGACAAAGGTATCTCTCGTAATCCCTCTAACCCACAAGCTAAGTCATGGAAACCATGTATTCATTTTGCTAAAGGTGCGTGCCGGTTTGGGATGGGGTGCAAATTTGTTCATGATTCTAATGCCAAGCCACGAATGGGTCATACAAGTGGGGATAACAATACTGAGGAAATTATCCTCAAACTTTAAAGAAAATTAGGTTTTCGTGGCAACCAATCCTCACGTCCTATGGCTTCTGGAAATGGACCAGGTCCTTCGGCTTATTTCACTCAGGCCCAACACTACACTCAAAGCCCATCTCACTACACCCAACAAACAAACCCAATCCATCACCTTATACCTCCACCAGGCTTCATTAGCCCATCCGCTGCCCACACCACTTTTACTCCTCAAATGGTCCAGCCCAGTCCCAACAACCAGGCCCACACCGCACCTGGTACTGTTCATCAGACAAATCCGTTTGCTACAGCCCCCGTTCACCAGTCTCACGCTGCTCCCGTGGGTCCCATATCTTAACCTTTAGGGCAATCTCACATGCCGGGGCAAGAAACACTTTTACCTCATGCCTTTGTCGTTGGGACTCTACATGATCCAACAACAGGTGCCTGGAACATGGATACAGGTGCGAGCTTACATCTCAATGCATCTGTTAATAGTCTTAGTAATGTTTTTAATAAGTGTATATATCCGTCTATCTCGGTTGGTGATGGATTCTCTATTCCTGTCATCAATACGGGTCATAGCATTTTGCCAACTCCATCTCGTCCTCTTCACCTAAATAATGTGCTTATTACCCCATATTGTCAAAACTTAATATCATTCGCCAATTTGTTCGTGATAATAAGCATGCAGTTGAGTTTGATCCTTTTGGTTTTTCTGTTAAGGATTTCATGACGCGTCGGGTTCTTCTCCGATGTGATAGCTCGGGTGACCTCTACCCTGTCACAGCTCCATCTCCCATTCCTCAAGCTCTTCTTGTCAGTCAGCACACGTGGCATCAGCGCCTTGGGCATCCAAGAAGCGAAGTGCTACGCCGTCTTGTTTCCAACAATTTCATTTCGTGTAATAAAGAGAAGCCTCATGTGCTTTGCCATGCTTGCCAGCTTGGCAAACACGTCAGACTTCCATTCACTAGTTCTAATACTGTTGTTAATGCATGTTTTGATATTATTCATTCTGATGTTTGGACTTCACCTATTCCCAGCCTTTCAGGTTTTAAGTATTATGTATTGTTCTTGTACCATTATTCACATTTTGTATGGGTTTATCCTTTGATTAACAAATCTGATGTGTTGTCTAAATTCTCATTGTTTCGTAACTACGTTCACACTCAATTTAAGTGTGAAATTCAGTTGTTTCAGTGTGATCATGGAGAAGAGTTTGACAACCGAACCTTACACAAACTTTTTGCCGATAATGGCATACAGTTTCGTTTTTCCTGCCCCAAAACATCTCAACAGAACGGCAAGTCCGAACGAATGCTTCGCACCATCAATAACCTCATCCGAACCTTGATTTTTCAAGCCAACCTCCCACCAACATTTTGGGTTGAAGCGCTTAATATGGTTGTCCAGTTACTCAATCTCTTACCATCCACCTCAATCAACAACGACATCCCGTATACTCGTTTGTTCGGCCAAACCAGACTGACTGTTACGCACTTTTGGTCGCTTATGTTACCCACACCCATACCCGAATCACAAACTTGAACCTGTGCTACACCTTCCATTTACTTGGGCGAGCATCAAACCACCGCGGATATCGGCGCCTTGACATCTGAGACCAACAAAATCATAATCTCGCCACGTAACTTTTGATGAGACGGTCTTCCCATATGGTACCCCTACACCCTCATCAGCACCTACATACACTTTCCTTGATGACTCACCTGACATAAACCCCCCTCTTCAACCCGCTATAACTCCACCCACTATCGATCCCGTTATGCCTACACCTACCAATACTCTACAACCTGAACCATTCAACACTACACCTCCCTCACCAACCACTCCTCAACCAACACTTAACCAACACCCTCTTATTATTCAGGAACCACCTCACAGCCCAAACCCTGTCTCAACTCATCCCATGGTCACACGATATCGTGTCTGGACTAACCGTCCCCCTGAACGACTCAACTTGCATGTATCCTCGGTGTCTCCGTTACCCAAATCATACCGTGATGCGTCCAGTGATCCAAATTGGCAAAATGCTATGATTGATGAATATTCTGCACTTATTAAGAACAAAACTTGGACTCTTATTCCACGACCCGAGAGCAGTAACATTATTCGTTGCATGTGGCTTTTTCGCCATAAGTTTTTAGCTGATGGTACTCTTAGTCGCTACAAGGCCCGTCTTGTGGCGAATGGCAGCAATCAAGTGGAGGGGATTGATGTTGATGAGACTTTTAGTCCGGTTGTAAAACCAAGCACCATCCGGACCGTCTTGAGTTTAGCTGCTTCTAGACATTGGCCAATTCATCAGCTAGATGTCAAGAATGCTTTTTTACATGGGGATTTATCCGAGACTGTTTATATGCATCAGCCTCCGGGGTTTCGGGATCCTGAGCATCCTGACTATGTTTGTTTACTACATCGGTCTCTCTATGGGCTTAAGCAGGCACCTAGAGCATGGTTTCAGCGTTTTGCCTCTTATATGACTCAGGTTGGATTTAGTCATAGTCGTTGTAATTCATCGCTATTTATATACAGACAAGGGACAGACACTGCATATCTGTTACTATATGTTGATGATATCGTTCTCACTGCTTTTTCAGAGACTCTATTACAGCGGATTATTCATTCACTTCATCCGGAGTTTTCCATGACAGACCTAGGGCCTCTTAATTACTTTTTGGGCATTTCAGTTACACGGGACTCTACTGGGTTGTTTTTATCACAAAAGAAATATGCTACTGAAGTTTTGTAGAGAGCTCATATGCTTGCTTGTAACCCCTGTCGGACTCTGTTGATCCGACTCTAAGCGGGGGCCGAGGAGATCCGGTTTCGATCCGACTTTATTCGAGGCCGTCTTGGCTCCTTCTGATATCTCACCTTCACGACAGGATATATCGTATCTTTGTTCGTGAGTTTGTCTCTTCATGCATGATCTGGGAACCTCATTTTACGCTCTGAAGAGGATATTGAGATATGTTCGAGGCACGCTTGACTATGGGCTTGATTGTATTCTTCATCTCCTCTTGAGTTACTTGCCTATTTCGATCTTGATTGAAATTTGGTTGCCCCACTACCCGTCGGTCCACTTCCGGCTACTATGTATTTCTTGGTAATAACCTCATCTCCTGGTCTGCTAAGCGTCAACCAACGCTTTCTCGTTCCAGTGCAGAAGCTGAGTACCGTGGCGTGGCAAACGCCGTTGCTGAGACATGTTGGCTGCGGAATTTACTTTGAGAGCTTCATACTCCATTGTCTTCTGCTACCCTTGTCTACTGTGATAATATCAGTGCTGTATACTTATCTTGTAATCCGGTTCAGCATCAGCGCACCAAACACATTGAGATAGACATTCATTTTGTCAGAGACTTGGTTGCTATCGGTCAAGTTCGGGTTCTTCATGTTCCTTCTCGCTATCAGTATGCAGATATCTTCACGAAGGGTTTACCATCGGCTCTGTTCGAGGAATTTCGTTCCAGTCTTAGTGTCCGGTGTCCTTCCGCTAAGACTGCGGGGGAGTATTAGCCCGGTCCTCTTGTTATGGGCTTCAGCCCATTCTATGAAATATGAATCAATCATGTAATATGTATATATGTATCTCCTGTATTTGAGAAGTTCAATCAATCAAAACAATAAACATTCCATTCAATAATGTATCTCTTAATATTCAGTGTTTGTTAATATTCAACATAAACAAGGTCCATAACAATATTTCTTCATATTCCCCATAGTTTTGTAGGTTTGTTTATGTTCTTACTTCTTAGGTATGTCAAACATCTATTATCTAGAGTTGAGATCAATATAGAGCCGTATTTCTTATAGAACAGATGAACTAATCATGGCCTCCATCTTTATCTAAATTAATAAAAATTATTTTTCACATTTTTTTTAAAACAACATATCTTACAAACGGTAAATTTTCAAAATATAAAAAATACACCATCGCTGACGAGAATTAAATTATCTTTCATAGATATGCACTTTTATATATTTTGACAAACATTTTTTTCAAAATTCCGTCAAAAAATCATATATGATTTTTACGAATCATATATGATTTTCAAAATCATGTATGATTCGATTTTTATGAATCATATATGATTTTCTGAATCATATATGATTCTCAAAAATCATATATGATTCGTAAAATCGAATCATATATGATTTTCATAAATCATATATGATTTTGTTGACCGAAATTTTGAAAAAAATGGTTAAAAATATATATTAGTGCGTATCTATGAAAGATAATTTAATTATCGTCAGCGATATTATAATTTTATCGGCGTAACGATTAACGGTTTGCGAGATATTTAATTTTTAAAAAGGGTGAAAGTTTATCATAATAAAAAATGAATGGTATTATTGGTTCGTTGGATCTATGGTAAATTTTGGATCTATATTGAACTTTACCCTATTATCTATAGTATTATATGACAATAATCCAGCTAAAGCTTATTCCGTGTGCTTTCTATTTTAGTAGTGTTCATGTGATGATAGTATGTGATTCTTTTATCAAAGTATGCATCTTCTATAAAAGGCCAAACAAGACTAATACAAATATGTAAATTTTATAGCTTCAAATCTGTAAATCGATCTCTTAGATATGCATAAACCAATCGACAGTAAATGTGACTTACGAGGCATTATTTGGGATTTTAGTTATTAGATTAATGAGGTTCTACGTGTTTGAAGTGCTTTCGGGGAAAAGGAAGATCCTGTTGTTTAGATATATAGGAGATAGATGGTGCAATGTTGTTCCACATAATTATGTTCATTCAAATACATACATTTATTTACGTACATGACATCATTTGTTCTATAAACACTGAAACTTTACACATCACAAGAAATCAATTAAATTACAAATACAGGCAACGAGATTAAGATTGCCTGGTAACCCATGCAACGAACGGGCTTATATAGCTAGATTACACATGTGGTTATTAGACATAACCTTTTTGTGTTTCTTGAAATAACTATATTTGAGCCTTTCACATCGTCTCAACACCACTAGTTTCAAGAGACACTAGCTCTGTGAGTTTTTGCAGAAGCATCTCAAAGTCGTCTTGGCTCTTGATGAGACTAAGTCGGACATAACGATCTTTAGCACTAAATTTGCTCCCAGCACGACCTTTTATGTTTCCTGCTTCTAGTACTGCTCCACAGTCGCTTTCTTCTTCTCGCTCACATTTTACCCATGCGTAGCTACAATGATTGTTTATTAAAACATGTTTACATACATAATTTGATCATAGGAACTCTAAATGAGCCCATGATTTAACTGCTTGACCTTAAAAGTCAACGCTCAACTAATGAAATAAAAGTACCTGGAGATGGTAGCCTAGTTTCGTTGAAGAAATTGCAATGCAAAGGATGTCTCTGCTGAATGGAAAATCTTGTTGACTTTGAGAAGACAGAAGTCAACCTCTCCCAACGATCCCTCATTTTGTTATAAGCAAACTCAAAAATCGGTTTACCATCGCCTTCAACAGCTTTTTAAAAGCTTCAAAACTCTTAATTGCGTGTCCTTTGAAATGCCCAAATCGGCAACAGAAATATAGTTTAAAACCTTCTCATATACATCTTTATCCTTTATCACTGCCCAACTATAACATATATAAAGTCAGCAAAATGTTAGAACCATAAATATGGTGAGAACCATAATGTATAACCAAGCCAATAAAACATACATACCCAAAACGTGTTCCGGCATGACCAGTAAGCTTAGAAAGAGTAAAGATCATGAGATCATGATCTGAAGGGCCCGGGATTGGTGTGAAATGTGGCCAAAAATAGGCATGATCATATATCGTTTTCCCTCCAAGAACCGGTGTCTTCAATTCCCCATCTGGATTATTTGGTGATGTTACAAATTCAACCACATCCATGTTATTTGTCGAATTATTTGATTGCCATGAGTTTGTATCTCCTTTAAATTGAAAATTCTCCGAGTTAAAGAACATTGTTTGAGCCTTGTACATCTTTTGAACACAAATTATAAACAAATCTAGTCAGTAAAAACATAAACATGAGTACGAAACATATAGTTAAGTCCTTTTAATAATTACCGGATAGAAAGGAATGGAAGCAAGGACGTTGGAAGGTGTAGAAGAGTTTTCAGAGGAAAGGGCGTAAACAGCTGCATTAAGGAGTTGGGATGACCCGATACCAAAGACCAAGTATCTTCCTTCCGTTACCGCATTTCCTACAATGGAATGCATTTTACGAATGTATTTCTCGAGCTCTATTGACATAGTAGTGCCGTCAGCGTATGCGTAACTCATGCGATGCCACCCTGATATGACAACTGCACTATCGGCTGCATTTTGCATCCAAAATGGCTCCATGAATATAGGGTTCCCGCTGCATCATAAATGATACGTGCATAGAGAGTAAAGACCAATTCGTAAGTGGTGTTACATGCATGCAATTCTTACCGGGTCAAATTGGTTTAAAACTGAATCATTCTTTCTAGACGGTTTAAAACAGAATCGAACTAATAAAAACCATGGTTTACCACCCTTAAGATAACCTAACCGAACCAATGAACACCCTTAAGATGTTTAACTATAAATGCATTAAGATATTTGGTGCATCACCAATTTGGGTTTCATATTACAAATTCCATGGGTTTCAGATGACATATCCCATCGACCCATCACATGGTGTCATGGTATGCCAGAGTTAATCTCATATGATATGGGCGATTACATCTTTTCTTTCCTGCTTAAAACTTTAAAACTTAAAAATGAGTAATTAAAACTTAAAAACATAAAAATAAATAGGTGAAGACTGAATTCAGTTAATTTACTTTTTGAGATTTACCAAAATACGTAACATACTTTATAAATATTTTTTAAATACTTGTCAATATCGCTAACTTTCCATATGATTTTACTAAAATACCCTTCAAGAACAACTTCAAATTCGAAAATGACAAGGGTATTTTAGTCAAAATTAACCTGTTAAACCGGTCATATTAGTGATATTGACAAGTATTTGAAAGTATTTTGCGATACTGATAATTAATAAAATATATTACGTATCGGTGAATATGAAAAGGTAAATTACGTGAATTCAACCTTTATCCAAATAAATAACGTTCAATTCTCAAAATACCCTTTAAATATTGATAAAATGTATGATATACAAAAAATGTTTGATGTTATTGTTGAAGAAGTTTTAAACCAAAATGAGGTCAGCATAATTGTGATATTTTATTTTTTGCATTTCTTGTTTTAATCATCCGTATCCATTTTTTCTGTATTTTAGAGATTCATCACACTCTTGCTTTTAATCATGATCCATACTTCAATTCAATATCACAAATACAACAGTTTCTTATTATAAAATTTTGTTGTTATGCATGGAACGCATGTTATAATTTAAATGCACGCTAACTGTAAGCATTTACCAAATATGATAATTTTGAACAAATAAGTTTTTAAACTATTCTAATCTAAGTCAAACAAGTAAGTTTTTTTTGAACAAATCAAACAAGTAAGCAGGACTTACTAAAAGTCTTAAAAACAGAAACGAATCAATTTATAGTAACGTGTTTATTATATGATAAGTTTATTTATTATTGTTAATTAAGCTTTACAAGTAGATGATATATTTATTAAGAGATAGTGATATATACCGGCCGAACAAGCTAAGACTCGTATCAACATGGAAACATAAAACTTACCTATCGGCATCAGCACCACATCCAGGAGATAATTCAGCACAGTTAGCACCAACATAACAATCATAGCACTCACAAACAGGTTCACCTTCGTATATCGAACCATCAAGGTACGCTCTACCATGGCCCGAGCACGAGATAGATGCAACATATTCTGCTTCGGCTGCTGCCTTCGTAGTCCAACTCAAACCAACACTCTCCTCATCCTGCTTCTTGTCACCACCACCTACGTACAAATTTATGCTAAATAGTATATTGATTGTTATGGAAACTAAGAAGCAAAATCCATAACAATAGTTTTTGGTTTTGCTCATTTTTTTTGTGTGTGTGTATGGAAATGGAGAAATGAAACTGACGAACGTTATTTTAATGCGACGTGGGTCCAACGACTTTAACAACTTTTGGAAATAATCTAAGCCATAAATACTTTAAATATTGTTGAACATAACGTATAAAATATGCGTCTATAGATTTTTCTTTGCAAGAATTAATATTTTTTATATGATACGTGCTCATTTAGCACATTGACACACTCGTCTCGAATGAAAGCATTCCTAGGTAGCCGTTTATGTCATCAGTGACGATCTTTGTTGCTATCTTAGTGTTACATCATTTCACTATTTTCTCACCGTTTTAATCAATAAAGAAAAACAAAGCAAGTCTCCACTACAGTCGGCCTCGTGACCATGAGGAGCTTGAGCACAAGCTGAAACCGATCTTAATGCATTAGTCACCTTGAGCCACATCGACATCGAGCAAACACGCCCGTTGCGGGTGTTCTAAAGACATTTCAACTATTAAATTGCCATGTGGTTCACACTTAACAATCTTCTAACAATTATTCATATCCAAAGTTATTAATCGATCCATACTCAAACTTACAACACAATCATTATTATATTTTGTAGTAATTTTTTTTACAACAATTCCAATTATCTTATAATATATACTATCATAAAATTATCTCACATGCGTTAGAGAGAACTTGAATCCAAAACATGACATACCATTAAAACACTAGAGATGCGTTTATTCATTCACGTGGTATTACTAAAAGATATTTATATTAAAAATATAAATAATGTCAGCATCATATTTAGCTATTGGGTGGTAAAGATTCAATAGATTCCAGATGATGTGTCCCACAGACACATGACTACCAATAATAACAATAAAAATCATTGGACGGTACTAGCAAGGTTAGTCTTGTCATTTACATAAAGGGATAATTAGTATTTACACGTCTAAGCATGAAAATGTCGTATATCACCAAAATACAGTTTTGAATCATGATTTCTGATGCGGTTAAAGCGTGTTTTGGGTAAATATGACGTTATCGTATTTAAGTTGGGTAAATATAAATCGCCTTTACATAAATGTATTATGAATTCCCAAAGTCTTTTGTTATTTTGAAGAAATTCATTGATATGTTTTTCCACAATTGGAATGGTGGTGTTTGGTGATACATTCATAGTGTCCAATATTTGTTTTTTCCACAATTTAACATTGAAAGTCTGTCATAGTTTTATTTTTGGGTGAGCAATATTTGTTGGACCTTAAATCTAAGATAAAATAACACAACTTTAAAGCTCGTATAGGAGACTTTTATCAATAGGAAGTTTCAAATTCTTGAACTTGGCACACAGGAAAGAATATAATAGTACACTGGTTAATTTTCTTCGACTTAATTGATTGTTAATAAAGATTAGGAATCAATGAAAAGGCTTATCACTAGGCAATTACTATACCTGGCAAAAGTTTCTCTCAAACGATATCCCAATTGTGGGTTGGGATTCTGAAAGCAAATGGGACCTATACAGACGCTGATGCCGCAACCATTGACAAGTTTCTCGAGGCCTTAAAGGACGAGAGCTTTGCACCAGGTGCATCTATTTTCTTTACATAAATCGCCTGCTGGATCAGTAACGGTTAGCCCAATTAGATATTCAACTCGATAAAATGATACTCCCTCTATCTCAAAATTATAGTTCATATTTCCTTTTCGGGATGTATCAAAATAATTGACCACTTTCATTTTTTAAGTAAAAACTAAAGAATTTAGTGAGGGAATATTATATTTGAGTAGTTGAAAATTAATGTGGCCCCATTTTAATTAAAATTTGTGACAATAATTTTGAGACGGATGGAGTATATAGTCCTATATAACTTATAAAAAGAACTTTACCGGTATTTGTTTGTATGTAGGTCAACCTCGTGAAAGATGGCATCATATCTGAAGCTGTAATCATGGTGTTTGAGAATGAGAAATGGGGAGCTATGGTAATGGAGTCGGTAATTGGGAAGAATGGTGTTTCTCAAGAAGCGAAACAAAGTTTAGCCTCAAGAGTTTCTGCATTTTTGAACTAAGCAGATTGGTTCATAAAATGCAAAAATAAGGATCTTAAGATAAAAATTGCAGAATTGTTTTGCATCTATCAAAACGATTTTCGAGTAAGTAGGGTGCAAAGTTTATTTCTATAATCACTTGGTATTTGATGTCACTAGTATTATTTTGTTTGAACTAGTTATGGTTTAGACGTTTAGCATACATGCATTTGGAACTGTAAGTTCATATTTCAGAAAACGATAATGAGAGGAACATACATGTATTACTATACTTATCATTTGCGCGAACAATGATCCAACAAGTTTATTACAAACACGATCAATATACTTAGCACCAAAGCTGCTACCACTACGACCTATGATATTTCCTGCTTTTAGTACCAACCACATTCGTCTTCTTCTTCTCGCTCACATTTTACCCATATTGGGGTTTTCATCCTAATTTGCATCCTAGTGAAATGTATCATTCCTTACCCGTGTTTTTGCTGTATTGGCGTTTTTCACGTAAAATCAGTGTGTCATCTTTTACAATATTTCATATTTTAGTAATGGGTTTCTTGATCCGGTGTCATACTTTTTAACATTGCCTAGTTTATATCAACTTTTGGCAAATGAAGTCCTTAATTGATAGTGTCCATGTGATGCATATTGATAGTATGTGACTCTTTTATCAAAGTATGCATGTTCTATAAAAGGCTTGTGAACATATAATCTCGTTCTTTGCTTCATATGTAAACAATAAATAAACGAAGGACCATTATTGTTAGTTATGTTAGTTAGTAACCGAAAAGTAGTTATTGGCGGTTACAAAAAGTTAGTTAATTTCGGTTATATACCAAATAGACACAATAGTTCCAACATGTCGAATGGAAACCTATATATATGTACATTTGTATTCGATTGAAAGAGTTAGACGAAACAATTATTCATTTACAATTTTCAACTCATATTTCGACTCTAGTTTGGGACAACAATTGGCATCAAGAGCAAGTGGTTATACGACTCGTTTTGGATACCAAAGACATTAACGTGAACACCAAGAAGTACAGGAACGCACGTTGTTTTTCTTTTCTTTCAAGGGAGACAACGACTTGAATAAGAAGACGCAAAAAAGATAGTGCACGATCTATTTTGTGTGGGGTTGCAAACGTTTACATCAAACGATATTGGTGGGACAAAACTTCGTTGGTCACATCGAGAGGAAATGAAGGAAACTCTTGGCGTAGACAATGGAGCGTGGAACAAGAGTGAGAAAAGAAGCTAAGAGTCTTTTGTGGTGCGCTATTAACGTAACACGGAAAGGAACAAACACATCGTTTGTGAAGGAAAGCAGTGGGATAGTAACTTTGTGAAACCGGTTAGAACAAGACACTAAGAAGAGAAAAAGCGAGGATAAGGCGAGGATTGAAGGTTGTTGTGGAAGCGGTTTGAAAATAACCGAGAAGAACAAAGGAGTACTCAAAATTTGTGTGGAAAGCGTGTCGGGCGACACAAGGAAACAACAAAATGACCGACAAGTCGAAACAAACACATAGTTTGTTTCGATTGTGGAGATCTGAAAGTGGTACCAAGATTATGTGTAGATCATTTGGAAGGAGGCCGAGAACAACGTTTAGTTGGAAGGTTACCGTGAACAAAGGAAGGATCTAGGAAGCGTTTTGTGGAAACGAAATCAAGGCGACACACAAGAAGGAGATAGCAACGTGGAATAAGTGTGGTATACCGAATACAAGGACTAGTTTTTGGTTTGTTGGGACGAAGCAATTCGACAACAAAACAAAAGGGGAAGCCGTGGTTTTGTTACTTGTTTTTACGAATTGGGTTGGAGGCAAAAACAAAACAAGGAAACAACTTGGGTAAACAACGAGTTGTTGGAAGAACGGTGATAGTAACACGGAACAAAGGGAACATACTTGTGTTTAACACAATATCGAGTCATAAGTTAAACTTTTATGGATTTCTAGTTTATTAGATAGTATAGAAGTATTGTTTTGTACTATTAGGAAATTCCGAAAAACTAATTATTGATCCCGCAGTATTAGGATTCCCGGAAAAATTGTTGTATATTCCATACCATACTAGTTAGGATAATTCCCATACGTAATTAGAAAGTGAAGATATTAAGCACTTTTAAGATGGCGTGACGATAAACAAACACATCAACTACACCAAAAACCATAACACCTATTGCACAATATCAATGCCCTAGCGTTGACCGAAGATGTGATTTTACAAGTAGCGGGTTGTAAAACGGCTAAAGAACTATGGGATTCGTTAAAGAAAAGACACCTTGGAGAAGAAAAAGTGCAACAAGCACGGTTATAATCATTGATGATTGGGTTTAACTCACTTGAATGAAGGAAGATGAGACCGTGGATGCATTTACTGGCTAAACTAAGCGGCCACGCTACGAAGGCAAAAGAATTAGGGAAAACTTTGGATGAATCACTTTTAGTACGAAAACTATTAGATTTCACTCCGGATAGGTTCATTCGAGATAGTAGCATCCATAGAAAAACTAATGATCTCGACGATATCACCATAGATGAGATCCTTTGGAAAACTCAAGGCATTTGAAGAAAGAATAAAACTCAGGAAATGAGGGCAAACGGAAAGCCGGAGAACTTATTATTCGTACAAGGCGAACACTCGGGAAAAGAGCGTTTTACAAGCGGAGGAAGATCAAGTTCTTCACGAGGAAACCGGCGAATAATAAAGCGAAATAACTCACAAGGAGGAACTCAAATCACAAAGGAAACTCAAATAAGAATAAAGTGAGTGGGATTTGAGTAAAGCACGATGTTTCAAGTGTCGAAACTTGGACATTTTAAGAAAGATTGTAGAGGAACATCGACATGTGGGAACAATCAAACCTTATCTTAGAGGACGATGAACCATCACGGCGAACACGAGGAAGTGTTGTTGAATGAAGCGAAATTCAACCAGGAAAATATGCTACATCGGACGCAAGCATATGGTATTTAGATAATGGTGCAAGTAACCATATGGCCAGAATAAAGAGTCATTTAGGGATATTGACGAAGCGTAATAGGGCAGTATGTTTTGGAGATGGATCGTATATGCGGATAAAGGGTAGAGGCTCTATATTGTTAGGGTGTAGAAACCAAGAACATAAGATAGTAGCGGATGTATACTATATACCAAACCTCGAGAAGCAACATACTAAGTCTAGGACAACTTACGGAGATATTTTGTAATGTCATCATGGACGCAAAAACAAATTGACTTTGTATGATAAGAGCAAGAAGTTGTTGATGAAGGTTGAAAGATCTAAGAATCGAGTTCTGATATTCAACTACAGATAGAAGCACCTATATGTCTCTTAACAAATGTAGATAACCAAGCATGGTTATGGTATGCTAGATTAGGTCATCTGAACTTTGACGATATCAACAAGATGACTAGGAAGGGTAGTGGATGGTATACCAAGAATAAATCATGTCGGACAGTTTGTGATGTATGTTTATTAGGAAAGCACAGAGAACACCATTTCCAAATCAAGCTAAATTCGGATCAAAGAACCTATTGGACTTAGTATATGGAGACCTCTGTGGTCTATAAGTCCGACCCACACTCGGCAAGAAACTCATTTTCTTGTTAGTGGACGATTGTACACGCGTTTATGTGGGCTTACTTTCGGCGTCGAAAGATCGGGGCATTTAGTACATTCAAGGATTTTAGGCAATGATAGAAATAGAGATGAGAATGAAATTAAGGATGCTAGAACGAGATAGAGGAGGTGAATTTACATCTAATGAAATCACCAAATCTTGTAAGGAAAATGGAATAACACGACGAGTTGACAACACCTTACTCACCACAACAAAATGGAGTAGTGGAGAGGAAATAGGGCAGTGTTATCAACTACGAGGAGTATGATGAAAGCAATGAAGTTACCCTTAACTTTTGGGTGAAGCGATTAAACATGCCATTTACATACTTAACAGGTACCTACAAGAGCCTTGGTAGATAAAACTCCATATGAGGCACTCTACAACGTAAAACCGAATCTGGAAAACCTAAGAATATTCGGATGCACGACTTATGCAAAGATAACGATACCTCACTTAAAGAAGGTGGACGACGAACATACCAATGATTTACTTAGGAGTAGAGGAAGGATCAAAAGCATGTAAGTTATATGATCCAATAGCAAAAAGAAATCGTTAGTAGGGATGTAAAGTTTATGGAAACAAAACCGTGGGATTGGGATAAAGATGAAGAGGATACAAGTACACAAGACACATTTTGGGCTAGTTTTGTGGTGAGCGGAGTTGACAATGAAAACCTTACACCGGTCAACCTGACGATGATAACACGTATCAAGAGCAGGATCCGATTCACGATCCGTTTGCCAATTACACCACCGACATACACTTACAACCCACGCTCGTAAGAGGAAGAAGAGGTTACTATTAGTTCGACGAGAGAACTCAAGAGATAGATTTGATGATACACCGATGCGAGAATACAGAGATATGGCGGAAATATATAAGTATGCACGTAGAGTTGAACCTCAAAGTCTACTATTTATGGAAGAAGAACCCGTAACTATAAGGAAGCATCAACAGACGAGAAAGCGGATTGAGGCCATGGAGATTAAATTTAATTCAATCAAAAGAATAATAAATGGAATCTTACAACATTACCAAACAAATCGAAGGCAATAAGACTCAAATGGGTTTACAAGACCAAGAGGGATGCAAAAGGAAAGATCATCAAATACAAAGCACGGTTAGTAGCAAAGGATATGTACAAGAGCAAGGAATAGACTTGATGAAGTATTTGCACCGATTGCTCGGATAGAGGCAGATATGGTTGATATTAGCACTAGCGACTTATCATGGTTGGCAAGTACATCACTTGGATGTAAAATCGACATTTTACATGGAGATTTGAAGGAAGAAGTCGTTACACAACACGAAGGATTTACTCAACAAGGAAATTGAGGAAAGTCTATAAGCTTACTAAAGCTTTATATGGCTTAAGACAAGCACCAAGAGCTTGGGCGTGAAACTTGATCAAACCTTAAAATCATTAGATTTTGGAAGTGTAATCTCGAACAAGCGGTTTATACAAAGAGAAGCAAGAATTCTCTGATTATAGTTGAGTCTACGTAGATGATTTGATAATCACAGCACTCAAGGAAGGAAATAGAAGTATTTAAATCCTAGATGAAAGACAAATTTGAAATGAGCGACTTAGGATTGTTAGCTTATTACCTTGGGATAGAAGATACGAGCATGGAGGAGAGATTACAATCAAGCAAGCAAAGTTATATTAACAAGATCTTGAAAGAAACAAGTATGACGGATAGTAATGATACAAAGATACCAATGGATCCCGGTACTAAGTTGGTCAAGGCGGAAGATGGAAACTCAGTTTTTGCAACTTATTACAGAAGCTTAAATGGAAGTCTCGGGTGCTTACTACATACAAGACCAGATCTTAGTTGCTTAGTCGGACTACTCAGCAGATTCATGCAAGACCCAAAGGATCATCACCTGAAGGCGGTAAAGCAAGTAATCCGATATATCAAAGGAACAAAGGAGCATGGCATAATATACAAGAAAGAAGGCGGTCGCAAGATTACAAGTTACTGACGATGTGGTTATGGAATCAATACCGATCAAGGAAAAGGAACTCTTGGGATAGTATTTTATTTTGAGAATCACCTATTACGGTGTACTCGAAGCAACCAACATTTGCGTTCTCATCATGTGAATCATAATTCATGGCGACTCTTGAGCGACATGTCAAGCCTTATGGTTAAAACGGCTACTTAGTGAATTAAGCTGGATGGGAAGAAAGGATAGCGGCGAAGGTTGACAACATTTCGGCAATAGCACTTGTCGTGAACCCGGTTTTCATGGAAGAAGCAAGCACATCGACATTCGCTATCATTTCATTCGTGAATGCGTAGAGAATGGTACATCAATGTGGAACACGTCGTGGAGAACTACAAAGCGAGATATTCTGAAGGCTCGCCAAGATTGAAGTTCGTGACTATGCGACAAATGCTCGGAGTTCAAGAGTTAAGGCGAAGCAACGATCAAGATTAAGGAGGAGAATGTGAACATATAATCTCGTTTTTGCTTCATGTGTAAACAATAAATAAGCGAAGGACCATTATTGTTAGTTATGTTAGTTAGTAACGAAAAGTAGTTATTGGCGGTTACAAAAAGTTAGTTAATTTCGGTTATATACCGAATAACATGTCGAATGGAAACCTATATATATGTACATTTGTATTCGATTGAAAGAGTTAGGCGAAACAATTATTCATTTACAATTTGCAACTCATATTTCACTCTAGTTTGGGACAACAAGGACAAACAAGACTAATACTAATATGTAAATTTTATAGCTTCAAATCGTAAATCAATTTTAGATATAAACCTAGTCGAGTAGCTGTGAGCTACGAGGCATTATTTGGAATTCGGGTATTAGATTAACGAGGTTCTACGTGTTTGAAGTGCTCTCGGGGAAAGGGAGATCATGTGGTTTAGATATATAGCGAGAGATGGCGCAATGTTGCTCCACATTATCATGTTCATTCAAATATGCATATACATTTATTTGCACAACATCATTTGTTCTATAAACAACGACACTTTATTACACATCACAAGAAATCAATTATATCCCAATTACAGACAACGAGATTAAGATTGCTGTTAACCCAACGAACAAGCTTACTTGAGCCTTTATATGTTTCTTGAAATAACTATTTACTTGAGCCTTTCACATTGTCTCAACACCGTTATTCTCAAGAGAAACTAGCTACGTGAGTCGTTGCGAAGCAACTCAAAGTCGTCTTGGCTCTTGATGAGACTAAGTCGGACATAACGATCTTTGTCACTAAAGACACTCCGCCACGACCTTTTATGTTTCACTCGCTTCTAATCTTGCTCCACGATCGCTTTCCTCTTCCGTTCACATTTTACCCATGCGTAAGCTACAATGATCATTTATTAGACCATGTGTAATACATAATTTGATCATTTATGAACTTCTATGAAATAAAAGTACACGGAGATGGTAGCCTAGTTTCGTTGAAGAAATTGCAATGCAAAGGATGTCTCTTGAATGGAAAATCTTGTTGACTTTGAGAAGGCAGTCAACCTCTCCAACGATCCTCATTTTGTTATAAGCAAACTCAAAAATCGGTTTACCATCGCCCAATGACTTTTTAAAAGCTTCAAAACTCTTAATTGCGTGTCCTTTGAAATGCCCAAATCGGCAAGCTGAAATATAGTTTAAAACCTTCTCATATACATCTTTATCCTTTATCAACGCCCAACTATAACATATATAAAGTCGACAAAATGTTAGAACCATAAATATGGTGAGAACCATAATGTATAACCAAGCCAATAAACAATACATACCCAAAACGTGTTCCGGCATGACCATGAAGCTTAGAAAGAGTAAAGATCATGAGATCATGATCGAAGGGCCGGATTGGTGTAAAATGTGGCCAAAATAGGCATGATCATATATCGTTTTCCTCAAGAACCGGTGTCTTCATTTCCCCATCTGGATTATTTGGTGATGTTACAAATTCAATCACATCCATGTTGTTTGTCTAATTATTTGATTGCCATGAGTTTGTATCACCTTCAAATTGAAAATTCTCAGAGTTAAAGAACACTGTTTGAGCCTTGTATATCTTTTGAACACGTAAAAAACAAATCTAGTCGGTAAAAACATAAGCGAGTCTGAAACATATAGTTAAGTCTTTTAATAATTACGAATAGAATGGAATGGAAGCAAGGGCGTTGGAAGGTGTAGAAGAGTTTTAGGAGGAAAGGGCATAGCAATTTGCATTAAGGAGTTAGGTTGACCCGATACCAAAGACCAAATATCTTCCTTCCGTTCTGCATTTCCTACAATGGAATGCATTTTACGAATGTAGTTCTCGAGCTCTATTGACATAGTAGTGTAGTCGGTATCGGTAACTCATGCGATGCCACCACGATATGACGACGGCCATTATCGGTGCATTTGCATCAAAATGGCTCCATGAATATAGGGTCCCATTTGCATCATAAATGATATGTGCACAAAGAGTAAAGACCAATTCTTAAGAGGTGTTACATGCAATTCTTAGTGGGTAAAATTGGTTTAAAGCTGAATCATTCTTTCAAGGCGGTTTAGAACCGAATCAAGTAATAGAAAACCATGGTTTACCAGTTCGGTTCGGTTCGGTTCTTTGTTTTTACATAGATGACTGAACGAACGAATTCAGATCAAACCAAACCAAATTTCAAATATGGTTTGGTTCGATTGAGTTTTGAATTAAGATATGAAAATTTAAACCGAACAACCTAAAGCGAACAATCCAGGAAATCGACACCGAATCGATAAACACCGATTTGGGCTTCACATTACAAATTCCATGGACTTGAGATGACATATACCATCGACCCATCACATGGTATGCCATACTTAATCACATTTGACATGGACGATTAAATCTATTCTCTACCGCTTAAAACTTAAAACCTACAAAAATGATTCGAGTTCGATCCTTAAAATATTCTTTTAAAACAAAAAACATAAAATATGTGAAGTCTCAAGTTCAATTTACGCTAAGTACAAACAATCCTAAAACGATCACGTCAACCGTTTGAAAAGGAGCTCTTTAAATAGGTTGGTTACCAAAAAAAGTAAAACTTAAAAACATAAAAATAAGTAACGTTTAATCCCAAAAATACCTTTGAATACTTAAATTGTGGGAAGCGTGTACACTTTTATTAAAATAAAATCTGATTACAATAACTAAATAACGAATGTAAAGCAGTAAATAAAAGCGGTAAAGATACTTGTCGAGGCTCGTATTGGATACGATTCCTTAAAAGCAGTTAAGCAAATACATTTCCCGGTGCAACGTGCGTAGGCATTGTCTGACCGGACTAAACTTACTTGCACGAAAAATTACGAAACGTGTGTTTACGATCGAAGGTTCTTTGGGCATGTGATAATGGAGTTGCGTTTTTACGTGTATCAAAAGCGAATGAGAAGATTTTATTTTATAGGCAATACCTAGCTTGGTCACCAAGCGGAATATACCTGGAATAAAAATATATGCATATCTGTTATAACAAAACACGATTTGCATATAGCGAATATATTCGAAATTATCAATCTACGGTTTTATTACTTGGTGAAACCATGTGCTTGATGAGAATCGTTGACATATTCCGTGCATCACATAATTCGCTTCAGAGAATCCCGTGTAACTTGATAGAATCACCACATAATTCTCGACAAAAGATACCCGCGTGGGTGAGATTTGGGCTGCATTCGTGTCCGCGGTCGCGCGGGCTCGCATGAGTTCGAAGCCTCGAACTCATTTTAGCTCGAAATCATTTACGCACCCCCACTGCGCGCATACGTGGGAGTGGGAGCATAACCAAACTAAAGGAATTTGATATTCAATAGTATGATTTCCTTATAAACTAGTCTCCACTTCCTCTTCTAGGCGATGTGGGATAGTTTAGTATTTCGATTTTGTGCCTCACTTTGAGACACGATATCTCATTCATTTCTACTCAATTTGGACATACTTTGGCTCGTCGCTTGAAGCTCTCATCGAGAGAGCATAAAGCTACCAAGAAATATAAATATATATAACATATACATATATTAAATATTGTCCAAAATTTGCAAAACTCATTTTGCAATACTCATTTTCAACAATCCCCACATGAATGGAAATCGGTCGAAAACACGAAAGTTTGGTGAAATTTACGGTTAAGTCTTGCATAGGATAGGTAGGTGTAACCCTTTGAACCTTCCCTTGTGAGATGCACTTAGTCTCTAGATGCGAGTAGGCGATGTCCTTGAACTCATCATCCATTTACGTGAGCGACATTACACTTCACACAAGACTCTCACGACAATGTCAAGTCCTCATAGTCGTGTTCGTTATGGTCATGAACACTAGCACGGTTCTGCAAGAGCTCTTAGGAATTGCGCCCACATTTCCTTGAGCGACCCACTCTCTCTCATGGGTGATTTCATCTTGAATCATTAAAAACATATGTGTTGTGATTTCATCTTGAATCATTATGCTTTATGATTTCATCACGAATCATTAAAGCCATATGTTTAACCTCTCAACAAGTCACATTTGTTATAGGAATGGACTAGGAAAGTTACAATATTTAGTAACTCCCCACATTAGCGTGACTTCCCACATTTCTATGATTAGGTTGTCCTATTGAACCCGGATCTTGGGATCTCCATCAAGCTGGGTTAGGTTTTCCTTCATAGAAACTCATTCCTTCAAGGGCTTTAGTCCCATTCCTCTGAGCGACTTACTTACTAACTCTCTGCTTAAGCCTTTACGTAAGCGGATCGCGATGTTATCCTTTGACTTCACATAGTCAATTGAGATAACTCTGTTGAGAGTAGTTGTCGTGTCGAATTATGTCGACGACGGATATGTCGGACTTTCCATTATACATTATGCTATGAGCTCGCCAATTGCCGATTGACTATCACAATGTATACTAATGGCGTTACGGTTTAGGCCACCTTGGTATGTCCTCTGCAATTGGCGTAGCCATTCCTCTTGTCCGCATTTATCTAGCGATAAATTGATTCCATTGTGGACTTAGCTATAACATTTTGCTTGGAAGACTTCCAGATATAGTGCTCCTCTAGTGTAAACACATATCCACTAGTCGATCTAGAATCCTTTATGTCGGATATCCAATTTGCATCCTTTGTATCCTTCGATAACGGTGGATATCGATCATAATCACGATCCATAATCAGTTGTATCTCAAATAGTGAAGTACCCTAGTCATAGGCGCCCAATGTGCATAGCTTGGGTTACTAGTATACCTACTTAGCACTCGCTAACGACATATGCTAAGTCGGTCGAATACACATCATCAAGTACATTAACATGCCAATAATTCTTGAATACTCTAATTGGGCAACACCTAAGCCTCTATTTTTAGATAGATGCTTCTTGGTATCAATGGAGTTCTAGCTAGCCGGAATCCCCGCATTATGAGTATTAAAATTTTGTCCACATAATGTGCTTGACTTAACACAAGTCCATTTTGAGTTCGTATGATCTTTATTCCAAGGATCACATCACCAAACCCATATCCTTCATGTCAAACTTTGATTTCAACATGTCTTTAGTAGATTTGATCATCTTGTCATTCGCCAGCGATAAGCATATCATCAACATATAAACACAAGATTACATATCCACTATTTGTGTCTTTGACATAAACACATTTATCGCATTCATTAATTTTGAATCCACTCTAGCATGGCGTGGTCAAATTTTTGATGCCATTGTTTGGGAGCTTGCTTTAAGCCATATAAAGACTTAACAAGCCTACAAACTTTGTTCTCTTGTCCGAGGAGCCATGAAACCCTCGGGTTGGTTCATGTAAATTTCTTCTTCTAAATCTCGTTTAGAAATGCCGTTTCGCATCCATTTGGTGAACTTCCAAATTTCTTAAAGCGGCAATAGCAAGTATTATCCTAATCGAGGTTATTAAGCGTAACGGCGAATATGTATCAAAAGTAATCAAGACCTTCTCGTTGTCTAAATCCTTTGATAACCAATCTTGCTTTGTACTTGTCAATGGTGCCATCGGCTTTCATCTTCTTCTTGAAGATCCATTTATAGCCTAGTGGTTTACAACCAGGAGGTAAATCCACGAGCTCCCAAGTATGATTTTGTAAAATAGAATCTATTTCACTTTTAATGGCTTCCTTCCATTGAGGCCCTTCTGAAGAAGTAACCGCTTCTCGGTATGAAGTAGGTTCGTTTTCAACCATAAAAGAAACAAAATCGGGTCCAAACGATTTCTCGGTTCTTGCCCTTTTGCTTCTTCTAGGTTCAACCTCTTCTTCCTCAGTTTGATCTTGTCTCTCATCTTGGAGATCATTATCATCTCGTTGTCTCTTATCTTGGACAACTTCTTCATCTATTCTAGATGAATTTCCAGTTTCCTTCGTTAAACAAGGAAATATAGTTTCAAAGAATGAAGCATTCCTTGATTCCATTAATGTACCCTTTTGTATATCCGGTTTTTGAATCATGTACAATGAAGCGATAAGCACGCTATTCTTAGCATATCAGATGAATATACAATCTGATTTAGGTCCAATCTTTTGGGCCTTGGGAGTCGATATAGCTACCTTTGCTAGACACCCCCACGCTCGTAATCTTGATAGGATGGCTTTCTTTCCATCCATAATTCATAAGGGTCTCTTCTTTTCCTTACGAGGTATCTTATTTAAAAGATAAGTAGCCGTTAAAATGGCTTCCCCGCATGTCACGGCTTGAGACGAACTTATCAACATGGCATTAACCATTTCTTTCAAGGTGCGGTTCTTCCTTTCGGCAATACCATTCTGGCGAGGTGAATAGGGAGGCGGTGAACTCGTGTCTAATTCCATGTTTCGCACATATGTCATGAATGAGACACATATTCACCTCTCATCACCGACCACCTTGATTTTCTTACTAAGTTGATTCTCGACTTCATTTTTGTATAGAACAAACTTGTCTATAGCTTCATCTTTACTTTTCAATAAGTAAACATAGCAATACTTTGTACAATCATCAATAAGCGTGATAAAGTACTTATTGCCACCTTTTGTGGGTAGTGATTTGGATCACATATGTCGGTGTGTATCATATCAAGTGGTTCGGTTTTCCGTTCAACGATTTGAAAGATGCTCTTGTAAGTTTGGCTTCAACACAAGTTTCACATTTATATTTTGAGTCAATATGGAAATTAGGTATGCAATTAAATTTAATCAAGCGGCGCATCGAATTAAAATTTACATGTCGAGGCGGCCATGCCACGTATTAGAAGACTCGATCAAGTAGCGAAGAATTCATTTTATTGATATCTTTCTTAACAACCATTACATTGAGTTTAAACATACCATTTAGGGCATATCCCTACCAACATAAACTTGATTCTTAGAAAGAACAAACTTATCGGACTCAAAAACAAGGCGAAAACCAAACTTGTTCAACGACCGACGAAACAAGATTCTTGCGAATCTACGGAACATACAAGACATTAGTCAACTTGAGCTCTTTCTCGGATGTCATCTTCAAGATTACATCTCCTTCACCTTGATTTCGGCGATTGCGAGTTGCCCGTATGCGACTTCTCCACTATCAACCGCTACGAAAGAGTGAAACATACTCTTATCGGCACACACGAGCGGGTAGCCCGGTATCCACCCACCATTCACTGTTGTTGGAACCTACGAGTTAACCAGAGATCATGGCAATGACATCGGACACCATAGCAATCATGTCCGCATCTTCATTAACCATATTAACTGGCGTGGAGTCACCGCTTGACATCTTACAATTAGCGACACGGTGACTGGTGGTCACAATTAAACACACCCCTTGGAACCACGTTTCACAATTGCGACTTTAGGAGCAAGGTACTCGGACTTCCCTTTACCCTTTTTGTCATTCTTTCCTTTTCCTTTGCCTTTAGCTTTGACATTGGACTTTGAAGATGATGAAACATGCTCAACCATATTTGCCTTTGCGAGAATCGGTATACGTGTTTTTGAGCCGACATGTTGTCCTCTTCAATACGAAGCGAACAACCAAGTCTTCAACACTCATCTCCTTTAAACTTATGCTTGGTGGTTCTTGAATTCTACCCGACTTGGGTAACTTTTCAATAATAGCGACAACTTGAAAAGTTTCACTCAAAGTCATTCCTCGACATGAATGTCGTGTAGCGGAAACTGCGGATCTTGAACTGACTTATCATATTCTTTGAATCAACCATCTTGTAATCCAAAAGCGAGCTACCACGAACTTCTTTGTACGGCATCTTGGTTTTGTACTTGCGCTCAATGACTCCCATAATTCTTTGGCGGTCTTGGTCTTGCGATACCGTTGTACAAAGAATCAATCAAACCATTCGAACATAGTTGTGACACAAAAAGTCGAATGTTTCCATGCTTCAAGGCTTGAGCGACTGTTGATTGAGGATTGACCTTGCGGAGGTTCCACGTTAGGTGGGTTTTCTTTTAAGAACAGCGCAAGGTTCAAAGTAGTCGAGATAGAAAAACATCTTACTGTTGCCCTCTTGAAATTACGCCCATTGAATTTCTCTGGTTTCTCGGCATGATTAGCAGCGTGTTGGTAGCTGGCGCACGAATGCGTTCACAAGAGTAGTCACGGAGGGGGTAGTCGTGTTTGTCATCACGAAAAATTAACACAAGCAGTCAAACAAAAGGCTGTTTTAAATGGTATCTACTTGTACGGATCGATTCAACAAAACTCTAGCTTGGTTTTGATGGATCGAATAAATCGACCTAAGAAACTCTATCTTGGTTTCGTTAAAGCGATAATAAAGCGCTTAAAAAAATTATAGATCTGTTAGACCAAATCATATGTAAAACACATTAACTCAGGCTCGATTTCCAATGAAACTCAACAAGGTTTCGGTGACAGTTTATAAAACACATTAATTAATTAATCCGATTTTTAACAAAGTGTAATAAATTCGGTTAAACGAATCTGTTTTAAGGCGTGGGAAGCGGTGTACACTTTTATTAAAATAAAATCTGATTACAATAACTAAATAATGAGAATGTAAGCATAAATAAAAGCGATAAAGATACTTGTCTACGAGGCTCGTATTGGATACGATTCCACTTAAAAGCAGTTAAGCGATACATTTCCCGGTACAACGTCACGTGGCATTGTCTGTAGGACTAAACTTACTTGCGAAAAATTACGAGCTTTGTGTGTTTCGATCGAAGGTTGTTGGAGCATAATGATAATGGAGTTGCGTTTTACGTATCAAAGCGAATGAGAAGATTTTATTTTATAGGCAATACCTAGCTTGGTCGCTGAAGCGAATATCGCTGGAATAAAAATATATGCATATCTGTTATAACAAAACACGATTTGCATATAAGAATATTCGGAAATTATCAATCTACGGTTTTATTACTTGATGAGAAACCATGTGCTTCGGTAGAATCGTGCTTGACATATTCGAGTGCATCACATAATTCGCAGTGAGAATCCCATGTGCTTGAGAGAATCACTTCACATAATTCTCGACAAAAGATACCCGCGTGGGTGAGATTTGGATGCATTAGTGTCCATGGTCGCGGGCTCGCATGAGTTCGAAGCCTCGAACTCATTTTAGCTCGAAATCCATTTTACGCACCCCCTGCTGCAGCAGCGTAGGAGTGGGAGCATAACCAAACTAAAGGAATTTGATATTCAATAGTATGATTTCCTTATAAACTAGTCTCACTTCCTCTTACAGGCGATGTGGGATAGTTTAGTATTTCGATTTTGTGCCTCACTTTGAGACCACGATATCTCATTCATTTCTACTCAATTTGGACATACTTTAGCTCGTTCATGAAGCTCTCATCGAGGAGAGCATAAAGCTACCAAGAAATATAAATATATAACATATACATATATTAAATATTGTCCAAAATTTGCAAAAACTCATTTTGCAATACTCATTTTCAATCGGATTAATTAATTAACAGTTTTATAAAGCTTTTCTGTAGAAACCTTGTTGAGTTTCATTGGAAATCGATTTGAGTTAACGAGGTTTTACATCTGATTTGGTCTAACGGATCTATAATTTTTTAAGCGGTTTATTATCGGTTTAACGAAACCAAGATAGAGTTTCTTAGGTGATTTATTCGATCCATCAAAACCAAGCTAGAGTTTTGTTGAATCGGATCTGGTACAAGTAGATACCATTTAAAAGCGACTTGTTTGTTGTTTGTGTTTGTTTCGGGATGACAAACACGACTACCCTCTCTGTGACTACTCTTGTGAGCGTGCACAGTGCTTGATTACCAACACGATTGCTAATCATCTTTGAGAAACAGGAGAAATTCAATGGGCGAGAATTTCAAGAGGTGGCAGGAAGATGTTTTCTATCGACTACTTTGAACCTTGCGGTTCTTAAAGAAAACCGCTAACGTGGAACCTCCTGCGAAGGTCAATCCTCTAATCAGCAGTACATTCAAGCCTTGGAAGCATGGAAACATTCGGACTTTTGTGTCACAACTATGTTACGAATGGTTTGATTGATTCTTTGTACAACGTGTCTTGCAAGACCAAGGCGCCAAAAATTATGGGAGTCATTGGGCGCAAGTACAAAAGCGAAGATCTTTGGTACAAAGAAGTTCGTGGTAGCTCGTTTTTGGATTACAAGATGGTTGATTCAAAGAATGTGATAAGTCGGGTTCAAGATCTGCGAGTTCGCTACCACGACATTCATCTTTGAGGAATGACTTTGAGTGAAACTTTTCAAGTTCTTTGCTATTATTGAAAAGTTACCTCAGTGGGTAGAATTCAAGAACTACGAAGCATAAGCGAAAGGAGATGAGTGTTGAAGACTTGGTTGTTCGTCTTCGTATTGAAGGGACAACAAGGTCGGCTCGAGAAAAACACGTATCGCTGATTACGCAAAGGCAAATATGGTTGAGCATGTTCGTCATCTTCAAAGTCCAATGTCAAAGCTAAAGGCAAAGGAAAAGGAAAGAATGACAAAAAGGGTAAAGGGAAGTCTGAGTACCTTGCTCCTAAAAGCGCAATTGTGAAACGAAGTTCCAAGGGTGTGTTTCAATTGTGACCGGCCAGTCACCGTCTTTGCTAATTATAAGATCTTAAAGCGGGTGACTCACGCCAAAGCTAATATGGTTAATGAAGATGTGGACATGATTGCTATGGTGTCGATGTCATTGCCATGATCTACGAAGTTAACTGGTAGGTTCCAACAACGGGGAATGGTGGGTGGATCTTTGGGGCTACCGTCGTGTGTGTCTTGATAAGAGTATGTTTCACTATTTCGAGGCGGTTGATAGTGGAGAGAAGGCATACATGGGCAACTCGCAATCTTGAAATCAAGGGTGAAGGAGATGTAATCTTGAAGATGACATCCAGAAAGAGCTCAAGTTGACTAATGTCTTGTATGTTCGAGATTCGCAAGAATCTTGTTTACAGTTGGTTTGTTGAACAAGTTTGGTTTTCGTCTTGTTTTGAGTCGATAAGTTTGTTCTTTCTAAGAATCAAGTTTATGTTGGTAGGGGATATGCCCTAAATGGTATGTTTAAACTCAATGTAATGGTTGTTAAGAAAGATATCAATAAAATGAATTCTTACGCTTACTTGATTGAGTCTTCTAATATGTGGCATGGGCGTCTTGGACATGTAAATTTTAATTCGATCGTCGTTTGATTAAATTTAATTGCATACCTAATTTCCATATTGACTCAAAATATAAATGTGAAACTTGTGTTGAAGCCAAACTTACAAGAGCATCTTTCAAATCGGTTGAGCGGAAAACCGAACCACTTGATATGATACACTGCGACATATGTGATCCGAAATCACTACCCACAAAAGGTGGCAATAAGTACTTTATCACGTTTATTGATGATTGTACAAAGTATTGCTATGTTTACTTATTGAAAAGTAAAGATGAAGCTATAGACAAGTTTGTTCTATACAAAAATGAAGTTGAGAATCAACTTAGTAAGAAAATCAAGGTGGTCGAAGTGATAGAGGAGGTGAATATGTGTCTCCATTCGGACATATGTGCGAAACATGGAATTAGACACGAGTTCACTGCTCCTATTCACCTCAGCAGAATGGTATTGCCAAAGGAAGAACCGTACCTTGAAAGAAATGGTTAATGCCATGTTGATAAGTTACGGTCTAAGCCGGGACATGTGGGGAAGCCATTTTAGCGGCTACTTATCTTTTAAATAAGATACCTCGTAAGGAAAAAGAAGAGACCCTTATGAATTATGGATGGGAAGAAGCCATCCTATCAAGTACTACGAAGTGTGGGGTGTCTAGCAAAGGTAGCTATATCGACTCCCAAGGCCCAAAAGATTGGACCTAAATCGTAGATTGTATATTCATCGGATATGCTAAGAATAGCATGCTATCGTTTCATTGTACATGATTCGAAAAATCCGGATATACAAAAGGGTACATTAATGGAATCAAGGAATGCTTCATTCTTTGAAACTATATTTCCTTGTTTAACGAAGGATCTGGAAATTCATCTAGAATAGATGAAGAAGTTGTCCAAGATAAGAGACAACGAGATGATAATGATCTCCAGATGAGAGACAAAGATCAAACTCAGGAAGAAGAGGTTGAACCTAGAAGAAGCAAAAGGCAAGAACCAGAAATCGTTTGGACCGATTTTGTTTCTTTTATGGTTAACGAACCTACTTCATACCGAGAAGCGGTTACTTCTTGAAGGGCCTCGATGGAAGGAAGCCATTAAAAGTGAAATAGATTCTATTTTACAAAATCATACTTGGGAGCTCGTGGATTTACCTCACAGTTGTAAACCACTGGGCTATAAATGGATCTTCAAGAAGAAGATGAAAGCCGATGGCACCATTGACAAGTCACAAAGCAAGATTGGTTATCAAAGGATTTAGACAGCGAGAAGGTCTTGATTACTTTGATACATATTAGCTATTCTGTGAATAACCTCGATTAGGATAATACTTGCTATTGCCGCCTTAAGAAATTTGGAAGTTCACCAAATGGATGTGAAAGCGGCATTTCTAAAGCGGAGATTTAGAAGAAGAAATTTACATGAACCAACCGAGGGTTTCATGGCTCTGGACAAGAGAACAAAGTTTGTGAGGCTTGTTAAGTCTTTATATGGCTTAAAGCAAGCTCCCGAACAATGGCATCAAAAATTTGACCACGCCATGCTGAGAGTGGATTCAAAATTAATGAATCGACAAATGTGTTTATGTCAAAGACACAAATAGTGGATATGTAATCTTGTGTTTATATGTTGATGATATGCTTATCGTTGGCGTAATGACAAGATGATCAAATCTACTAAAGACATGTTGAAATCAAAGTTTGACATGAAGGATATGGGTTTGGTGATGTGATCCTTGGAATAAAGATCATCACAGAACTCAAAATGGACTTGTGTTAAGTCAAGCACATTATGTGGACAAAATTCTTAATACTCGTAATGCGGGATTAGGCCTAGCTAGAACTCAATTGATGCCGATAAGCATCTATCTAAAAATAGAGGCTTGGTGTTGCCCAATTAGAGTATTCAAGAATTATTGGCATGTTAATGTACTTGATGACGGTGCACCGACCGACTTAGCATATCTTTGTTAGCGAGCTAAGTAGGTATACTAGTAACCAAGCTATGCACATTGGGCAGCTATTAAGGTACTTCACTATTTGAGATCTGATCGCGATTATGGTCGCATTATGATCGATATCCATTTGTTATCGAAGGATACGGTGATGCAAATTGGATATCGACATAAAGGATTCTAGATCGACTAGTGGATATGTGTTTACACTAGGAGGCAACTATATCTTGAAGTCTTCAAGCAAAATGTTATAGCTAAGTCCACAATGGAATCGGAATTTATCGCGTTAGATAAATGCGGACAAGAAGCGGAATAGCTACGTCAATTAAGTAGAGGACATACCAAGGTGGCCTAAACCGTGTGACCATTAGTATACATTGTGATAGTCAATCGGCAATTGGCGAGCTCATAGCATAATGTATAATGGAAAGTCGGACATATCCGTAAATCGACATAATTCGATCGACAACTACTCTCAACAGAGGGTTATCTCGATTGACTATGTGAAGTCAAAGGATAACATCGCGGATCCGCTTACGAAAGGCTTAAGCGGAGAGTTAGTAAGTAAGTCGTCAGAGGAATGGGACTAAAGCCGCTTGAAGGAATGAGTTTCTATGAAGGAAAACCTAACTTGAGTTGTTGGAGATCCCAGATCACGGGTTCAATAGGACAACCTAATCATAGAAATGTGGGGAAGTCACGTCAATGTGGGAGTTACTAAATATTGTAACTTTCCTAGTCCATTCCTATAACAAATGTGACTTGTTGAGAGGTTAAACATATGGCTTTAATGATTCGGGATGAAATCATAAAGCATAATGATTCAAGATGAAATCACAACACATATGTTTTAATGATTCAAGATGAAATCACCTATGTGAGAGAGAAGTGGGGTCGCTTGAAGGAAATGTGGGGGCAATTCCTAAGAGCTCTTGCGAGAACCGGGCTAGTGTTCATGACCATAACGAACACGACTATGAGGACTTGACATTGTCGGGGAGAGTCTTGTGTGAAGTGTAATGTAATACGTAAATGGATGATGAGTTCAAGGACATCGCGTCTACTCGAGATCTAGAGACTAAGTGCATCTCACAAGGAAGGTTCAAAGGTTACACTACCTATCCTATGCAAGACTTAACATGAAATTTCACCAAAACTTTCGTGTGTTTTCGGCCGATTTCCATTCATGTGGGGATTGTTGGAAATGAGTATTGCAAAATGAGTTTTGCAAATTTTGGACAATATTTAATATATGTATATGTTATATATATTTATATTTCTTGGTAACTTTGCGTTCTCCTCGATGAGAGCTTGAACGAGCTAAAGTATGTCAAATTGGAGTAGAAATGAATGAGATATCGTGTCTCAGTGAGGCGCAAATGCAAAATACTAAACTATCCACATCGCCTAGAAGAGGAAGTGGAGACTAGTTTATAAAGAAATCATACTATTGAATATCAAATTCCTTTAGTTTGGTTATGCTCCCACTCTACGTCTTGGCAGTGGGGGTGCGAAAATGGGATTCGAGCTAAAATGAGTTCGAGGCTTCGAACTCATGCGAGCCAGCGACACTGCGGACACGAATGCGACTCAGAAATCTCACCTACGGGTATCTTTTCTTGAGAATTATGTGAAGTGATTCTCTTGAAGCACATGGGATTCTGAGCGAATTATGTGATGCACGGAATATCTTTGAAACCAGATTCTGAAGCACATGGTTTCTGGCTGAGTAATAAAACGTGTAGATTGATAATTTCGAAATATTACATTATATGCAAATCGTGTTTTGTTATAACGAGATATGCATATATTTTATTCGGGCGTATATTACGGCGGTGACCAAGCTAGGTATTGCCTATAAAATAAAATCTTCTCATTCAATTTTGATACGGAAAGCGCAACTCCATTCTTTATTACGTTCCGACAACCTTCGATCGAAACACGGGCTTGAATTTTTCGGGCAAGTAAGTTTAGTCAGGTTGTACAACGACTCGTCGACGTTGTGCCACAGGAAGCAGACGGTGAATCTGTTTAAGGAATCGTATCAATCTGAGCCTCGTTACAAGTATCTTTCTTGCTTTTTATTCTTGTTTTACATTACATTATTTAGTTATTGTAATCTGTATTTTATTTTAATAAAAGTGTACACCGTTTCCAGGTCAAATTTCAATCTTTTAAATGTATGAGGTCTCAAGTTCAATTTTTAATGAATGCAAACAACTTTGAAGTGGCTACGCCAACCTCCTGAAAAGGGAGGATTTTACCTGATTTAAGTTTGTGTGACGGTGAGTTCAAACCTCATGGCTTAATCGGCCAAAAGATCGAAAACCATAGTTACCCATAAAAAAATTCAAAAAATGTTGATGATTTCTGAAAACTTTGTCTAATGTAGTTTCTAAAAAAAAAGTATACTTTTTTTTGTATTTAATCATAAAATTAATAATTTCATAAAATTCATTCACAAACTCCACTATATAAGACATCATATAACAACTTATCTATACTACTTATAAAGGGTTTAAAACCCTTTCTCTTATTAATTGTTTTAAGACAACCATAAATAAAATTTTAAGCAAATACAAGTCATCAAACATAATTTACAAGTATGTAGAGCACAAATCATTCTCGTCTTAAAACACTATTTCTTACATACAACTAATCTGACCCTTCACCAATAAATATAATTCTCTAATCACAATGTACACAAGCATGTAGCACAATTATCATTCGAAAAAGAACTCAAAACAAAATAACATTTATTATTTGGAAAATTTAGTCATGATGTCTTACGTATCGCATCTTGAGTCCTTCTAGTTTTATTATTGTGATAGCTCATAGTTGATGAAATGAATAATATGAAAATGTTGATGTTATTGTTGAGTAAGTTTCAACCAAAATGATGTTAGTATAATTGTGATATTTTATTTATTTCATTTTTTATTTTAATCATTTATATTTGGTATTTTGTAGATTCATCTCACTCTTTCTCTCAATCCTGATTTGTACTTTAATACCGATATCGCAATTATAACTGTTTGCCGTTATAAAATCTCGTTGTCATGCACGGAAACCCGCTGATATAATTTAAATACACGTAACTGTAAGCATTTACCAAATATGATAATTTTGACCATTTTAATTTTTAAACTTTAGATTATTCTAATCTAAGTCAAACAAGTAGCCAAGTAGCCAAGTAGGACATACTACAACTCTTAAACACATAAACGAATTAGATTATATCAACATGCAAACATAAACTCACCTATTAGCATCAGCAGCACATCCAGGAGATAATTCAGAACAGTTAGCACCAACATAACAATCATAGCACTCACATATAGGTTCACCTTCATATATCGAACCGTCAAGGTACGCTCTACCATGCCCGGAGCACGAGATAGATGCAACATATTCAGCTTCGGCTGCTGCCTTCGTAGTCCAACTCAAACCAACACTCTCATCATCCTGCTTCTTGTCACCACCACCTACGTACAAATTTATGCCAAATAGTATATTGATTGTTATGGAAACTAAGAAGCAAAATCCATAACAATACTTTTTGGTTTTGCTCATTTTTTTTTGTGTGTGTGTATGGAAATGGAAAAATGAAAGTGACGAACGTTATTATGTATGCATGGTTAGATGCGAACGACTTTTGGGACTAAAATCTAAGCCGTAACTACTTTAAATATATTGTTGAATCATCTCGTAGAAAATATGCATCTATAGATTTTTCTTTGCAAGAATTAATATTTTTTATATGATACGTGCTCAATTTTAGCACCACTTATGACTTTTTCTTATTTAAGAACCGAATAAATGTTTGGAAAATTTGTGAATGAAATATCGAGTCTCGAAGTTAAGAGGTTGAAATGGAACATCTTGAAATGGAAATGGCTTGTTTTTGAACTACAAGTTGTAACAGCCTAATGATGATTTTCATTAGTTATGATCCTTCAAATCATAACACTGACTTAATGACAATTAACGAGGATGTTAGAGAGGAGGGAGTGGGCACGGGTAAGGGAATCGGGTACCCTTACCCAAGCGGTAACACCGCCGCCACATGTTAGGGTATCAAATTCGGGTATAAAATTCGGTTTACCAAGCCGAGCGTGTAGAAGTGTTTGATTTGAAAAAAAGGGACGTTGGAATGTATAAACGGCTATATTTAGCCTTAAAAAAAAAAAAAAAAAAAAATCCTCTTTAAAACCAAACCATTTCACTTCATTTTTTCAAAATAACAATACACAAACTAAACCATTTCACACACTAATCTTTCAAAATTTGGCGAAACCATGGATCCAAGAAGAGGTAAAAACCTTTCACCTCGCGTCGAGGTCGGTCTCAACCATCCCAGATCAACCACAACAAACTCCGTTAGGATTTAGCCAATTTTATTCTCAACCATCCCGAATCAATTTTCGTTCCACAACCCCAATCTCCACAATTTTACCAATATAATATGGGTCCTCCTCGAATGAATCATGACACTACACCATCACTACTGAGCGAGTTTTCCCGTCCAAAACATTGATGAAGGCGTGAAGTGCGTGCCGAAACACAACCACTACCAAGCGAAGAAGGCGAAGATGAGGAAGTTCAAGAAGTTGATCCGAGAGGAAGAAAAAGCTTTACGCGAGGAGGCCCGAAGTGAATTTTGGTCGCCGGCACAAGAGGAGGCTTTGGCGAAAGCATGGTTCAAATCTCGAATGTGGTGTTGTCGGTAATGAACAAAAGTCCAAGCGGTTTTGGAAGCAGTTCTCAAGCATTACGAGGCAAGTATGGGTTCGAGTTCACGAACTTTTCATTCGTTGAATACCAAGTGGAAAACAATGAACACGGCCATGGGTATTTTCATGGCTACTACCTCCAAGCGGTACAAGTTATATTTATTATTTTACATAATCTATACTTTTTATTTTACATAATCTATACTATATTATTTACAATTACATTATTTGTTTGAGCTATATTTTTATTATTTTGTATATAATGTAGAAGCGTCTTAAAGCTAGTGGGTGCAGCGACTTGGGCGTGGTGAAATGAGTCCGATTACTATCTGACAAAGAAAAGACAATTTACTCATATCTTGGCGTGGGAGGTTGTCGGAGGTCATGACAAATGGACGAGCAAGAATGTTTTCAAGCTATTCGGTGCGACAAGCAACTCTTCAAAAAGGAAGTCGGGGGTATGAATCGCAAGCAACACCGTTCAGACATGAATGAAGACCCACCCTCACTTTCATCAAGAAAGATGAAAAAGCAAGCCGTATCTCGTCGATCTCAAGTGTTCGGATGAAATCAACTCGTACACACAAAGAAGACAAAATATTTGGTAGAAAAAGCGAGAAGGATGCGTTGGCAAAACAATTGTTGGCTACACAAATCGAGGCGAAGTTCAAGAATGCACAACGGAGATGAAGTATTTTTGGGCCGCATGATCACATTCGCGATCAGCTATGTTGGAATTAGATTACGAACTAAAAGCGTGAACTTGCGACCAAACACGGATGGACTTGCAATTTTAAGTTGTAGTTTCAACTTGTTTTAATTTCAACTTATGTAATGTTTTTTTTTTTTTTTTTTTTTTTTTTTAAGTTGTAGTTTCAATTTTTTAAGTTGTAGTTTTTTTAAGTATTATGTAATGTTTTTTTTAATGAAATGGTATGTTTTATTTTAAATATTGTATGTGATTTTATGTATGAAAAAAAAAAAAAAAAAAAAAAAAATCGGGCGGTATAGGTGACCACTCTATCCACTTAGGGTAGTGTTATGGTAAAATTGGGTAGTTTTTGAGGTGTAAGGTTTTATTGGATTGAGGTGATGTGGCACCTAGGGTATTAGGTGACCACTCACTCCTCCCTTACTGGTGGTTATTTAAGCATCGGTTATATATACTAGCAGAGTACCCGCACATTGCGGCGGCGAGTGCTCTAAAATGATAATTTTCGGTGAATTATGTTTTTTAAATTCGCTTCGATTTTTTAACAATAAGTTTACAGATTGAAAAATATTCATGTTGCATATTTCAACTCTTAGCTTAGTCAACCCATTCAATCTGTAATCGTAAAAGACGATACCCAAGAAACAGAAACTAAAAAAACCCGAAACCGAAAAACCCTTTTATCCGGGTTTGATTTGATTTATTTTCAAATATCCGTGGTTGCCGTACATCAAACCAAAGTGTTTAATATACATGTAGTTTAACAAAATATTCATAAAATGTACAAGCATTGGAGAATTAAGTTTTCGGGCATCATGCATCACGGTTGCGACTCTCATATATTAGTCTTATGCAATGGAGCAATACCTTTATATTCGGGCAAATCATGAATGTGACATTTGAGAAATTTTTCGATTGAATTTTCTAAGCAATTGAAAGCTCAATGCAATTACGCATCTACAAATTTAAGTCACTTAATTCTTTAGATGTAACTTCATTTACAAATTTAAGACACTTAATTCTTCATATATAACTTCATTTTACAAATTTATGACACTTAATTCTTAGGTATGTAACTTTATTTTACAAATTTAAGACACTTAATTATTCATATGTAACTTCATTTTCTACTATTAGAAAGTGTGTTGTCTTAAACATTTTAAGACTTCCTTTTATAGGAAGTCCTAAATGAATTATAAAGTAGTATAGATAGGGCATGTTTGGCTAAGCTTATTAACCGTAAGTTCATTTGGGCTTATTTTTTATAAGCTCCAATTTTACGGTTTATTTTGAGACTTGTCGGCTTATATAAACTTATAAAAGCCGACAAGTCTCAAATAAACTGTAAATTAGAGCTTATAAAAAATAAGCCGAAATGAAATTTCATAAGTACTCATAGAATCACATGTTACAATAATATAGTAAAATTTTCAAATATGATAAAAATCCGCTATAAAGGGTATATTGAACACCTTGATAGTAGTACTACCCATTTGCCGGATTTTTTTAGAATATATACCCTTAAACGTGAAAGACTCATTAAAAATGTTAATAAGTACTCATAGAATCACATGTTACAAGAATATAGTAAAATTTTCAAATATGGTAAAATCCACTATAAAGGGTATATTGAACACCTTTATAGTAGTACTACCCATTTACCGGATTTTTAGAATATATACCCTTAAGCGTGAAAACTCATTTAAAATGTTTATAAGTACTCATAGAATCACTTTATTACAAGAATATAGTAAAATTTTTAAATCTGGTAAAATCCGCTATAAAGGGTATATTGAACACCTTTAGAGTAGTACGACCCATTCTGGGACTTTTACGATTTTTAGAATATATAGTGTTTGGTGTTTGTGGTTTAAGGTTTAGCATTTCAACAATATTGACTTTTCGGTTTTCAAGTTTGTGTAAACTCTTTATAGATAGTTAAGATAATATTAAGATATGATGGCATTATAGTCCTAGTCAATAAGGCCGGGTTTTCAATGCACCAACTATTACCAAAACAATAATTGTACATTTGCATAACAGATTAATCAAGTTAAAGTTTATATGATGGGATCATATCCAAGGAAGTATAATATCTTCTCATAGGATGGTAATGGGTTTGCTCGATTTTGTGCAACATAAACATTCCACATGCCATTTAGTAAAACAAAACAAAAACCAATGCCACATTAACAAATTGCTTTATTTAGATTTTGTCCGTTGTCCTAAACAAGATTTTATTCTAGTGCACTCCAAAGAATTGAACATATTTTCATTTTAAGAAAATATATTATGCATAAATAACAATACAATTAGTTAAAGCTAGCGGTATGACTTGTTGTCCGTTCTTAGTCCACACTCTTTGTAAATGTCATTATCTAAATTGTAAAAAAAAAATGTCAATATTACACATAGCTAATCTAAAATGGGTAACACAAAAGCTCATTGGAAGATTAACAAAGTTGATCAAATATTACTTAGATACAACATTTAAGAAAGACAAAGCAAACACAAGTCTTACGTTCTTCTCATATCGGTCTCCTCCGAGGGGGATGAAGTTGTATAGAATCAAACAAAAGCATTTCAATCAACCATGAACTAAAGTAATAAAGGACATTAAGAAAAATAAAGATTACAAAGTTCTAACCTCAAGATCATCTTCAACATTTATCCTATTTTCATTTGCATTTCTATATAGACAATGGAGAACAAATGAGTAGTAGGCAATGGAGAATAAATAGTTTTTTTTTTTTTTTTTTTATATATATAGGCAATGGAGAACAAATGACAACTTTCAACATATGCACAAATCAATCCTATATTTACATTCATTCGTTTCATTCTTGACTCTTTTAATTCTTGCCATGTATATTCATTTACGTTATATTGGTTTCAATTTCTTTCAATTCTTGCCATGTATAGATTATTTTGTGTTCAATACTTACAGAATAAAAAAAAAATTCACCTTTTACATCTTGACTTTTTCACATTTCAATTACAATTACCTAATATATAATTTTTTTCACATTTCAACAATTCAACATTTCACTTGACATTTAAAAAGGTTTAAAAAAGCTTGACTTTCAATATTCAATTTTCAACTTTTCATTTTTCCTCTTTGACCATTTTTCCATTTTAGATAGTAAAGATTGTAGCCTACTCTAATGTTCAAGAAAAATAAGGTAGAAGAAATACACATTGAGTTACATGCAAACGTTTCGGTTCCAAAACAATTTATTTAACTAGCTATAATAATTTAAATCTCTTATATAGTAAGATTCCCGAAACAAATTGAGTTACGTGCAAACGTTTACTGTTTTACTTTTAGATTCGTTTTAAAGTTTTAGTCCATTTTAATGTTTTTGTCCGGTTTTTTACATTTAAAAATGGGCGGCGTAAAATGGGATGTAAACATAAAAACAGAGGAAAACTTAAAAAGCAGAAGAAAGCGTAAAAATGGGCGAAACCTAAAAAGCAGGCGAAACAAAAAGCATAAAAAGCGGACGAGCGGGAAAAAGCGGGCGGGAATGTAAAAGCGGGCCGGCGTAAGAGGACGGACAAAAGCGTAAAAGCGGTTTGGAATGTAAAGCGAGATGACGTAAGAGCCGGACGAAGGCGTAAAAAAGCAGTAAAGCGTAAAAAGCGGACGAGCGTTAGAAAAGGGCGAAGCGTAAAAATGGGCGATAACGTAAAAACAAGCGAAACTTAAAAACATGGCGAAAACTTTAAAAGCAGACGAAAACGTAAAAACGAGAACGGAAAATGTAAATAAACGAGCGGAAAATGTTAAAAAACAGACGCAAACTTAAAAAAAATGGACAAAAACGTGAAAAAACGGATTAAAAGGGATTAAAACGTACATAAAACGGATAAAACATATAAAAGACGAATAAAAACGTAAGAAAACGTAAACGTATAAAAACACATAAGTTCCAAAAAAAGGCTAAAAGAAAAACATTTGGGTATTATTTCACCACTGGACTACAAGTCCAGTGGTTGGGGCTTTGACTTTTTAGCCAACATACCAAGGTTTGATCGTAGCTTACCCCTCATTTTTAGTTTATTCAAAAAAGAATTAACGATGCAAAAAAGAATTAACCCAGCATTTGACATGGACACTGAAAAGTGTAAAACTTGCATGTTGACCAAGATAACCAAGAAACCTTTTCAAGGTGTTAGTCGTGAGACTAAGCTCTTGGAGGCGATACGATGACACTGTGTGACTTGCATCTACTCCTTCTTTGGGAATAAAGTACTTTGTGACATTTATTGATGATGCTTCTAGGTTCTGTTATGTTTATTTGTTACATACTAAGGATGAAGCATTAGATAAATTCAAAGTGTTTAAAAGCGAAGTTGAATTACAACTTGGGTCTTTGATCAAAAGATTAAGGAGGATAGGGGAGGTGAGTACATGGATACTACGTATTTTCGATCTGTTGGTATAATCCATGAAACGGCGCCCTTATACTCCTCGGCAAAATGGTATTTACGAAAGAAAGAGCAGTCTTGAAGGAGATAGTTAATTCATGTTGTCTATTCGGGGAGTGAGTCGAGGTTACGGGGTGAAGCTATATTAACGACTTGCTATTTATTAAATAGGGTTCCCAACAAAAGGAACAAGGTTACCCCTTATGAACTCGGACTAAAAGGAAACCCAACTTGAACTATCTCGAGGTTTGGGGTTGTAGAACATTGTAAGACTCCACGTCCAAAGTTGAAAACTTTGGGTGAAAGAACATTGATTGCATCTTTTTGGATATCTTTGAGCATTTAAAGGCTTTTAGGTTCTATGTCATTGAACCTAATGAATATATTCGATTAACTCCATAATTGAATCAAGGGATGCAAACTTTGATGAGCAGTTCTCATCGGTCCACTGAACAGTATGAGGATTCCTAATAGAACTCATAACAACTTTGGTGTATCGAGAGGTCCACGATGATGAACCATCGGTGGTCCCCGATGAGGTTGTGGTTCAACAACTGAACCTATGCTTAGAAAAAGCAAAGGGTTAGGACTCAAAGTCATTTGGACTGAGTTTCAATTGTATTTAGTTGAAGGAACAAGGGATGAGGTCTCGACCAATACTCTATTGCTTCATTGTTGAGGATGATCCCGAGACATTTGAAGAAGCAATGAAGTCCGGGATATTGCTTTACGGAAAGAAGCAATCAATGACGAGATGGATTCCATCATGGGGAACAACACTTGGGTGTTGGTTGATCTACCACAGTTGCAAACCTTTGGGCGCAAATGGATTTTCAAAGGAAAATGAAGGTAGATGGAACTATTGAAAAGTTCAAGGCAAGACTAGTTATTCGGGGCTTTAAACAAAAGTGGGGATAGACTATTTTGATACTTATGCCCTTGTGGCTCGTGTCGATTACCATAAGGCTAGCGATTGCTTTGGCATCTATTCACGTCGGTTATTCATCGGATGGATGTGAAAATGACTTTCTTGAATGGTGAATTGGAAGAGGAGGTTTACACGAACCAACCTCGGGGCTTCATCATATCGGCAATGAAAACAAGGTGTGTAAGGCGGTTAAGTCATTTTATGGACTTAGCGGGCACCTAACAATGGCATTAAAAGTTTGATGAAGTGGTTTTGTCTAGTGGTTATGTTCTTAACCAAGGCGACAAATGTGTATATAGCAAATATGATGAATGCGGCAAAGGTCATCATTTGTCTATATGTTGATGACATGTTGATCTTTGGCCTGACCAAAAGCGAGTTGACGACAAAGGAATTTTGTCATCAAGGTTCTCCATGAAAGACATGGGGAGGTGATGTTATCCTTGGTATAAGGATTAAACATGAAAGTAAAAGAATTTCTATCTCTCGGTCTCATTATATTGAGAAGGTCTTGAGGAAATTCAATTACTTTGATTGTACTCATGTGAGTACACCTATGGATACTTGTGAGCGATGCCTAATAATGGCAAAGCGTATCTCAACTTGGTATTCTAGGGTAATTGGGTGTGATGTATGCCATGACTTGTACAAGACGATATTGGTTTTGCGGTGGGAAAATTGAGCGGTATACTAGTAACCTAGTGCTCATCAACAGCAAGCGATTCGAAGGGTAATGAAGTATTTGAAGAGAACTATGGATTATAGTCTCATATCTGGTTACCCATCGATGTTGGAAGGATACTGCGATGCAAGTTGGATCGATAACTGCGAAGACAATTAGATCTACCGGTGGTTGGGTATTCCTACTTGGTGGAGGTGCAATTTCTTGGGCATCGAGAAGCAAACTTACATCACCGGTTCAACAATGGAATCTGAATTTGTGGCCTTAGGCACTCTTGGTAAAGAAAAGGCGAATGGTTGAAAAACTTGCTTCTTGAGATTCCATTGTGGCCTAAACCTATAGCACCTATTTCTATCCGTTGTGATAGTGCGACTACATTGGCTAAGGCTTATAGCGGATGTACAATGCTAAGTCTAGACACTTGGGTGTCGGTAGCATGATTAGTGAGCTTATCATGATAGGGGTGGTATCTATAGAGTTTGTTAGATCTCAGCGAACTTAGTGATCCTTGGCGAAGGGATTAGCTAGAGACTTAGTTATAAAGTGCGCTAAAGGGATGGGTTTAAGTCGACTTAGTCCTTTGAATGCTAGGACGCTGACTCCTCCTAAGGAAACTTGGGAGCTGAGTTCAATGTGGAAAATTTGAACATTCGGTGGGTGGAGCACATGTTTATTTACATCCCAAGGTTGTGCTCGGAACTTCTTTGAAAGGAGGATGAAGTCTTTATTTCTTAATGGTTAATTTTCTTTGAAAAAGTGCTTGCAGGAGCATGACTAAAGAGGAACCACCTATGTAAATGTTGAAGTTTTGCCTTGGTAGCTTTGGACTTTAAACTACAACATTTATGAATTTGGATATGGACACATAGCTTGTATAGTGTCGGGGCGATAAGTGTTTGAAAGCTTGTGTGTAGTTATCTTGGTATTCAAATGGGTTGAAGGGTTCAATTCTTAGAACACCACGATTCTCGAATATTTGAGCGTGTAATTACTAAGATGGAAATTCAATCCTTAGGACATTTTCATTTATGCACATGTTTTGCTTGATGTTTGTTTTCATGCAAAAAGTGAACTAAATTTGGGAGGATTGTTGGAAAATTTAGTGCACTTGTGGGATTAGTTCACACCTTGTAATGGGTTGGGAGTGCAGGTGTACACCCATAAGGTTCAAGAACACCACGACTCTACTAGTGGTTTGTATTGGTAGTGCTTGGTGAAAGTACTTTTGTGGTTACCGCGATTATCGGTGTTTCACTGACGCGAATTTCCTTTGGATCGGTGTTTCCGAAGTGGTGTTTCCCTGAAGTGGTGTTTCACTGAAGTTGTGTTTACTGAAGTTGTGGCGTTTCCTTTGAAGCGGTGTAACCGGCGATAAGCACTATGAAAAATGCGATGATAGTACGACATAGCGGCTTTGACCTATTCAGTGGCGGTTTACCTTGCATTATGACAATGTTTAATTGGTCATGTAACCACTAACGGCTATAATAGGGTTAATTATGAGGCTATTAAGGGGGCGATTAATACTCATAATTCTATTGACTAGCCAAGAGTATTTCTATAAATAGGAGATCATTTTATGCATGAATACAGAGAAATCGCTTGAAATCAAGCGAAGCATAAACACTTATTAGCGAAAGGGTTATAGAATTGTGCCTAATTCTCCAAGCGCATTTGGTCTTATCCCAAGTAGATATTCGTGATACCCGAGGCATTAGGGTCGAATAGTTTACTTTGGAAAGTGATAACACGATTTCAAGTGATATCCGGTAACCACTAGTGGTATACATTCTACTAACGACCTTTGTTTTATTTCTGCTGAGCAGGTTGAGCATATATCTTGAATTGATTATCTTACCACTGCTTCTTTGGGATGATACCCCAAGGGATTATTGCCAACACACTTTGCAAACTTCCATTCTCATTGATGGCTTCTTTGAGAAAAAAAATGTGTTACATAAGACTAGCGGTGATGAAAACTCTTATTGTATAACTTTTGGTTCTAAATCATTAAATATATATATATTTTTTAAATAGCAATTTATTTTCACACTCTATACCATCTATTTCACAATATATCTCACAAATACCTCTAGTGAGGCTTTGAACCCAGTTCTGCTAAAATTATGCCTTCTAAGTTCATATGGTGACTATGTTTGTGCAACGAGCTTTCAGTTTACTGGATCCAATCAAAACAAGACTTTGTCCGTATCAAAATTTTGGTCTCAAATCCGTCAAGGTTTCAAACTCGGTTTCTTTTCTTTGTTGGATTAGGCATAAGCAGTCATATACTAATATAAATTTTGTATCAGATTAAAGATAATATCAATGTATCCTCTGAGACTTACAAATGTTGTTTTGAGATCATACTTGTGTTGACGGTTGAAGGAGTACTTTTGTAATATTTTTATGTTGTCACATATCGAAATGATATTTGAAAGTATGTAGGATTTATTGGCATAATTTTAGAGGTCAAATATATATTCGGACCATTGATTAAAATTCATGGCTACTTTGTGTTATAAACCTGCTTTGCAGTTTAATTCTTTATAAATTAAACGACCATATTTCATTTTAAAAACCAAATTTATGTTTTGAACAGAATCTTATCGCAATCAATTGATATGGATTAAGAAACCGAACTGTAACGTGAGATCTCTTAAATTTGAAAACAACTACGGAGTATTAAATTTGCCATATCAACCTTCTCAAAAAAGGAATGCTTTACTTCATTTATGTCTTTATGACGGCTAACTAAACATCCTAGGGTTACTACTGTTATAATATGTGATAAAGATAAATGACTGAATGATTTGAATGTCCATTCCATGCAGAGAGGTAGCGTACATATAGGGTCTACATTGGGCTATTTAGAGTAAATAGATAATTGCCCACAAATCATGCTAATTAGACAACTAATATACAATTAATATACGGCTCATATTCGGACTTATCTATATTCAGTCTAACACTCCCCCGCAGTTTGAGCGGGAGGACACCGAACACTCAAACTGGAGCGAAATTCTTCAAATAAAGCCGAAGGCAATCCCTTGGTGAAGATATCCATGGCGATGCGCGAAGGTACATGAAGAACTACGGCGTGACTGTAGCCACAAATCCGAACAAAATGAATGTCAATCTCGATATGCTTAGTGCGTTGATGTTGAACCGGATTCGAGGACATATGAGGCGACAGCGTTATCACGGTAGACAAGTGTTGCGAAGAAAGCTGAGTGTGAAGTTCTACTAAGTAGATTCCAACCAACATGTTTCGACAGCGGCATTGGCAACCCGCGATATTACGCCTCGGCACTTTCGAGCGAGAAAGTGTCGGTTGGCGGCGGAGGACCATGAGAGCAAGTTGTTGCCAAGAAAAACCACGGTATCGGTAGAACCGGCCGGTAGTCGGGCAACCGCCCAATCGACATCGAAATATGCAACCAGTAGTGGAAGAAGAGTACAACGCATGACCCATAATCCAAAGTACCCCGAATATAGCGCAAGATCCGTTTGGTGAGAGAAATGAGGCTCTCTCGGATCATGCATATGAAGACACACTTCTTGCCTGACATAAGAAATATCGAGGCGAGTAAATGTTAAATCTGAAGTGACCTACAAGACTCGATATAAGGTGGGTCGAGACCAAGCGCCATCATCACCCAGTTTAGACTCGGTGTCAGCGGTCAGTGGGTGCAATCGACCATGTGAGCCGCACGGCGAGGATCTCGGTAGCATACTTACCGAGATAAAACATACCGGAAGTGTCACGAGTAACAGATATGCCCAAGAAATAATTTAGTGATCCCAAATCTGTCATAGAGAACTCTTTATGAAGAGCTGCAATGAGACGCTGTAGTAATCCATCAGAAGAGGCAGTCAGTACAATATCATCAACATACAATAAAAGATAAGCAGTGTCAGTCCCCTGATGATAGATAAATAATGAGGTGTCACAGCGACTATGAGTAAAGCCAATCCCAAGAGCATATGTAGCAAAACGATGAAACCAAGCCCGAGGAGCTTGTTTCAACCCATACAAAGATCTGTGAAGTAAACATACATAATCAGGGTGCTCAGTATCACGAAAACCAGGTGGCTGATGCATGTAAGCGATCTCGGATAAATCCCGTGTAAAATGCATTCTTTACATCGGTGGTGAGCAGGCCAATGTCTGAAGCGACTAAACTAAAACGATGCGTATAGTGCGGGTTTAACAAGCGGGCTAAAGGTCTCATCAACATCAATCCTACTGTCTGAGTGCTACCATTCGCAACAAGTCGAGCCTTATAGCGGCGAAAGTCTTAGTCGACCAATACTTGTGTGAAATAACCACATCTGACGAACAATGTTGATGTTCGCGGGCGAGTACAAGAGTCGAAGTTTTGTTTTAATAAGAGCATTAAATTCATCATACATAGCATTTAACCAATGAGGGTCATGAAAGGCAGCGCTATAGGAACGGGGTAATGGGGAAACAGGGGTCACATGACAAGCATAACGAGGATTGGGACGAGTAGTCCCGACACGAGAACGTGTAACCATGGGATGAACAGATGTCGTAGACTGGGTAGGGTGAGAAATCTGGGGAGGTTCTTGAGTTACGGAACCGGGGTGGGTGGGGTGCGGAGATGCCACAACGGGAGAAGGTGGAGGGTTTAGAGGAGATGATGTGGGTGATGTAGGTGAATTTGTGGGTGTAGGTGTGGGCAATGTTGGTTGAGGAGAAGGTGGAGGGTTTAGAGGAGGTGAAGTGGGTGATGTAGGTGAAGTTGTTGGTGTAGGTGTGAGCGTTGTTGGTTGTGGTGGGGGAGTTGGGGTGAGTTTAATGATGTTAGAAATGATGTTGGGCGAGTCATCTAAGAATTCGTAGGATGGTTGTACAGTGGATGTGGTGGAGCCAAAGGGAAAAACGGTCTCATCAAAAGTGACATGGCGGGAGATAATAATTTTGTTTGTGTTAAGGTCTAAGCAGCGATATCCACGATGATTGGTGGCATGGCCCAAAAATAGGGAGGGTGTGGCGCGTGGGCCGAGTTTGTGGTTGGTATCAACATGAGGATAACAAAGGCATCCAAAGGCAGCGTAAAATACGGTGGTCGGTGAAGTGCGAAACATCGTGTAAAGAGTGCGTCTTTATCAATAGCTCGGGATGGTAGTATATTTAAAGGTAGGCGGCCATGTTGAGAGCTTCAACCCGATAATTTGGGGTAGATGGGCTTGAAAAAGTAAGGTGCGGATAAGGTTGTTAATGTATGCGAATCATCGTTCGGATTTTCCGTTTTGTTGTGAGGTCTGCGGGGACATGAGAAGCAGCGGATCCCATTGTCGTTAAATAGTTTATGAAAGGTGTGGTTGTCAAATTCACCACCATGGTCTGTGAAAAGATTTGATTTCTTTGTTAAATTGAGTTCGACAAAGTGCGAAATAGAGTAAATTTGATCAAAGCATCGGTTTGTTAACCAGCGGATAAACCATATAAAGCGAGAATAGTGATCTAGAAAAAGAACATAATATTTGAAACCCGGAAAGACTAGGGATGGGAGGGTCCATAAGTCAGGAGTGAACAATATCAAAAGCAGTTTTCAACTAAAGTAGATGAATTATCAAATGGAAGTTTCACATGTTTGCCAAGGTGACAAGCATGACAAAGCAGGGAGATTTCTCTTTATTACATGAAATTGAATTATTTGAAATAACACGGCGTAACACTTCACTTCTGGGTGACCAAGGCGTTGGTGCCACGATATCTTGACTTGTGAGGAAGGCTTGAGGGTGGAGAGGCTTGGTGACGGGGATAGAGGTGTGAGTGCTATCGCAGTGGGGCGACACAGCAGTCGAAAATCCTTAATGAGAGAAAAACCAAAGGTCAAATTCAACGGTGCAATAATTTTCCGCAGACAAATTGACGTCTGAAATTAAGTTTTTAACAATGTGAGGAGTGATAAGGACATTTTTAAGTGAAGAGGGTCGAAATGGGGTTGGTATAATGCTATGGCGGTGGTGGCCAGAATAGTGTGCAGTCACCATGGCACAGATGAATAAATGCTCGAATTAAATCTGATGCCTTAGATTATTGACCGAGTCATTTAGGTGAGAAAGGCTTTTGTATCCATATTCCGATTACCGGAGTGGGTTCATGGAGGTGGTAGTAGCAAAAGCATGAGGTAGAATCGTCTCTTGACCAAACCGCTCTAAATTACCCGGGAGTAGGCGGCTGTCCGCTTGGTGAGGTCAAGAATACCAGTGGTTACGAGCCAAGGGCATGTGGTTGGGCTGTGATTGACACATTGAATCTTGGCCGGGTGAATGAGCTGTTGAGCAAGTGAGGATTGACCCGGTTGAAGTACGTGGTAAGTAGGCGGCACGCCATCTGGCGATGAGGTTCATGGGTGCGATGTTGAGCGGTGGCGGGTTGGGGTTAAATAAGCTTCTTGAGCCGGATGAGAGGCGGTGGGGTTCAAAGATTGTTGCATGACCTGTTGAGGTTACAGGCGGTGAGGCGGATGGTCCATAAGCTGGGTTCGAGTCAAATCTGGTGGGAGGTATAATAGGCAGTAGGTACCTTAGGTGTTTGTGTAATGGATGGGGGACCAATAGTAGGTGCACTGCAACCAAGTTTAGCCAAAAGTAATTGTAGGTTTTGCATATGCGAGGCGTTCTTGTGTTGGGCGTGCTGTTGTTGATTACTACCATGCACACGTTGTGCAAAAGCGACCACGATGCTCAAAGCGGCAATATCCTTTGAGAAAATTGTTACAAGGTTTGTGTACTTTATCCATGGAGGTGAAAGAAGCGGCGAGTATTAGACCGGTGTTTGCCAATAAAGCCATAGGGGATGAAGGCGGCGAGAGTCGGTCAAAGGGTCTTGAGGCGAGCCTTGTGCGCATTTCCTCCAAGTGGTAAGCATAGACGGACCGTTTGAGATCGGGAAAAAGGATCCGATGGGCGATGATGGTGGCCACATTGTCATATCTTGAGGGCAAGCCTTCTAGGGCGAAGGTAACAATATCATCATTGTCCAATGTCGAGCCAAGGCTATTTAAAACCGTGGCTATGGACTCGATCTTTCGAAAATAAGCATCGATCCCCATGTCACCAAGCTTTAGGGAGCGTAACTCCGCTTTCAAGGCAATAGAACGAGTGCGTTTGTTGTCGGAAAAAATGGTAGCGAGGGTATCCCATGCGTCTTTAGCCATCTTAGGGTTTTCAACAACCAAACGTTGTTGAAGGGTTTTAGAAACGGTGACAAATATCCATGAAAGAAGAATGGAGTCAATCTTCAACCATTCGGCATCATGGGGTGTTGTGGTATTGGTGGATGTATCCGTTGCATTTTTGGATTCGATGTGATCCAAGAGTTGGTTACCGCGACAAAAATGAGTGAAAAAGTATACCCAAGATGAATAATTCATTTCATCCATATCGAGTTTGACGGGAATGATGTTGGTGAGGTTTGTTATTGCCATTAATTTGTCGGATAGGAGGATGGTGGGAGGCGGAGGGGGATCAGTGAGAGTCATTTGAGAGGAGAGAAATATAGAGGGTTGAGGAGATGAGTGATCGAGAGGGAGAAGGTTTAGAGTTAGCTGAGATGTATTGAGTAGCAGTGGATGAAGGAGGTGAGATTGAAGATTGAGAGAGGGAATGAGAGGCAGCAGAATGATGAATTTTAGAGATAGGTTATGGATCGGTTATTTGGCTTTGATACCATGTTATAATATGTGATAAAGATAAATGACTGAATGATTTGAATGTCCATTCCATGCAGAGAGGTAGCGTACATATAGGGTCTACATTGGGCTATTTAGAGTAAATAGATAATTGCCCACAAATCATGCTAATTAGACAACTAATATACAATTAATATACAGCTCATATTCGGACTTATCTATATTCAGTCTAACAACTACCGCCGTTTATCGAGGTCTCAATTAATAGCTTATAGCATTTCTCCTTTCGACTTTCCAACAACGGCATGTATCGGACTCTATACATCGTGTTACTACTTAGCAGTCATCTAATTTTAATAAACAATCAATAGCCCTTGGTATGTCGCTTGCTTTGGTCAAAGATAGGAGGCACCCATTCTCCCAAATTCTGAGGTCATTTGCCTCCTCAACATGGTTCCCTCAAGCACCTTAGTATACTATATATACTTGTTCACATGGGTTCGATAAAATAATAATAATCTCCATAAAGTCTGTATTTATTGTCGTATTTCTTTTTATGGATATACCGAATTAATTATAAAACTTTCTTATTTTAGTAAAAGCTAGATAATATAATGAGGAATATTAGTTTGGTGGTTGAGAGTTATAGTGGCGCTTTTATTAATATTTGTCTTAACATCTCACAGCGATAATTTTGAGACGGAGGGAGAACAAAGTCACAGTTAAAAAACAAAACAAAAAGATTGTTTAACACTCGTCATATGACTAAGTTGACAATTTTGAGAAAATTATGTACGTCATTTTTATTTTTTGGGCATTTACATATTTTATTTTTATTTTTGCTTTTGGAAAAATGGAAGCTCTCTGATTGCCTTGTTCGAGATGGAGGATAGCTATTATTGCATTGTTCATGGCTTAATAGTTTTGTTCTGCTTTTTGTGTTTATTTTGTAAGACTAGGCTGTTTGTATTGCGAGTTTAGGTTTGTCTTTCTCTCTAGTTGTTGGTTCAAAGCTCTATAGGCGCGTTCGAGACTAGTAAATGTGGCTTGTACATTTCCTTCTTGATCATATTTTTGAGTAAATATTTTACCAGGAAAGAATCCTTTACCAACCAACCAAAAAAAAAAAAAACTTCAATATTTACATATACATAAACTTTGCTTTAATAACGTTTATCTTAATGCATTTAAAGCTAGTATTTTGAGAACTATGTAATTATTAAAGTTTTATTGGGGATATATGTAATTATCGTTTTAGCGCTAGAAAGGGTGGAGTATTCCCACAAGAATAAGGAATGGAATAAAAAGAAGGTCCTTGGTAGGGGTGACTTCGATCTTTCGCTTAGTCCTTGGTCCTTTCCTCGACCCACACCCACCAGCCCGACTACATAATTATTTACCATATTTACAAAATTATATTAACTTTTACGTAAAAGTTATAAAATATGATGTATTTTTAAATTTTGCAGACTTGAAACGTTCTTTTTATTATCTTCTTGTTAAGCGTCTTTCAAAAATTATTGAAACACTTATATGCGGGGCCGGGTAATGTAGTCATTTAGTTATTATTTTAATATAAGCGATCGTATTTGTGAAGTCAAAGCAAAATTTAAAAATCGTTGATGAAATAAGGTAATAAAAAGTAAATGTTCAGTCGATAAAATTGAAAATAAGTTGTTATTTTATAACTTTAACTACAAAACTTTAAAATTTGTATTTTGTTTATAAACTCTATTAGATATGATAGATTCTTAAGTATACATAAGATAATTCTGTAAAGATTTTGGGGTCAAAAGCATCGATCAAGCCGATCACCACTAAGATTTCATTTATTAATTTTCACATAATTATGTGTACCTTTTAGCAGTGGTTACAGGCGTCATTTATGGTGACACTATTAAAAGGTTTATAAAATTCTAGCGTCTTATAATGACATTAATTAATAAAAGCTTTTATATTATGAACATATTCCTACTATGGAATAAAGCTTTTGAGGTTTGTAAATTGTTGACATTAATTCATAATCGTTTCTTGGGCATATAGAAATCACCAAGCACATAACCATACACTGGGCATGAAATGGTTCTGTTATGATACAAAATTCTTGAGGCACTCTTCATAAGTTTTTAGGCACTATTTTAAACATTCGTAGTGGATCTCTAATGATAGTATACAAGTAACATTAAATTAAATAGGTCTAGTGATAGGAAGTCAAAAATTCAAAATTCTACTAGATAAAAAATAGAAATGGCTAAAGGAAATCTAAAAGCGATCACGAAAATAATCAATCTAAAATCGCATACATGAAAAACCAAAACTCATAAGTAGTGGTTATTGCATTTATTATTGTCGAGTTAGCTTCACGACTTTTTTTTTCACCACCTAACACTACATGAGACTAGTGTAATAAGATCATAAATTTCACCAAATACAAATAACTCGATTAAACACAAAACAAACCGCATTAAAAAGTGGTCATATGGATGTGAAAGCGACTTTCTTGAATGGTGAATTGGAAGAGGAGATTTACATGAACCAACCTCGGGGCTTCATCGTGCTTGGCAATGAAACAAGGTGTATAAGCGAGTTAAGTCTCTTTATGGACTTAAGCGGGCACCTAACAATAGCATCAAAAGTTTGATGAAGTGGTTTTGTCTATTGGTTATGTTCTTAACCAAGGCGACAAATGTGTATATAGCAAATTTGATGAATCACGGTAAAGGAGTCATCATTTGTCTATATGTTGATGACATGTTGATCTTTGGCGACAAAAGCAGGTTGACTGACAAAGATTTTTGTCATCAAGGTTCTCCATGAAAGACATGGGGAGGCGATGTTATCCTTGGTATAAGGATTAAACATGAAAGTAAAAGAATTTCTATCTCTCGATCTCATTATATTGAGAAGGTCTTGAGAAATTCAATTACTTTGATTGTACTCTGTGAGTACACCTATGGATACTGAGGCGATGCCTAATAATGGCAAAGCGTATCTCAACAGTATTCTAGGGTAATTGGTGCTTGATGTATGCGACTTGTACAAGACACGATATTGGTTTTGTAGTGGGAAAATTGAGCGGTATACTAGTAACCTAGTGCTCGTCAGCGAGCGAGTTCAAAGAGTCTTGAAGTATTTGAAGAGAACTATGGATTATAGTCTCTCGTATAATGGTTACCCATCGGTGTTGGAAGGATACACTAATGTAAGTTGGATCGATGCTTGAAGACAATTAAATATACCGGTGGTGGGTATTCTACTTGGTGGAGGTGCAATTTCTTGAGCATCGAAGCAAACTTGCATCACCGATTCAACAATGGAATCTGATTTGTGGCCTTATTGCTGCTTGGTAAAGGTGAATTGTTGAAAACTTGCTTCTTGAGATTCCATTGTGGCCTAAACCTATAGCACTATTTCTATCCGTTGTGATAGTGCGACTACATTGGCTAAGGCTTATAGCCGGATGTACAATGGTAAGTCTAGACACTTAGGTGTCGGGCATAGCATGATTCATGAGCTTATCATGAATGGGGTGGTATATGTAGAGTTTGTTAGATCTCATGAACTTAGGCGATCACTGGCGAAGGGATTAGCTAGAGACTTAGTTATAAAGTACGCTAAAGGGATGGGTTTAAGTCGACAGTCATTGAATGCTAGGACACCTGACTCCTCCTAAGGAAACTTGGGGCTGAGTTCAATGTTGAAAGGCGAACATTCGATGGTGGAGCACATGTTTTATTTACATCCCAAGGTTGTGCTCGGAACTTTCTTTGAAAGGAGGATGAAGTCTTTACTTCTTAATGGTTAATTTTCTTTAGCGTGCTTGCCGGAGCATGACTAAAGAGGAACCACCTATGTAAATGTTGAAGTTTTGCCGCTTGGTAGCTTTGGACTTTAACCTACAACATATATGAATTTGGATATGGACACATGGCTTGTATAGTGTCGGGGAGGTGATAAGTGTTTGAAAGCTTGTGTGTAGTTATCTTCGTATTCAAATGGGTTGAAGGGTTCAATTCTTAGAACACCAGATTCTTGAATATTTGAGCGATGTAATTACTAAGATGAAATTCAATCCTCGGGACATTTTCATTTATGCACATGTTTTGCTTGATGTTTGTTTTCATGCAAAGTGAACTAAATTTGGGGACATTTTCATTTATACACACCTTGTAATGGGTTGGGAGTGCAGAATGTACACCCATAAGGTCCATGAACCACGACTACACTAGTGGTTTGTATTGGTAGTGCTTGGTGAAATCTTGTTGTGGTTACCTTGATTATCAGTGTTTCCTTTGAGCGAATTTCCCGGATCGGTGTTTCCCTTTGAAGTGGTGTTTCCAGTGGTGTTTCTTGAAGTTGTGTTTACTTTGAGGCGTGGCGTTTCCTGCAGGCGGTGTAACCAGCGATAGCACTAAATGCGATGATGATGATCGACATGTGGCTTTGACCTATTCAAGTGGCGGTTTACAACGCATTATGACCATGTTTAATTGGTCATGTAACCATATGACTATAATAGGGATAATTATGAGGCTATTAAGGGGCGATTAATACTCATAATTCTATTGACTAGCAAAGTATTTCCTATAAATAGAGATCATTTTTGCATGAATACCGAGAATCGCTTGAAATCAAGCGAAAGCATAAACACTTATTAGCGAAAGGGTTATAGAATTGTGCCTAATTCTCCAGCTGCATTTGGTCTTATCCCAGTAGATATTCGTGATACCCGGGCATTAGGGTCGAATAGTTTCGTTGGAAAGTGATAACACGATTCAAGTGATGTCCGGTAACCACTGGTGGTATCTGTTCTAACGACATTTGTTTTATTTCTTTGAGCAGTTGAGCATATCTCTTGAATTGATTATCTTACCTACTTGCTAGGGGCGATACCCCAGGAGGTATAGTAACACACTTTGCAAACTTCCATTCTCATTGATGGCTTCTTGAGAAAAAAAATGTGTTACATAAGACTAGCGATGAAAACTCTTATTGTATAACTTTTGGTTCTAAATCGGCTAAATTATTTATTTTTTAATTAGCAATTTATTTTCACACCCTATACCATCTATTTCACAATATATCTCACAAATACCTCTAGTGAGGCTTTGAACCCAGTTCTGCTAAAATTATGCCTTCTAAGTTCATATGGTGACTATGTTTGTGCAACGAGCTTTCAGTTTACTGGATCCAATCAAAACAAGACTTGACCTATATCAAAATTTTGGTCTCAAATCCGTTAAGGTTTCAAACTCAGCCTCTTTTAATGTTGGATTAGGTCGCAAAACAGTCATATACTAATATAAATTTTTGTATCTGAATTAAAGATAATATCAATGTATCCTACAGACTTGCAAATGTTGTTTTGAGATCATACTTGTGTTGACGGTTGAAGGAGTAATTTTGTAATATTTTTATGTTGTCACATATCGAAATGATATTTGAAAGTATGGGATTTATTGGCATAATTTTAGAGGTCAAATATATATTCGAAACACTGATGAAAATTCATGAGTACTTTGTGTTATAAACCTGCTTTGCAGGTTAATTCTTTATAAATTAAATGACCATATTTCATTTTAAAAACAAAATTTATGTTTTGAACATAATCTTATCGCAATCAATTGAAATGATACGAACTGAATGAACTAATGGATTAAGAAACCGAACTGTAACGTGAGATCTCTTAAATTTGAAAACAACTATTAAATTTGCCACGTCAACCTTCTCAAAAAAGGAATGCTTTACTTCATTTATGTCTTTATGACGGCTAACTAAACATCCTAAAGTTACTACCGCCGTTTATCGAGGTCTCAGTTAATAGCTTATAGCACTTCTCCTTTCGACTTTCCAACACTGGCATGTATAAGACTCTATACATCGTGTTACTACTTAGCAGAGTCATCTAATTTTAATAAACAATCACTAGCCCTTGGTATGTGCCGCTAGCCTGATCAAAAGATAGGAGAGCACCCATTCTCCCAAATTTACGGAGTCATTTTGCCTCCTTCAACATGGTTCCCTCAAGCACCTTAGTATACTATACTTGTTCACATGTCGGTTTAGTAAAAATAATAATAATAACAAAGTACGGTTAAAAAAACAAAACAAAAAAGATTGTTTAACACTCGTCATATGACTAAGTTGACAATTTTGAGAAAATTATGTATGTCATTTTTATTTTTGGGGCATTTACATCTATCATTTTTATTTTTGCTTTTGGAAAATTGGAAGCTCCCTGATTGCCTTGTTCGAGATGGAGGATAGCTATTATTGCATTGTTCATGGCATAATAGTTTTGTTCTGCTTTTTATGTTTATTTTTGTAAGACTAGGTTGTTTGTATTGCGAGTTTGGGTTTGTCTTTCTCGCTAGTTGTTGGTTCAAAGAACTATAGGTGCGTTCGAGACTAGTAAATGTGGCACTTGGCCACATTTCCTGTACTGAATATATTTTTTGAGTAAGTATTTTATCGGGAAAAGAATCCTTTTATCCCAAAAAAAAAAAGAAAAAATAAAAAACCTTTAATATTTACATATACTTAAATTTTGCTTTAATAGCATTGTATATTATGATTGTATTTTAATAATTATACAATTATTAAAGTTTTATTGAGGATATATGTAATTCTCATTTTGCCACTAGAAAGGGTGGAGTATTCCCACAAGAATAAGGAATGGAATAAAAAGAATGTCCTTGGTCCTTTCCATCGACCCACACCGTGCAGCCCAACTACATAATTATTTACCATTTACAAAACTATATTAACTTTTTGGTACAAATTTTAGGTTTTGTTAACCACAACTTTTGCGGTTATGATTAAGTCTTGAGTTATCTTATTTAGACCTACAACGCAAACGTAAATATATACCTAATGCATAAATCACTTGTATAATTACATTAAGTACTCTCTCTCTAAATATTCACCAATCAATTTTTTAAATCAACCAATCAAATCATTATGTTCATTTGTAAGCATGATTAGTACGTACACCAATCATTTTTCTTAAGTTTTATCATAGGTATAAAATAGCAATTAATGAATTGATTATTTCCATATTTAATGAATATAATTATGGAATCTCTTGTCATACATGAAATATTTGATGTTAATTAATTATTGATTTTTCAAATTTTCCCGACTTAAAACATTTACTTTTTTATTATCTTACTTCACCAACGTATTTTCAAAAATTGTTCCGACTTCACTCATATGCCGAGGCCGGGTAATATAGTCACTTTAGTTATTATTTTAATATAAACCGATCATATTTGTGAAGTCAAAACAAAATTTAAAAGTACGTTGATGAAATAAGGTAATAAAAAAAAAAGTAAGTGTTTCAAGTCGATAAAAATTGAAAAATAAGTTGTTATTTTATAACTTTTAAGCTACAAAACTTTAAAATTTGTATTTTGTTTATAAACTCTATTAGATATGATAGATTCTTAAGTATATACGCATAAGATAATTTTGTAAAGATTTTGGGGTCAAAAGCATCCCGATCAGCCGATTACCACTAAGATTTCATTTATTAATTTTCACATAATTATGTGTACCTTTTAACGGTGGTCTAATGATAGTATACAAGTAACATTAAATTAAATAGGTCTAGTGATAGGAAGTCAAAAAATTCAAAATTCTACTAGAAAAAAATCTGAAATGGCTAAAAGGAAATCTAAAAGCGATCACAAAAATAATCAATCTAAAAGCGCATACATGAAAAAACAAAACTCATAAGTAGTGGTTATTGCATTTATTATTGTCAAGTTAGCTTCACACCAGCTTCTTTTTTTTCACCACCTAACACCACATGAGACGAGTGTAATAAGATCATAAATTTCACCAAATACAAATAACTCGCTTAAACACAAACAAACCGCATTAAAAAATTCGGTCATATGCGCGATCAATTACGGTTGACAACGCAGAGTGATAAAAGAGAAGGCGTCCTAAGCCCTCTTTCACATGTTGTGTATGTAGCCACTTAAAACAAGGACGCATGCTTGGCGAATCAAGAGTTGTTTGATTTGATAAAGCGCTAGTTGGTAAAATATATAGTGAGTATCGGGTCAAACCCGACCGAAAAAGGAAAAATTCAAACCAAAGCCGAACAAAGTTAATCGTTTCGGTTCGGTTTTAGTCGGTTTTCGACCCAACCAAAACTGAAAATCGGTAAAACCTAAACCGAGAACCGAACCGAAATTACTCGGTTTTGATGACCCTAGTAAAATATTGTTGATTCAAAAGTAACAAAGAATAGCTAGTGAGTGTGTAACAAAAATAGAATGCCAAATGGTGACGTGTCCTAACTGTTTCATCCAACACGCCTAAAGTGCGTGCATGCGAGTTAACCCAAATATAACTTAACCACGGTTAACCCTATAAATATAAATATTCCTTCTTCTTCCTTCCATTGATCACTCTCAATCAAAAAATCAAAACACAAAATGAAGAAGAAGGTAACACATTCTCTTTTGTTCACACATTTTAGTATAAAATTTTAACTCAATCACTTTTATTCTTTTACAGGCATATGATGCACGCAACAAAGTGAAGGAATCGCCTGCTCGAAAACAGAAGAAATCAGCTGTTCGTAGTCATTTTATTTAATTTTAGATGATTTTGCTCATACATATTTTGCGAATTGTGATGTGACGTCATCCTTTCTACTATCCAGTTGCGAACCGCTTGTCGATATCATAAACGTGACGTTTTGATTTTATTTTGAAATTAATTTTTACAAACTCGATCGTGTTGATTTTATTTATGTTGAAGAATTATGTGCTGATTTATGAACTTGATCATCATCATATGTCTTGTAAAAAATTCGGATGACGTCACTTAATTATGTTCGTTTGATGTTGTTACTATCCAGTTGCGAACCGCTTGTCGATATCATAAACGTGACGTTTTATCATCGATTTGATTTTGAAATTAATTTTTACAAACTCGATCGAGTTGATTTTTATTTATGTTGAAGAATTATTTGCTGATTTATGATGATCATCGAGGAGTATTTTTGTTGACATATATAATGATCCTGTTATAAAATTCGGATGACGTCACTTCGTTTGATGATAGATGATGTTATTATCACTAGTTGATTGTGTTAGCGTTAGTGCTGCTAAACTACTGTATTTAATTATGTGTTATATGTGTTTGATGTTTGTTTATTTTCACACATGCACACACATTTTATTTATTACGGACTATAAAATTTTAACTCAATCGATTTTATTCTTTCTTTTACAGGGACGACGAGACAAAGTGAAGGAATCACCTGCTACGATTCGAAAACTGAAGAAATCACTGCTCGCCTTTTTATACTCATTTTAAATGAATTTGTTCATACATATTATGTCATCACGTCACCTATCATCGATCGATAAACGCGATGACGTCATCAATTTAGTTATGTTTAAGGATTAATTGAATTTGTTGTTATTATGAAACGAAGAAGATTTGTGTGTTGTTTTAAATTCGATGACGTCACCTTATGACGATTTTTTTTTTTAAATTTTAATTCTAGGTGTTACAGTACAGATCCTACCTGATAAAATCTTGTTGAATTACAGTAGTTTATGTTGTTACTTGTTTTGTGAATAGTGTTGTCGAGCTGTCACTTGATTATTAAGCTTCATCTGTTAGCGTTTGTCTTAAACTCTTTATACATTGCTGATTGATTTTAGTAATACCTTATGTGATTTAAGTTTTTGATACTACGTATATATCCCTCTGTTTGTTAATTAATATAATGTTGGATTAAACTTTATAGGTTTCGTTTTTGTCGAATTGATAAACTTGTGATTCTATGTTTTTGACATTTCGATGACGTCACTTATCATGATTAATTGATTTTAGGTGTTACACTTATATTCTAGGTGATCAAATCGTTTTGAATTAGTTTATGTAATTGTAACGCATTTCAAACACGATAGCTTGATTGTGTTACTTGATCTGTTAGCGTTAGTGTTAAACTATTTAGGCTTCTTTATTGTCGATTAAACTTAGGTTTGTGTTTTATAGCTATATGTGTTTGTTATTTACGTCTTATTTCTGGTAAACTTTTGATTAAGGCACTATAAGTCTGTTGATGTGCAGAATCAGTTGATAAAAATTTGCTTGCCTTTTCAAAACTTGATTTTATTTTCACTGGTTTTAACCTTGATTGTGTTACTTGATGTTATGCTATAACGAAGTTTAAACCGACACGTTATTCTTTTGATGCAGAAAAAAGTGTATCCGAGAGAAGAGCATTTTGTGTATGTTCGCAACATAGCTAAAACTGTTACTGAGGACTATGTACGTTCTCAACTACATTTATGAGTAGTTGTTGATTTTATATGTGTTATGTTTTGCTTAAACAATTGCATATATATATATATATATTTTTTTTTTTGTATTTGCAGCTTAAGATTGTTTTCGCTAAATGTGGAGGTAAAGACGCTGTTATCATTCTAAAAACGTGAACCTGGGTATATCCATTGTCTTTTCTACTATGCTGTTTTTGTTTATGTGAAATGTGTAATTATATTATACTTTTATTTTCAGGTATGCATTTGTTTACTTCAAGATTCGAGAGTCTCTGAAATGGGCTTTAAGAATGGATACAGCGGTGATTAGGGAGAAAGCATCAGGGTTATGATGGGAGATCCAAGTAAGCGCAAGTTTTTGGGAGTGATAGCAAAGCTTCAGGCAGCAATGCTGGGAGGCATCCTTATTAGGTACTGTACTATTTACACATAACTACACCACAAATATGTTTCAATTGATTGTGTCTTGATCATATATGGTAGTGAAATTCTTGTATGTTATAAGACCAAATGGAATCATAGAGATTTGTGATAGGCTCAAACACCCATTAGATACACATAAATATCCAAATGTGTCTCATATAGGACTATGTAAAATGCTGCTGTAAGATTAAAGAATCTGTAGGTGATATCCTAATGACGTGTTACTAGGAAAAGCTCCTGAAAGCCTCAAGTATGCATGCTTTATTTTTTACTGTCTAGTGAATTGCAGTCCTGCTTGCTATTGAGTGTTACTTTCTTTTGCATAATGCGGTTAGAAGCTGTATCTCGATCCTTATTATCTTTATGTGCACATAAACTCTGTTTGCAGGAGACAACTTTCTGAGGAATTGGGCGCAAAGCGTCTGATAATGGATGCACTTGAGAATTGCCACTGTTTTCACCAATTCAGGATAGATTTCTAAAAACTGTGATACTACCAGTTTTGGTATATAATAGCTTTGACAACTACGTTGTTTTCTTTCTTTCTTTAAATGACTTTGTGAACGCCACCTTGATTCTGTGTGCAAATAATACCTGTGTAAGTTTGAACGCTGCCTTAAATGACTTTGTGAAAGCTGCCTTGTTATTTGCTGGGATTCTGTATGACTTTGTGAACACTGCTATTTGTGTTTCAAAGTCAACTTTGCTTGTTTTTTTTTTGACTTAAGTCATGTGGAGGACCTTAATTTTGGATTATAAGATATATTTACAGAGCACTCCTCCATCGCACTCTGCCCTCTCGAGGTATCAAATTGGGCAGGTTGGGTTATGGGTCAAAGTGGGAGTTTTTTGAATAAGCTAAAACAGGTCGGCTCAGGTTGGGCTAACCCGCACACACTTCCTTTTCTTTTGTTTGTTTAACTTTACGTTCAACTAATGATTTAGGAGATATATGCATTTTGATATTAGTTGACAAAATGTCAAAATTTATAGGCCCGTATCCAATCTAACCCATTCGTATAACTTTACCATACAACACATTATAGGTAAAGTGCTTTTCACTCTGAAAGTTTGTAGTACTAGCACTAAATGGTTCAGACTAGCATATATGTTAGTCCCTTAGGAGCTCAATAGGTTCTTATAACCAATGAAAGTATATTTTGGCATAGAACCGCAGGTGTTCTAACCTGCCTGTAGAAGAAACTAGCAATACAGCTGGAAGGATAATGGTTTAGTGTTGACAATGTCAACCCATTTGCATATGTAAATGTGTCATATCAGTGAAATGTTCCCAAAATGGAAATGGGTCAAACAGATGGAAAGGAGCCTGAAAGTGCGTTTATGATGCATAAATGACATAAGTTATGTGTTTTCAGATAGTCGAGCTAGACCTGTTAGTCATAACATGTGTTTGCCGTAAACAATAACAAAAATGAGAAAATATAGATAGAATTCACTCAACAAAGTCCCAGTTGCTATAAAAAAATCTTAATTAAGATCCAATATTAAGTTCAAAAGTTAAAACTATTATCAGCCACATATGTTGATTGTGCTTATAAAGATGATCCAAAATTCTTTGAAGTCATCTTACAAAAAGCGTATATAGTCTAAGTAAACATTTTCAATTATTTTACTCGTTTATATAGAAAGGTAAAATTTAAAGATAGAGTGACAAAATTATTAGCCCTAAGGAACCTGATTGACACAAAGGTGACACTGTTTGGACTCACGGCGACGCAAAAGCCAACTTTTGTCCCCGGGTGATGTATTTTGCCAAGTTTAGGACCAACGGTGTATTTTACTCTTAAGTTTATACTTTTCACCTTTTGTTTTTTCCTAGAAGATTAATAAACTCATTTTTTTTGCGCGCATATTCTCAAGAATCTTTCTTTTCCACACTAAAAAACAACAAGCCTGACTTAAACCCCTCTTTCAATTTGCTCTTTCCAATTCTTATGAATCAAATCAGCACCTAAAGGTATCTTTTTACTCTAGTTGTGGTTGCCTAAATAATGCTGGTGATTTATATACCAAATACTTTAAGAAAAAAACTTAACAATGTCTGCTTCGAATTTGAAATTAAATGAAACGTGACGAGGAGCCATTTAACCTACAATATCAGTCTTGTAATGTCAATAACTTCTGAAAAATCTCATCAATGACCTCCCCTGTTAAAACTTTCCAATGAGGTCATAACGGTAGGGCCTTGAATAATTTTCAAATGGAGTTTCCGGGAAGAAGATTGTTGGTGCCCCTCTATGCATACCTCGTTGAGGCTGCATCTTCACTTGCTGTTGGTGGACGTTCGATGAGGCACGGAGGAACATAATTTCTCTCTAGTGAGTACCTAAAAAGCTATGTTTGGCTGGAGCAATTGAGGGTTGATCATCAAATCCCTACTTCCAACTTAATAACTTTAGATGCCAAAATAACTGTATTATCCATATGAATGAAATATTTCGCCTCAAAGTGAGACAAGTAAAACACAAATGTTGGAACAAAAGAGATTTTAGTCATCAGATGATTGAATCGTTCTTCTGAAATGAGTTGAGTACATACGGTTCTCTTTGAATTTTTTGTTCCTCGTTCTCAAGATTCTTCTTTCTACCTCTGCCTCTTTCTGCATCATATTTCTTGAGTCACGACCTCTTCGTTTATAAGGATTACATCAATCTCTCTTTTTTCCTGCATGTGTGTTTTCCAGAAATTTACATAAAGGGAGATAATAAATTCGAAACTGGCCTAGCTAACACTTCTAGAGTGAAATAAGCTTAAATTGTACCTTTGAACCGTTTTTTATTTCTGCTCCCACTCCTCTTTCGCTTTCTCTTCTTCCTCTTAGTCTCAACATCTTCGTACGAAAGATATTCAGATTTCTCTCCATCTTTCAGAGTATAAGCTTCCTCAATCTCTCTCAATTCCTAGAAATGTATTTGAAAATTATAAAAGATAAATCAATATCCAATTTGAAACAGGGTGAAAGTGTAGAATAAACGGGTAAACGGGTGAACGACAAATAACAGACTTATTTCTACGTGTTAAGGAACTTCATTAAGCTCCTCATCGTCGCCTCAAAAGCAGCCAACATTGGCGCTTTCATTCAGCAACTTTGGTAAAGCACATAACTATAATACTCATCTAGTAGTAATAAAACATGGAAATAATTCGCTTAACTAAGATCAATGTTCAATTTACTTTGCATAATTACTAGTATGGATAAAGGAGTTTGAAGGTTTTATCGTCTTAGATTAAATTTTGTCATAAAAAACATAATTCAGTCAAACAAGGATATGCACACAAATGATACTACTACTGCTAGTTACCCCATCTATACTAGTGCTTGTCTATGCTTATTTTTAGGCTTATGAGCTTATCTCACATTTTTTTGGCTTATTTTGAAACTTATGGGCATATATAAGATTGTTATGATGTAAAAAGCTTATATAAGTACAAAAATAAGGCTGAAAATTTTGGGCTGCCGAAATGAGATAAGCTCATAAGCCGAAAAATAAGCTTAAACAAACAACCCCTAAAAACAGTTGCATGATTCATCATCTAATCGCGGTATTGATAATTGAATATAAACGCAAAAATAACCACATTGATTATTAGTGTGGATAAAGGACCATGGAATAACAACATAACTAGAACCTGCCTTACAATCCGAATTGGATCAGTTCAATTTCCCAACACAGTTTGTAGGTTTTATCGTCTTATATTTGTAGACGTTAACATCATTGTTATCAACGGAAAGTTTAGGATTCTCTTTTGTAACAACTATTAATCGACTAAAAGTTAATACATAGAAACCATTAAAGTATAGGGTAATTCTAAAGTATATACAAAATTGTATTAAGAGAAGATATTCTGAAATAAGAATACAATAAGCAAAACCCACCTTAGAACTCCCCGCTTTAACAGTCCTCTTGTTCTTCTTTCGCCACTTGGTCTCCGTGATTATTAACAAAAGGAGATACAAGGGTTTGCACAAAGATAGGAGACCAAATATGTTTTCCACTTGTTGACAAAGATATATTTTCACGACAAAAGTAAGATGGCATTTTCTTGGATAGAAGACAATCCTTAATCATATAGTGTACACGATCCTTCATCTCACAATCAGTTGGCAACAGTTTCCAAGACTGTTTCAAATTGTAGTTTTTCATAACCCAAATGCCAAGGGGGCGACCATCTTCGTGTTCGTGGAATATGCATAAGTGGTCTTCGATAATCCCCAGTTTGGTACACCAACTCCAAACATATCTCGTGTCATCAGGTTGGGGAATTTCTCTAAATTCCTCTTTAGCTAAATCAAAAGACACAATGAATACCGTGTCCCTGTTGATATCATTAGCATTAAACATAAACCAGTGAAGTGCCCCGTTGAATAAGATACCAGGCTCTATGTCATCGGACCTATAATTGACGTGTCCAAAAGTTTCCAAACATTTGACTTCAAAGATAAGATTTGAACAAGTGTCCCATCACAGCCTTGGTTGATGGCAGAAACAAGTTTGTAATCATCAGTGGATGAATCATAACCAAAGCCGTAACGTTGGAAATATGATACATCTTTAGGAAGTATTGGTGGCTTATGCAGTTTCAAACTCTCGAGTGGAAGGATTGGTTAAAGCAAGTCGATTATCATATGAAGATATGCATACAAGGCCATTAGAAGAACCTTCAATTTGTAAGGTATTGTAGGATACCCACTCGTCAGGTATATAAAGCCCACGTGCATTCCTACTAATTTTATATCTAACTACATATCTTCTAGTCATTGCAATTCTTCTGTTTCCATGTTGTTTATTATCTTTGTTCTCTTTGTTGCAAATAAATTTAACATGAAGCTTAACAAAAGAAGGACTAGAAATCAAAGAATACCAAGACTTACAAACACTTTTGCATCTTAGAACATCTTTGACAGTCAACCTTAAAAGTACTTCCTCTGCAACATCAACCAAAACCATATCTTCTTCTGTCAAACCCTCTGCATAGGTTTTGCCGAAACTCCTATTATACACACAAGTGCATATGTTCTTTTTTCAAGCCCAACCCAACCCATACACAGCATTGGCCCAACTCAACCCACCTAGCCCACGTCCACTAACAATTACTACATAATTTTGTTTCATTTGCTTTCTTCTCATGGTTGTTGAAATGTCTTAAGAATCGATGGTTGTCTATACTTTTCTTCAAAACTTATATACTACTGTAGTATGTTTTTGCAAAACCGGGTATTATTATTATTGTAATTGTACTTATTAACTTATTATTAATAGATGAGGAAAATGATTTTTGGTGTTGGTTGAACATCATGTGTTTTAAACGAGTGGGAACCTACTCTCGCGTTGCAGCAGGGCGACTTGTACGTAGCTTTTAGTTTTGGCCAAGGGATATGCAGAAAAGTAATTGTGTTGTTCGGTTCGAAACTCATCTTCCATCTGATCCTACGGTCCAAGAATAACAATACTTGAAATATTTGGGAGAAACCATACTCAAATAACAAATGATAACTATGACATTCTTGTAAAAAAAAAAAAAACATATTATTGTCCGGACCGAAACAACAACCCATACGACTACAACATCTAAGTGCATCAAAATAGAATCCGGTCGTGGAGTTCCATCGTTGAAGGTTTGAAGCTTTTCTACAGGACGGTGCACAGAACAACTCGTTCGACTGGACAATGGGTAATCTTGAACCCTCCTGTCGATGAAAAAATAAAAGGAACAAATCATTTTCAAGAAAGTATACCATAACTTCAATCAGCTTTTAAATGCTTCTGCATTTATATTCACGTGTCCCTGCCTATAGTCATAAAAATGCAGCCTAGAAATTCACAATACTAAATACCTCAAGTCATTAGATCTAATGGAAATCAAACCAAATTGTGTTCGTGGGAAGCACGCAAGCATTCTATTATTGATGTTTCCCATTTTTTTTTTCTTGATGGCTGCAAATGTCAAGGGTTGAAGCTAAGCTCTCATGTAAAACAAAATAACGTCACTTAGCAAACAAAAACCGCTATCTACCTATCTTATACAATTATACGACTGCATGGTATTCTTTTTGAGCTTAACTTTGGCTTTCATCGATTTGTCACCTGGTTTTTGTCCAGTTGAGCATACAGCTTGCTGATAAAGCCAAAAACTAAGGTATATCAAACACCCCTTAACCACCTAATGACTTATTGTCATTCTTAAAGTGCAACGTTGACCCATTTATTCATCAATGGGATGGTTCGGGTCAAATTTTATTTCCGCTGGGTAAAACCATTTAAATCATAGACTTATTAGGCTAAAAGCAATGGTGGTGACTCACTCACCGCTACTTTAGCGCCACCTCAGCTTTCTCTCTTCTCTTACTTCCACTCACTCCCACTCACCATACATCCGTTTTGGTCACTCTCACTCACCTTTATAAAAATATACCCCACTAAATACCCACACACACTCACAATACAAATAAAAAACAATTACTTTTTGGAGTGGACCACATTTGTCAGGTTTTTTAGCTTGGTGAGTAACTCACCACTCTCTCCACATTTGCCCGTGAGTTGCACTATCTGTTTTGGGACTCACCATAGTGAGCTGGTCACTCACACCCAAAGTGAGTACCACCGTTAGTCTTACAAGTTGGAACTACCTTCACGCTCAGATTCATGATGTTTGGCGGGAGGAGACCAACACTCAAGTGTCATCGAAAATCGAAAACAAAGGCGGATGGTAACCCTTGGTAAAAATATCAATATCCGAAACCGAGAAGGAACATGCGAACTCGAACTTGACCGATGTGACCAAATCACGAACAAAATGAATATCAATCTCAATATACTTGAGTGCGATCTTTGAGCAGGGTTAGAAGACAAATAAACAATAGTAGCGGATGACAATGGTGTATGAAGCTCACGTAGTAAATTCAAGCCAACATGTCTCGAAGCAGTGCGTTAGCGACACCGCGATACTCGGCATCGGCCTTTGGGCGAACGAAATCGTCGGTGGCGTTTAGAGGACCATGAAAGTAAGTTGTTGCCAAGAAAACACAATAACTTTGATGTAGGGCGGTGGTGGTAGGCTGACCCAATCGACATCGATCCGTCAGCAACCAAGGACTCGGTAGTAGTAAGAAAATAACTATAAACCATAAGCGAAAGTCCACGAACGCGTCTAGTAATATCCGCTTAAAGAGCGTTGAAATGAGGATCGCGAGGATCATGCATATATAAACAAACTGCTGCGCACGGCATAAGTAATATCGGGTCTAGTGAAAGTGAGATCTTGAAGAGAACACCAAGACTCGGATATAACGTGGGATCGACCGGATCACCATCATCACCTGACTTAGACTCGGCGTCAGCGAGTCAGAAAGGGTTACAACCAACCATATGTGCGATCCAAAATCTCCATAGCATACTTGTTGTGACAAAAACATCCCGGAAGAGTCGCGAATCGACACATGAAAAATAATTAAGAGCACCCAATCATCATGAGAACTCCTTATGCAAAAAGCAATAATCCGTAATAAACTATCGAGGAAGCGATAAGCACAATATCATCCATAAAGTAGTAGAAAGCGATATCATCACCACATCGGTAAATGAATAAAGAAGAATCACACCACAGGCGAAGTAAACCAACAATAAGAATATAAGCAAGAAACCATGAAACCATGCCCGAGGCGCTGCTTAAGACCGTAAAGAAAACTGTTGTAATAAACAAACATAATCCGGATGCTCGGGATCCGAAACCGAGTGGTGATGCATATAAGCAGTTCGGCCAAATCACCATACAAAATGCATTCTTGGCGTCAAAGTGATGAGCAGGCCGATGTCGAAAAATAGCTAAACTAAACGGTCGAATGGTGCCGGCAACAACCGGACTAAAAGTCTCATCAACATCTACTCCCTCCACTTGTGTGCTACCATTGGCAACAAACGTGCCTTGTACCGACTAAAGGTGCCATCACCAAATACTTATGGCGAAATAACCACATACACCTAACAACATTGACACGCGGGGACGAGGTACACAAGTCAGTTTTATTCTTAATAAGCGCATTATATTCATCAAACATAGCATTTCGCCAATTTGGATCATCGAGCATCCTTATATGACCTGGGTGGCGGAGAAAGCAGTGGAAACATGACCAAGATACTTAGGATTTGGACGAGTAGTCCCGACACGAGCGATGTGACTATGGGATGAATAGATACAACGGTGGTGGCGTTGGTGGGTCGAGGCGAGTTCGGGAGAGCAGGTGGCGTTGGCGTTGGGTAAGTAGAGGCGGGGTAGGTAGGTATGTTTCTTGGTTCGTGAGGTGTAGGTATGTCAATTGGTGTTATAGGAATCGGGTTTAAAGTAGGACCAATTGGGGTGGTGTTGATAATGGTGGAAATGAGATTGGAAGAATCTTCAAAAATCATAGGATGGAGAGGTTTGGACGGATGGGTTTGAAGCGGAAAAACCGTTTCATCAAATGTAACATGACGAGATAATAATTTTGTTGGTGTTTAGATCAAGACAACGATAGCCAAAATGATTGGCGTGTCCCAAAAATAGAAATTGGTGGTGTAGGCGAGGTCCTAATTTATGGTTGGTATCAATATGTGGGTAACAAAGGCATCCAAAACACGAAGGACACTATAATCGGTGTAGCACCAAAAGGCGGGTAAATGGTATGTCATTGCTAATGGCACGGGAAGGTAGGATATTCAATAAATAAGCAGCCATATTAAGAGCCTCGGTCCAATAGTTGGGTGGTAAATGAGCTTGGAACAATAAAGTCTGAATAAGGTTATTGATGAGTACGAATCATGCGTTGATTTTCCATTTTGTTGAGAGGTGCGGGCAAGAAAATCTAAATTGGATGCCATGGGTTGAAAATAATTTATGAAAGCGGTATTATCAAACTCACCACCATGATCACTTTGAAACGACTTAATTTCACATAAGCGATCTGAACATAACTACTGAAACAAGCGAAATTTAGACAAAACATCAAATTTATTCATTAATGGATAAACCCGAACATCTTGAGAGTAATGATCAAGAAACAAAACATAATACTTAAAACCGGAAAGACTCGGGCTGGGGATGTCCATAAATCGAGTGAATAATGTCAAAACAATAACTTGATACTGGGCAGACTAACAAGCGGAAGCTTCACGTGTTTACCAAGTCGACAAGCATGGCAAAGCAGGAAGCTTCTCTGTCAAGAAATAGAATCACTAGACACAAGAGCGCCGCAACACTTCACTTCTGGATGTCCAGTCGTTGATGCCGTATATTATTTGGTAAGATAGGCTTGAGGAATTGGAAGGTTTAAGTAACAGGGTAAAGATCATCCGTACTATCCTGGCGGAGGAGTACCGTCGAGTTATGAAGTCCTTCACGAAACCAAAAGGATCAAATTCAACGGTGCAATAATTATCACGGACAATGGCGACGTAAATAAGATTTTTACGATATGAGGGTAATTAAAACATTATTTAAGCGAAGAGGGCGAAAAGGTGTAGACAAGATACTATGACCGGAGTTAGTAGCAGGAATGAAGCCCATCACCAAGCTACTGACGGACGGATAAATGCACTCATTAAGAATATCACTAAGACAATGCGAGAATCATTAAGATGAGCTGCACTTTGTATCCATATTCCATTTCAGTGACGGTTCTGAAGAGTGTTAGCAAAGCATGTGGCAAGATAGTCGCTTGACCGAAACACATTGACCCGACGCTAGAAGTTGACGGGGTTAATAAGCATGAACCAAACGCCCATTGTGGAGAACCGATCAAAGTCCTGGCGGAACCGCTGCGGTTGTAAGCTCGCTTGTTGTGGAACCGCGAGCCATTGAACCACGGTAGTACGCTAGCCCGTGGAGATGAACTGCGGTGAGCCGGTGATGTAGAGATGTTTAACCCCATGGTAGCCCTTGAGCGGTGTGAGGCAGACGGTAGGAATGCTGAAACCTTGGGATTATGGACGGGTAGGAGTAATAAGGGTGTAATTGGGCGGTGAGTTATAAATAGGTGGGAATTGGGTCGTGGTATGATATCTGATCGGTGTAGTGGTAGAGGTTTGTTGTGAAGTGGTAAATCCCAATTTAGCCAATAATTGTTGCAAAGTATCCATATCTGAGGCTGGAACCACGAGAAGTGTAGACTTACCATATACACCATTGTGAAGATAACGACACGCCTCACCAAAGCGACAATGACCTTTAGCAAACAAAAACAAGGTTTGTTTACTTTTCCAATGGATTAGGCGGACGCCGAGGTATTGTTGCCAATAAAACCATAGGAGAAGCGGATGTAGCATCCATGGCGGATCTTGAACCTTAGACTTCATGCGCATCTCTTGCGTGGTCAACAAAGAACGAACCGTCTTGAGATCGGAAAGGGTTCCCACTAGCAATAACTATTGAAATCACATCATACGTGGATGGTAAGCCTTCAGTGCAAGCGTAACAATGTCATCATTACTAAGAGGAGATCCAAGACCATTCAAAACCAAAGCAATTGAGTCAATTTTAAAGTAAGCATCAATTGTTAAGTCCCCAAGCTTTAGATTACGTAACTCGCCTTGAAGCCATAGCTCGAGGCGTTTGTTATCTGGAAAATCCCTCAAGACACACCGCCTCTTTAGCGATTTGGATTAAGTACAACCACCTTTTTGAAGATTCGAGGCAAGTGTGGAAAGATCCAAGACCGAATGATGAAGTCGATCTTGAGCCATTCCGCATCCTTAGGGGTTGAATCGAAGTAGGAGGTGTAGTGGATGAAGCATCGGGATCAACGAGATGATCCAAGATGCCATACCCATGACAAAGGTGAGAAAATAATATACCCATGATGAGTAATTCATCTCATCAACATCAAGCTTAATCGGAACAAAAGTAGTCAAGTGATTCATCGCCATAAGTTTATCCGATAATGTGAAGACAGGTGGGGGAGGGGTTGTATCCGTAGTCATTGTAGTGTCCTTGGTTAACAAACTGGTCGACTAAAAAAAACGTTGATAACAAAGTGTTTGTAATAAGTCGAATAAAATTTTGGTCGACAGAAACTTTTTGTGAGGTGAATAAATAAGGAATGATAATAACTAATTGGTTTTAATAACTAAGGAATAAAGGTGGTGTAGGGAATCTTGAAGGCTCAGCAGTTATGGTTATTGTCAAACTTTTAGTGTGTGGTGATTAATAGTTAACGTTTAGAGTTTTGTAAATCGAACACGAAGGTTTTAGAGGATCGAGCGATAAAGGATTTGGGAATCGAACAAGATAACGGGTAAAAGAAAAACAATTAAAGTCGACAACACACTTGGTCGACAAACAAACAAAACACCACTCGACAACACAGTAGGTCGAGAAACAGTAACACGAAAACGGAAAAAAAAATTATGTGGAAGCAGTAGGGTAGTTAGAGTGGATCGAAGGTAGGTATGATACCCTAGATTCGACACCAACAAAAGTCGTCTCGGGAATTGATACCCTGGATTCGACACCAACAAAAAAAAACAATTAAATAACTAAGGATGAGTATGAATATCCTACGGATTACGCCAACACCATCTTCATCATCTATGTTTGACTATCCACAATTGGTTCACCATGAAGCGAATGAAACTTGGCGCCTCCTCTTGAGCAATTGTCGATTTGCATTTTTTAATCGATAATTGAGGGTTAGGGTTTGTGGGGTGACAAAAGTCTATTTATTTGAATTATATGCCCTGCGAATTGATACCGGATTCGACACCAACAAAAAAACAATTAAATAACTAAGGACGAGTATGAATATCCTACGGATCCGCCAACACCGCCTTCATCATCTATGTTTGACTATCCCACAATTGGTTCACCATGAAACGAATGAAACTTGGCAGCCTCCTCTTGAACGAATTGTCGATTTGCATTTTTTTTTAATCGATAATTGAGGGGTTAGGGTTTGACGGGGTGACTTAGGGGAGGCGGCTCAACATAGCCACCTAAGTCTGAGGATCAGACCCGCTCTGATACCATGTAAGATTGTGTAAACATGTATATTGATTGATTAATAATGAGAGGTACATCAAGATTATATATGCTACATAATGGGCCGAATGTACAATGGGCCAATACTAATACTAATCTAATACTAATAGACTAACAATGATGTCTTTCATATTTCCCAACTCAAGAAGTGCAAAGGAGCTGTGACAAAAGCTGGAAGATTACCACATTGTAATGTACAGTAGTAAACTTGATGAAACTTTCCTATCTATTTTTAATAGTGAATAATTAAATTGGTACATCCCAAAAAAGAAACGTGAATAATAAAAATAGGACGGATAGAGTATATATTTTTTTAATATTTTCAAAACTATTTATTTGAATTATATGCTCATATAATTAGTTTTAAAAATATGTACACGTAAATTGCTTCACAATGATGATACGAGTGTGAATCTTAAAATTATCATGACTGAAGATCAAATGAACACAGCAAGACAAGAAGGGTTCTTGAAGAAATTTAAGCTAACAAAACTACAAAAGTCGTCTCGGGAATTGATACCCTGGATTCGACACCAACAAAAAAAAACAATTAAATAACTAAGGATGAGTATGAATATCCTACGGATTCTGCCAACACTGTCTTCATCATCTATGTTTGACTATCCCACAATTGGTTCACCATGAAACGAATGAAACTTGGCAGCCTCCTCTTGAACGAATTGTCGATTTGCATTTTTTTTTAATCGATAATTGAGGGGTTAGGGTTTGACGGGGTGACTTAGGGGAGGCGGCTCAACATAGCCACCTAAGTCTGAGGATCAGACCCGCTCTGATACCATGTAAGATTGTGTAAACATGTATATTGATTGATTAATAATGAGAGGTACATCAAGATTATATATGCTACATAATGGGCCGAATGTACAATGGGCCAATACTAATACTAATCTAATACTAATAGACTAACAATGATGTCTTTCATATTTCCCAACTCAAGAAGTGCAAAGGAGTCGTGACAAAAGTCGAAGATTACCACATTGTAATGTACAAGAGTAAACTTGATGAAACTTTCCTATCTATTTTAATAGTGAATAATTAAATTGGTACATCCCAAAAAGAAACTAATAATAAAAATAGGACGGATAGAGTATATATTTTTTAATATTTTCAAAACTATTTATTTGAATTATATGCTCATATAATTAGTTTTAAAATATGTACACGTAAATTGCTTCACAATGATGATACGAAAGTGAATCTTAAAATTATCATGATCAAGATCAAATGAACACACAAGAAGACAAGAAGGGTTCTCAAGAAATTTAAGCTAACAAACTACAAAAGTCGCCTCGGAATTGACACCGGATTCGACACCAACAAAAAAAACAATTAAATAACTAAGGATGAGTATGAATATCCTACGGATTCTCGCCAACACCGCCTTCATCATCTATGTTCGACTATCCCACAATTGGTTCACCATGAAACGAATGAAACTTGGCGCCTCTCTTGAACGAATTGTCGATTTGCATTTTTTTTAATCGAGCAATCGAGGGTTGGGGCTCGACGGGCGACTTAGGGAGGCGCTCAACATAGCCACCTAAGTCCGAGGATCGACCCGCCCGATACCATGTAAGATTGTGTAAACATGTATATTGATTGATTAATAATGAGGTACATCAAGATTATATATGCTACATAATGGGCCGAATGTACAATGGGCCAATACTAATACTAATCTAATACTAATAGACTAACAATGATGTCTTTCATATTTCCCAACTCAAGAAGTGCAAAGGAGTCGTGACAAAAGTCGGAAGATTACCACATTGTAATGTACAGTAGTAAACTTGATGAAACTTTCCTATCTATTTTAATAGTGAATAATTAAATTGGTACATCCCAAAAAAGAAACGTGAATAATAAAAATAGGACGGATAGAGTATATATTTTTTTAATATTTTCAAAACTATTTATTTGAATTATATGCTCATATAATTAGTTTTAAAAATATGTACACGTAAATCGCCTCACAATGATGATAATGAAAGTGAATCTTAAAATTATCATGATCAAGATCAAATGAACACAAAGAAGACAAGAATGGTTCTCAAGAAATTTAAGCTAACAAAACTACATTAAGCACATCGAACATGCATTTGTTTGATGCAAATGGTGTACTAAAGAAGTACGACACTCGAGCAAAGTAAGTATGAAATTTATAATAAAAAAGATTGATTTATGCTCTTAGTTGGTTCACCGACTGCTCATATTTTTTGTATACGCTTCGAGGATTTCTTTCACCTCCTTCGACTTTTTACGACTGCTCATATTTTTTTTGTATACGCTTCGAGGATTTTTTCACTCCGCCTTGACTTTTATGAAAAGAGGAAGGTAAGTTGGATACTTCATTTCATGTCCTTGTTCAAGATCGCAGACTAATCCAAATGCGGTCATGGCAAATGACAACTCGCTTCACGAGCTTGGGAAAGCTTCATTGCTACCGGAAAACAAAGTGAGGTTTATCCGTGAATTTGTTGAGGAACGATTGTTGAAAGCAATAAAAGAAAGATGACCAGATGCCGAAGTTAAAGGTCAAAGGTTTCACACCTTTACCAAAAGAAACCAGATCGAAGCATCGATCGCAGGGCGGTCGATCATGTGGAAGGAAGAAACCAAGAGAGGAAGAGGTGACATACCGAACATAATATGATTACGTCGTTTATGGCTATCAGATCATTGACATATGAGAAAATGCACAAGTTACAAAGAAGAAAGTGGTCAAAAAGAAGCAATGTGAAATTGGGGTTTTAAAAGATGGGTTAAAAAGAAGCAATGTGAAATTGGGTTTTGAAGAAAGAAAATGGTGGGCGAAATGAGGTTAAAAAGAAGCAACGCGAGATTGGGGTTTTGAAAAAAGAAAATGAGAGGCTTAAAGATGAGGTATAAAAGAAGCAAACTAAAATTGGGGTTTAAAAAATAAGCAAGATTGGTGAAGAATAAGCAATGTGAAATTTGATGTGTTAAGCAGATATTATGGCTCAAGAAAATATTGTCCAGCTTAACAACTTCTTTCTAAAGAGGAACTTTGTCCTTTAGCTGAACAAGTGATCCCTCAAGAATCCAATGTTCGGATTCAGGAAGAGACCACTATATCATCTTGCATCTACCATGTTGCATAACTATCCAGACTCAAGGATTAGGGGTTTACTCCTTCAAGCTGGACAACTCTGACTTCGTTCTGGATTTGGAGATGTTCAAACAAATCTTTGATATTTGTCCAAGGGCTGAAGGAAAGGAATTTTTCAGACTACCAGAGCTCGAACCATCTCTCGATTTTGTGAGAATGCTCGGCTACGCCAAAGAGTTTGTTAACATTGGTGATCTTCACACCAACCAATTCTTGCCTGATCTGTTTGATCAGCTGCAAGGATCCAAAAAGTTTTATAAAATTTACTAGTATTATTGTATGCGTAAACTCTTTAGTATATAGACTATCATACTTATATATGCTCTTTAGTATTAGTCAATGTGTACCTTTCCGATGTGTCTAGAGGGGTTTTTGGCTAAGGTTATATGATGAGCTTATCTGAGCTTATATAAGTGGGCTTATAAGCTTATATAAATGGTTTTGTAATTGTATTTTGTGCAGGTTTATTTTTCCAATCTCATGTTTATTAGTGCGGGTTTATTTTTTTGGGTATCATGTTTAATAGTTTGTTTTTTTTCCTTATATGAGTTTATGTCAGGCGCGTTGTTGCGAGGCGTTAAAATTTTATTTTAATTTTTTTGTAATCTTTTTTTGTGCGAATTTATTTTTCTCTCATGTTTAATAGTTTGTTGTTTTTTTATATGGGCTTATGTGTTGGGCTTCATGTTTTTAGGGTTTTTTTTTTTTTTTGGTGCTATATGGGTTTTTTAAAAATATAATTTTATGGGATTTGGGTAAATATGTGTTATATATTCGGGGCTTATGGTTTTAGTGGCGAAACGACAATCGCTTAATGCAATCTAGAGTATACGCCAGGACCCTGTCGATTATTTTAAAGTTATTAGGTATCAAGATGTTTCTCATGGATATTTTTTATCGAATAAATTGTTATTTTTGTAATATTTTTTTCCCTATTTCAACAATTTTTTTTAAAAGAAAAAAACATCAATTGGGCTGGCCCAAAGTGGGCACCCTAGTTTGAAAAATCCCTCCGACCCAATTGAAAACTGTCAAAACCAGTTTCACTGGGAAGTACTCAATTGCCCAAACTTAGAAAATCGCCGAACCCAATTACCCTAATCAGATACCGCAAATTTCCCACATTTAAAAATAAAATAAAACTGAGAACCCACTACCCCAAATTGAAAACCCCCAAAACCAATTTCAAATTGAAAACCTAATCACCCAAAACTGAGAACTCAAATAAAATCTTTTTATTGCTTATTCTTGTGTTGATCGGCGGCAGACATCTTTCTTGTTATAGTCGGCGGACATCTTTCTTGTGATAGATTATTCTTATTTTCAATGGTAAACTAATGTTATGTTGTTATATAGGAGGTTATTGATTAGTGGCTTACTGGGTTTAGGCTGTAAGCTTATTTATGTTTGTAGTTATGTGGTTCGGATTTTATATAACTTTGTTTTTCTTGTTGCTTATTTGGTTCGGTCCTGAGCTATTAGTTCTAGTTAGTTTATCCTTGTGCCAAATTACATATGGTCATTTTGTAAGATTATTTCCTAGATCAGTTTTGGTTAAAAAAATAAGCGGCTTATTTTGGCATTTAGCAAGTTTAGCTTATTCCCTTTAGATTAGTTTAATATGTTTTTTATTGCTTGTTCGATTATTAGCATGATTAGCGAGTAGTTTATTGTGCTTGCTAAGTGAGTGTATGTGGTGAATCAAGTGAGTGTATGTGGTTTTGGGCTTATGTTTCATAAGTTCACTTTTCTGGCTTATATAAGTTTATTATGTCATAATGAACTTATATGAACCGAAAAGTGTGAAAATAAGCCAAAAAAGTGACAGACTGCAGTCTGTCACTGATTGTTGATGATCAGGGCTTATGGAGGTGAAGTATATGTTGCTTGAGTGCTGCCAGTCGAAATAAGAGGTTGTCTAGTTGAGTGTATGAGGCCAACTTGTTTTGAAAGTAAGTATGGTCATAGTGTATACACGAGTTAATCCAGATAGAATATTTCGGTGATAAATAAATAAAGGTTCGGTGATAAATAATGTAGCTTGCAGATGTTGATCAGATGAATTAGGTTGCTGTGTTCACAATACCGCTGCACATCGTCATGTTATTATCGAATCACGATACGATTTTGCCTCATACGCCTAAGTCTTGCTGCTACCTAATATTAGTATTGTCAAGATAATGGGTCTCATATCATAGCTTATTTTCTGTTTCTTATAGGTTATTGTGTTTGCTTGTACTTGATTCGAGCGAATGCTAGTATCAATAAAGTTCTTTTGATATATATTTAATGCGTAAATCATATGATAAAATTATTCGGGTATATCAAAGATTTTTTATGTTTAATATTTTCCTCATTGCGGTGAAAGACCGTGGATCGTGCATAGGAGAATAGACGATAAATAATATCCTACTTATGGATGATAAAAGAATATCAAAATAGGAGTTCATACATCATTTTTGCGGTCATGAGCCCACACGAGGAGGTTTTCGATGGTTCCATCCCCTTCGCTAGACGAGTCTTCCAAAGAAGGTGCATTCAAGTCAACATTCATCGACAAGAAAAGTTAAATGTAAGTATACAGTGAGGTTAGCAAGCAAAGCGTAGATAAAAGTACCATCGATATACAATTACCCTAGCATCTTCTCGCAAACACGAAACCCTAGATCATAATCCAAACATTCTTTTTCAAATCACTAATTTCACATCGCCTTCTTCACCTCATCTCTAAGCCCTCATTTTATTTTTTAAACCCTAATTTCATTTTTGCTTCTTTTTTACCTCATCTTTAAGCCCCTCATTTTCTTTTTTCAAAACCCCAATCTCACATTGCTTCTTTTTAACCTCATTTTTAAACACGTCATTTTCTTTCTTCAGAACCCTAATTTCACATTGCTTCTTTTTAACCTCATCTTTTAAAACCCCAATTTCACATTGCTTCTTTTTGACCTCATCTTTCGCCAAGCAAGCCTCACACGGGAAGAAACCTCAACAGAGCGAGCCAGTATCCGCAAGGCTTCCTGGCATGACCAGCGGGTAAAACAATCGGAACACTGGCCCTGCCCTTCAGACAGTGGTCCCAACCCCAGGAACGATTCCTAGAGCCATAACAACCACAAACGACAACGGACCGCCTCCTATTCCTGACTTCACCACTATGTTCCAACCACCGCGGTGGTAACCCCTAGATCGAGCATTCGCCTCCGCGCTCCCAGAAAGTGCTACAGAGGCGAGCTAAACGAGTGCACTGTTTTAGGGCGTGTCGCACTCGGCTTGAAACCCAGCGTGTTCGCTACCAGAAATTACGAATCACTCACTTCCCTTCTGGCAACAGAAACAAGAAGAATATCAAGCAGGGACCTACAGAGTCGCTTGAACTTTGGCCCTGATGACGACATCACGCGAGACTCGGAGGAGGAGAGTCGCACCAGAAAGCATTTCAAGCAACGACGCAGGTTAACTGATCAACACAAGAGGCCCCCCGTCTTTGATAGACTCGGGAACAGGATTCCAGGGCCTCAACTCGAGGAATAGCACAACCAAGGTCCACGAGACCAAGAGCTGGAAACTTGCGAAAATCAGAACAGACGCATCAGCGTCCATGACAGGCTTGGCGCTACTCAAGAAATACAACAAAACCAATCCGGGAAAAGCATGACTCCCCCTAGGAGACATAGGCGCTCCCCAAGCGGAAGTTCCCCAAGTTCAAGCTCCAGCAGCGATCACCCGAGACGCCGCGAAGGATCGGACTTCTCCGAACAAGACTCATCTGATGGCGGGGACCGAAACCCTAGGCATCAGAAATCCAGGCGCGCCAACAACTCTGAGGAGGACATGTCTCTCCCATGGCGTCGCCAAAAGGCCGACGCATTCGTCAAGAGGATCAGAAACTACTCGGACAACATAAAAAGACGTACTACAAGTAGGAATGATGTACTACAAGTAGTAACTATACATTACAAGTAGTAACTATGCACTACAAGTAGCAACGATGTACTACAAGTAGTAACTGAATTACTCTACCAAGAGGAATGTCAACACTATCAGTAGTAATGATGTACTAAGAGCAAGGGGTGTCATGGCAACACCACTTCTCTTCACTCGCCCCACGCGCCACATCACTCCAACACACTAACAAAAATACCCCCAATCACAACATACCCACTTCTCTTCACTGACCCACCCACTATCATTTTATTTATTTTCCATATTTTCCAAACACAACTAAATTCATTTCATTCATTTAAAATAAAAATACAACTACAATACGCAAAAAAAAAAAAAAACATACGGAAAAAAATAAAATAAAAAATAAAACTTACTAAGATGCGAAAATAAACCATACTGAAAAATACATAACTTTTAAATCCTAATCGAAAAGTCCTCCGTAGATCAAACGCGAGGGTATATAATCCTCGAGGCGAGACAAAGCTCGCTCACCGGAGATCCTCACGGAGACTCGGATCGTCATCTTTGTTCACCCGATAGCTCCAATCGACTTTGGTGTTGATGTTGTTCGTTATCCGTTGAACACACTTCCACAACTTGTCAATAAGTTCGCCATCTCTGCGGCTTCCTCCCGCAAAAATTTCGATAACACCTTTCGCTCGGTCGATGTCGTTGCAAGTCTTGTAATTGCCTCTCATACGCAGCCTTCTCATTCCTTTGTCCTCAAAGAATTGGATAACGCGATAATAGCCTCTTTTCTAGCCTCATCATCGCTCGCGATTGATTTTGAACGCACGTTCGATATCGAGAATGAACGAGGAGACGATGCTCATTTGTCACAGAAAGAGAATGTGAATTTTGAAATTAAATTGTGTGTGTGTGAAATGTGATTTTTTTTTGTAGAGTGTGATTTATATTTATAGAGTTGTTTAAGTATTGCGCGTGAAATGGTTTTGAATTTGAAAAGTAAATAAATTGAGAAATGTATCCGTTGTAAATGAAACGGTTAATATTTTGCTTTGTCGTTTACTTCGCCGTTTGAGCGGCGAACTCCATTGAGGCGAGCCACGATGGTATCGTGGCGAGATGTGAAAAATAGTGGCGAGTTGCCACGTTTGCAACGACGAGAAGTGAAGAGCACCATACCCCTTGCTCTAAGTATTTTGTTGCTAAAAAACTCTTCATATTAAATTTTTAATAAGACCTGAAGAATTGAAGATGTACAAGAACGGCCTCCAAGTTCAAGAATGAACACTTTATACCCTTGTAATTCTCAAAATACAAGTTTGGTCCCTAAAGTTTCATAAATACACAAGATCGGCCCTCAAAGTTGACAAAAGTTTCAATGATAGTCCTTAAAATCCAAGAGTTACCAAAAGGACTAACTGCAAGCCATAAGGACTAAGTCCGCCAAAGTCAAAGGACTAATCCGAGGGTATTATTTGCCAGTGCCAAAAGTGATATTAAAGTCGGGTCAACAAGTCAAGGGGTATTATTTGCCAAACACAAAACTTAAACCCACCAATCCTCAAACGCCACCTCAACTAACCCACCACGTCACCCACTCCACATCAGCCAAACCGGTTTAATTATTTAATTATGTTTGAAATATAATTAATATATTAAACTCTCGCCTAACACCACTTAAAACCCAAATTCGGATCAAAATTTCCACATATGAACCCTAATTTTGATTCTCCCTAATCACCAGTAATTAGGATGAGATAATGTGCAGATTTGTGCTAAACAAATCCTCACCCAAGTTTTTGGTCCCCCTTCACCCAGTTATCCTACACGTGTCTCCCCTGCCCCACCTTTCACCTTCAAACAAAAACCTTGCAGAAAATCAACGCCTCATGGTCATAGCTTTCTTCCTACGCTCAAATTGGACGTCTAAGATGCATAGCTGGCAACACAAACAGCCAAAATTTGATCTTGACTTATTCAAAATTCAAAGATTTGGAGGGCAACTTTGGAAATCCACAGCTAGGGTTTTTAGTTTAGTATTCAGCTTCTAGAATCATGTAAGCCATTATATAAGGCAGGCATGTTACGGCTTGGTTTTTCCTTTTCACAAGCTTGTAATTCCTTTTTTCGTTTAATGAAAAAGTTGGTAAAGTTTTGTTGATGAAGCCAAGTGCCATTTACTTATTCTTGTTTGCAAGTTAGTTTTAATCCGCCTTCATTGTTTTTCAAGTGTTTTCAAATAGTTTTGGTACTCAAGGTTTTAGGAACAAAAGCTCAACGGATCCTTTCACTGAGCATGAATATGATCATGGTCAGTGATATTGAAAATATAAAGGGATTGTGAGTATTCAAGTTTGGGTGAACCTATCTTGTGGGGTTCTTTGTTTGCTAATGAAAGATTTTTCGTCTCAAAAGCTCTTGTTACCTTCGCTTTGCTCTTTCTATAAGCTAACCCCCACACCTCTTAAAGTTACCAATAAGCTAGATTTCATCTAGCTTGTGGTGTCCTTTATAAGGATTCAATCTTGTTTTTTCTTAGCAGCTCACTTTATTAAGCCCATAAACCTTAAGTGGTTTCACCTCTTAATTGTTGTAGTTAAGAGGCTTCATCATCCTAATCAAGGCACCCCTATAAGCTTCAAGCTTATTAGGGGAGCATTGCAGGCCTCTATTGGTAATCCATTCTTTTAAACGATTCTTTATTCTTATGGCTCGATATGAAATCATGCTTCGATTATTCATGGTAAAAAGTAATTAAATTTTCATAATCGCTAGTTGTTATCGATAGATTACACTAATTGTTAATCACAGCTTGTATGTTTTTCAAGCTTATATAAACCGCATCTTTACTCACTTGTTCTCAAATTAGTGTTTAAGCAAACTTTTCAAATAGTCAACGTTGGTCAAATCAGGAAGTCAAAACAGTTATGGGTAATTTCGAGTTAAAGTTGTTTTATGGTCGAGTTTTAGGATTTAATGTTCATTTCAATCAAATCTCATGAGTTTTCTTAGCTTATTTGTAGTTTGTTCATTTTAAGGGGTGTTTGGATTAGTTGCATAATAGGTGATCATTTCTGTTTCAGTAGGGTAATTTGCTTCTAGTAGGTTAGTTTAGTTTAGTATTAATCAGTTTCATCATAAAATTGCTTAGTTATTTCATAAACAGTCAAAATCCTTTTAAAATTTTCATCTCAGTTAGCTATTTTAAAATTCAGTTTGCATAATCTTAGGTATTGGTTAACTATTAGATTTTATGGCTTAAACTAGTGTTAATATAGCTTAATAACTCATTCTCATTCTAATAGAACTCATCAAAATCTGTTTTAGTCAAAATTTTGCTTAAGTTGAAAAAAGTCAAAAATACCAACTAGTGTTCAATTAGGTTTTGTTTTTGATTTTTAATTTACTCAATTTTTATCCTCTCATTCTGAAATTTTGGGAATTACATATTTGATAGCTTGTGATTTCAAAGATGATTTTTTCATAATTTTTAGAATTTTTCTTAGAAGCTTTTGAGCAGCTTGAAGTTGGTGGTTTAATATTGATTCTGTCCCCTGTTCATATCAGATAAGTTCATTTTGCTTGAATCTGCTTATCCTCTTTATATTAATTATTGCTTATTGATTAGTTGTTATCTGTGTATGCTTTTTCAGTGCTTAAGTTAGCTTTTGCTAGATTATTTTTAAGCTAGTTTAGCATTTCATTTTGGCATGTTTCTGTTTGCAGTTTTAATATAGCCTTCTCAAAACTCTTTGTTCACTTGTTCATTAGAATTAGTTGCTTGATCTTTAGGCCTTAAGTATAGTTTAGATTAGTTTTCCCTTTAAATTGCACCTTAGTAGCTTATAAGAGTAGCTTACTAGGTCTGCAAGCTGTCCTTATTCCCCTTTTCATTCTGCTGCATTAGCATCCTAGTGTCCCAAATCGCTTATAGTTTTGATTTTTAATTTCCTTATTTTGCATCCAAATCAGCTGAAATTCTGGATTTAGACACTTTGGTAGGTTGTTAGTTTCATGGTGATTTTAGTTTATTTTGTGATTTTTATAAGCTAGCTTAATTGGTGCTTTAAGTAGGGACTTAGGGTCGCTTGGCTAATTAGAGTTAGGACCGATCTTGTGACTTTTAGCTTGTAGCTCGTGTGTTTTTATGGTCCATATTAGTTGCGATGGGCTTATCTTTGATAATTTAGGTTAGTATTAGCTTTAGGTAGCTTATAGTAGCTTTTGGTAGCTTAATGCTTATTTCCATGTGCTTATTTATAACTGATTCATGCCCAAATCCTATAAGAAACACCTATATTTCATCAGGTCCTAGGTAAATTTACTTCTTTAAGGAATACACATGAGTAAAATTTACGTTCAATAGCATCAGCAATTTGCAAATCAGACACGTGACAAGAAAAGGTCGCTAATCCAGAAATTGAAGTCATCCTCAGATCACACATTCAAAGAACTAAATTAAGACTTTTTCTTTCTATATATTGAAATTTACCTAGGAACTGTAATTTACATAATGTTTAGCTTGATTCTATCTTGGATCCTAAACTTTCTTATGGAAATGCTTGTAACAAAACCTCGATATTTTCTGTTTGAGTTGTATGTGTTATATAATCCATCAAAACTGTTTTCATAAGGTCTGTTTGTTTAAGTTGGTCAAAAGTTTTCATGTTCATGTCATAGTGCCAACTTTTGCAGTCAAATTTGATTACTTAAAAGTGTTTTGGATCTATGATTTTGAAAGATTTTGATAAAAGTTAACAAGCTTTTCATGATTTTTGGTCTGCACAAAACTGACCAAACCTGCAAGTTTTTGATTCTCAAAGAATTTTGGCATTTTTAAGGTTTGCACAAAAAATGCCAAAATTCTCTATACGAACTAAATGTGAAATAAGGTTTGCACAATTTTTTTTTTTTTTTTTAAAAGTACCCCCAATTTTTATAAAGAAACGAAGGTGTAATTGCATTTAGTAAAAAAAACTGGAAATACAAGCCCTAGTTCTTCTATATCACAAGCAAAAAGCTGTTTGATCTTGGCCATTGCTACAGTGCTTGATATTTGACCCAAAAAGTCAAAACTGATATTTTGCTACCAAAAGTATTCCTATTCAGTTTCAAGCAACTTTTGTAAACACAACATGAATTAAAACATCAAACTGGCAAATTTTATGATCAATCTTTATGGACAACAACTTTTGGGCATTAGTATGCAGCTTGCTAGGTGATTTTTGGAGCTAAATTGAAAGCTTGTAAGACTATCTAAACCATAAAACAAAGCTGTTTACTAAACTCTACTTCTAGTACTAAAGATTTAACCTAATTTATACTACAAACAATCATAACTAAGCAGTTGAAAGTAGAAATTCGATGGACAAAAGAATGTAAACACCGTCTAACAAAGTGTGTTGCGTTAGACCACAAATTCTTTCCTTATAAAAGGGACACTAGTTTTATGACTCCAAAACCTTTAAAAAACAGCAATGATATGGTTTTGAGTAACATTCCCACCATAGAAACGACAAGATCAAACAAATTCGACTATATCCAAACACCCCTTAATATTATGAACAAACTTATGAAAGCAAAGTTGTTCACGAGTCATTTCTAAACAAGTTTAACAAATGGACTTTTAACTTTTATAAACTCTACAACTCAAAAGAGCTTCGAATAATCACTCTGAAACTTTGGTTTAATACTCAAATTCTTGAATTCCACTAAATGATTAGTAAAAGCTCAAATCTCAAATTCTTGAACTAAGCGATTCATTAAGCTCACTAATTCAAAACACTAACAATTAACCTGAATCAAAGGCACAAGTTCATTAACTCGTAAATTAAGCACTAAATTCCAATTCCATTTTAAGCCAAGAGTTTCAAAAGTCAGAATAAGACTCGAGCTTATGAGAACTTATTTCAAAGCTTTGAAAATGGTTGAGCCAATAAGCACTTACCTAAAATGCAAATAAGCTCGTTTGGGCTTATTACTTAATCTAAATAAGCTCGTTTGGGCTTATTACTTAACCTCGTGTCCTCAAATTTGAAATAATAAGAAATAAGCTAGAAAAACTAGCAAGGTAAAAGAAATTGAAACAAGTTCATACATGACCGCCTAATGTAAATTAAACTTACACAATATGCTAATGCAAAATAGTTCTTTATTTGGAATGCATAAGCTAAGCTAACCACAAATTTAAACCATCATCTAACCTCACCACCAGAGAGCAAATGAACTTGCAATTAAATGTCAAAACGCCACCCATCAAAATCAAGCATCGCTCATGGTTTTGTAACATCAAAAGCACACTAGATACCGAGGATCTCTTCAACAACCGTAAACAGATGTTAACTTATGTCCATCGAAGCGCCTCTATTTTGAGTGTAGCTCGCAAGAACACGTCCAACACCGTTGGTGCATTCACGCGCATTTGTTCATTAAAGCAGACGCACGGAAGCAAGCGCCGGATCCAGCCTTGTGCTTGATAGTCGGCTTCCTACATTTCGGTTGGTGTGAGAACTCTTGGGACTCGTGGTATCGATCGATCGTCGGACGAAAGCATCTTTTCGATGATAACCGATTCTTCATCATCCATCACATCATCTTCGAAGATATCAAGAACTCACAAATCACAAAAGATGTATTGGAAGTGTGGAAAGAATGCAAAATATCGGTGTTGACATATTATAAGTTTTATGATTCATATTTATGTGTTGATATATTATAAGTTTTTGTTGATCCTAGTAACTTGTAAATGTTATAAATCAATAATATTCACCTTTGAAAAAGAAAAGAAAAAGAGTTTTTCAAAGAAAACTTTATAAAACTCACCGGCAACTTCGATATATTTCTCTCACCTAGCAACACGCCGTCACATCTTGAGCACGAATATCTTACCGGTTTCGATGGCTAGTCTCGCAAAGAAAATTTGTATAAAAATCTCTACTATAACACGTTCCCAAAGTTACATTAACACGCTCACGCACGTCACCTAATCCGGTGAGAGGTGAGATCCCACTCGAGCCAATCGCATTCGTCATCTACCCACAACACCAAAAAAAAAAAAATACCCAAATTTAGAAAAGATTTTACAAACAACATCCAAAATACCAAACAAACAACATCAAAAATACTACAATTGCATTGGTAGATTTATTAAGTCGTAGCAAGAAAACATACATAAGCTTGGCACATGGGCATCAATGAGCGGTTAACAAAGATATATTTATAGGTGGTATTTAACAATACACGACTTACAATAGTAACATAATGAAAATTTCGAACCTTATTTTATACTTAGACTAACTAAGGGTCATACTTAAAGAGTCGCTAAAATATTTAAAATTTTGTAATAGTTCACCGCTGGTAAAGTAAAAAAGAAATCACATTTGTATCGGTATTGTGCCGATGTTGCAAGAGTATTTGGTTCCCAAGGGTTAAAATGAACCGAGTTAAAATCACTTACCCACTCGAAATCAATAACAAGCTATGATCTATAGGTACAAAACATTCATAAGATCATATATTAGAATCCAACACTGCTTGCTTAACACTAACCACCGATTAGCTATTTTATCTTCAATTACCAATAATTAAGTTTTCACCCTATATATACATATCCAAAAATCATCAATATCACCACTTCACAAATGGTTATAAACTATTTGGTTAAAAAAATATATATATTGAAATCTATGAACTTACCACCATTTTACTTTGAATGGTCTTACACTTTCTCCGTTTAATTTCGGGATTATTTGACGAGCTATGTGACTTCTCTTTTTGAGATCTGGTTCTTCTTCTTGTTTTCAAAACGTTTGGTTCGTAAGCTTTCGAAATACTTTAAAGTGTAGGTTTTGGGCTTACAAAGTGAGGTTTATATGATCAAACTAAGCTAAATATTAATAGTTTATTAACGAGTTATTCAAAGTATTTCTAAAATGTAATTTCTATTATTTCATTGATAATGTTACATCTACTTTGGTGCTCCCTCATCTTGATCGACTTTTTAGCATGATTTGCCAAAACCCACACTTTCCCTATCCAGTAAAACACATTTGAATTTTTAGCTAAAATATGCACACCTATTTTTTACCTCATAATTTTTTCCCAACTTCCCACCAGGAGCAAGCAGTATATACCTCAAGCAAAGCAAAGCTCGCTTGAAATTATCTACATCGATTTTCTTTAGCATCTTTCACAGTTTCATGCACACTTTATCACTTATCGCCGCTTCACAAGAAAGCAGTCTCGTCGAAACCCGGTAAAAGTAGAAGGCGATCATTTACCATCTTGAAAGAATCCTCCTTTTTCCTAATTTCAAAAATTTCAAAATCTTCCGCCGACGATTCGCTATAGATGGGCATGTGGACCCCGCGAGCCCATGTCGCCGCTTGTATGGCGGTTCGCTAGTGGGCTCTTATACAAGCAATATCCGCGATCGGGTTCATGACCGAACGAGGACTATACGTCATCATTTTCTTTGAACAACGACGCGACCGGACCCCGCGAGCCCATATCATTGTCAGTATGGCCGTTGCTCGTAGTGGGCTCGGATACAAGCAATATCCGTGGATCGGGTTCATGACCCGAATGAGGACTATACGTCATCATTCTTCTTTGAACAAACGACTAATAAATTAAAAGAAGTTTGTGGTATGTCCCAAATAAGGTGTGTTATATCATGTTAATATGTTCAAAAAAAATATCATGATATACACGTTAGTAAATACATAACTCAATTCATCATTGGTCAAATATGTTGTTTTATTTTTCAGTTAAAAAATGTTATTTAATTTATGTAAGTGTTTTTAATTGAATAGCACGTGAATATGTAGATTAAGCAGTGTTGCAAAAACCAAGATGCACAATTCAGATCCAAACATTCAGAACCAACCAAGAAAAGCCAGAGCAACAACCTATGTCAACTAATAAAACGCTTAATGCAGAGCCTGCAACAGAAGAAACATCAAAACCGAGACTCATGATCTAGGTTTGGTGTTATTTGTGAATCAAAAATAGAACAATTAGTTATGTTCTCCTTTTGGTCATCTTTGTTTGCCAACATAAGAACATCCACCCGAAAACGATGTTCTATATTTGGTGTTAAATATGAACCAAAAACCGAACACATATTATAGATCTTTTTTTGGTAATTTTATGTGACCATAAAAAGAACATCAAAACCCAGACTTATGTTCTACTTTTGGTCTTTTTATGAACCAAAAATAGAAAATCAAAACCCAGACTCATGATCTATGTTTGGTGTTATTGTTGAATCGAAAATAGAACAGTCGTATATGTTCTCCTTTTGGTCCTCTTTAGGAAAGGAATTTTTCAGTAGGTAGATTAGGCCCGTTACCTAAAATGGCTTGTTCACGACCAACAACTTACAACATTTCTATCCGATAAACAAGGCTTGTTCACGACCAGTTAAAAACTTTTTAAGATTGGCAACACAAAGAATTCCTACTGAAAAATTCCTTTCCTAAAATGGCTTGTTCACGACCAACTGAAAAATTCCTTTCCTAAAATGGCTTGTTCACGACCAACAACTTACAACATTTCTATCCGATAAACAAGGCTTGTTCACCACCGCTTAAAACTTTTAAGATTGGCAACACAAAGAAAATGAAATGAGAACATAAATAACTGCTCGCTTTTTATTAACAAATATCACCAAAAGTAGAACATGAGTCCTGGTTTTGATGTTCGCTTTTGGTCGATAAATTAACCAAAATAAGATCTCTTTAAGGTGTTCTTGTTTTGGTTCATCCGTTACACCAAAACCGTAATATTCAATTAGGGTGTATGTTCTTATTTTGGCAAACAAAGAGGACCAAAAGGAGAACATATACGACTGTTCTATTTTCGATTCAACAATAACACCAAACATAGATCATGAGTCTGGGTTTTGATTTTCTATTTTTGGTTCATAAAAAGACCAAAAGTAGAACATAAGTCTGGGTTTTGATGTTCTTTTTATGGTCACATAAAATTACCAAAAAAAGATCTATAATATGTGTTCGGTTTTTGGTTCATATTTAACACCAAATATAGAACATCGTTTTCCGGTGGATGTTCTTATGTTGGCAAACAAAGATGACCAAAAGGAGAACATAACTAATTGTTCTATTTTTGATTCACAAACAACACCAAACCTAGATCATGAGTCTCGGCTTTGATGTTTCTTCCACAGGTGCTCTGATTAAGCGCTTTATTAGTTGACATAGGTTGTTGCTCGCTTTTCTTGGTTGGTTCAATGTTTGGTTCTCAATTGCATCTTGGTTTTGCAACACCGCTAATCTACATATTCACGTGCTATTCAATTAAAAAACTTATATAAATTAAATAACATTTTTAACCGAAAAATAAAACAACATATTTGACCAATGATGAATCGAGTTATGATTTACTAACGTGTATATCATGATATTTTTTGAACATATTAACATGATATAACACACCTTATTTGGGACATACCACAAACTCTTTTAATTTATTAGTCGCTTGTTCAAAGAAGAATGATGACGTATAGTCCTCATTCGGGTCATGAACCCGATCCACGGATATTGCTTGTATCTGAGCCCACTACGAACGGGCCATACAAACAGCGACATGGGCTCACAGGGTCAAGTGCGCCCATCTATAGCGAATGCGTCAGGCAGAAGATTTTGAATTTTTTTTGAAGTTAGGAAAAAAGGAGGATTCTTTCAAGATGGTAAATGATGCGCCTTCTACTTTTATCGGTTTCGACGAGACTGCTTTTGTGAAGAAGCGGCGATAGAAATGATAAAGTGTGCATGAAATCTGAAAGAGATGCTAAAGAAAAATCGATGTAGATAATTTCAAGCGAGCTTTTGCTTTGCTTTGCTTGAGGTATATCTTGCTTGCTCCTCTAGTTGGAAGTTGGGAAAAAAATCCGAGGTAAAAATAGGTGTATATATTTTAGCTAAAAATTCAAATGTGTTTTACGGATAGGAAAGTGTAGGTTTTGGCAAATCATGCTAAAAAGTCGTCAAAGATAGGGAGCACCAAAGTAGATGTAACATTATCCATGAAATAATAAATATTACATTTTAGAAATACTTTGAATAACTCGTTAATAAACTATTAATATTTAGCTTTGTTTGATCCTATAAACCTCGCTTTGTAAGCCCAAACCTACACTTTAAAGTATTTCAAAGCTACTTAACCAAACGCTTTGAAAACAAGAAGAAGAACCAGATCTCAAAAGAGAAGTCACATAGCTCGTCAAATAATCCCAAAATTAGATTTGAGGAAGTGTAAGACCATTCAAAGTAAAATGGTGGTAAGTTCATAGATTTCAATATATATACAAGAAACCTCTATAAATTAATACTCGATAAATTAATAACCTCGATAAAATTAATAATTTGTCACCACAACTTGGGACCAAGACAAATTTGGACCTCAATCGATAAAATAATAAGATAATAATTTTTTGAAACATCAACAGATATATATTAGTCCCAACGAAACTATAAATTAATAATTACTAAAAATTCCATATATATGTATATATGTAAAGAGAGATAATCGCAAAATCCCAAGATTGTTTAGTAAAAATAAATCCATAATCACTTGTTTTTTGTTAAACTTCAAATCTATATTGAGTTTATCTTAAAATCTCCTTATCGCTTCTAAAGAGTTGGTCGTTGTCTTCTCGTATTGCAACAAAAGTGTTAATTTAATTTTCATCAAGTGTGAATGTGAATTTATAAAATTTTAATTGGAACTTGTTTTTCAAATTTAGTTTTTGTCTCTAATAGTATATATATCAGAATTACCAAGATATTACACTTGCAAATTTAAAAGTTATCGTGAAACCTCTTTAATTAATAAATTATTAATTTATCGATATAATAATATCTCGCTAAATTAATAAAATATCCCGGTCCCAACACTATTAATTTATAGAGGTTTTACTGTATTTTTTTAACCAAATAGTTTATAACCATTTGTGAAGTGGTGATATTGATGATTTTTTGGATATGTATATATAGAGGTGAAAAACTTAATTATTGGTAATTGAAGATAAAATAGCTAATCAGGTGGTTAGTGTTAAACAAACGAGTGTTGGATTCTATTATATGATCTTATGAATGTTTTTTACCTATAGATCATAGCCGGTTAACAGTTTCGAGTGGGTAAGTGATTTTAACTCAGTTCATTTTAACCCTTGGGAACCAAATACTCTTGCAACATCTGGCACAATACCAGTACAAATGTGATTTCTTTTTTACTTTACCAACGGTAGACTATTACAAAATTTTAAATATTTTTAGCAGCTCTTTAAGCACGATCCTTAGTTAGTCTAAGTATAAAATAAGGTTACGAAAATTTTATTATGTTACTATTGTAAGTCGGTATTGTTAAATACCACCTATAAATATATCTTTGTTAACCGCTCATCGATGCCCATGTGCCAAGCTTATGTATGTTTTCTTGCTTCCCGACTTAATAAATCTACCAATGCAATTGTTGTATTTTTTGATGTTGTTTGTTTGGTATTTTGGATGTTGTTTGTAAAATCTTTTCTAAATTGGGTATTTTTTTTTCGGTGTTGCGGGTAGATGACGAATGCGCATTGGCTCGAGCGGATGTCAACCTCCTCACCGGATTAGGTGACGTGCGGGAACGTGTTAATGTAACTTTGGGAACGTGTTATAGTAGAGATTTTTATACAGATTTTGCTGCGAGACTAGCCATCGAAACCGGTAAAGATATTCGTGCTCAAGATGTGACGAAGCGTGTTGCTAGGCTGAGAGAAATATATCGAAGTTGCCAGGTGAGTTTTTATAAAGTTTTGCTGAAAAACTCTTTTTCTTTTTCTTTTTCAAAAGGTGAATATTATTGATTTATAACATTTACAAGTTACTAGGATCAACAAAAAACTTATAATATGTCAACACATAAATATGAATCATAAAAACTTATAATATGTCAACACTGATATTTTGCATTCTTTTCCACACTTCCAATACATCTTTTGTGATTTGTAGGTCGATATCTTCCAAAGATGATGTGATGGATGATGAGGAATACGGTTATCATATGAAAAGATGCTCGTCCGACAATGATGCAAGATCATCGAGTCCCAAGAGCTCTCAACCAACCGAAATGTAGGAAGTCGGCTATCAAGTCATGGCGCGGCTCCCGCTCTGCTTTAATGAACAAATGCACGCGAATGCACCAACGGCGTTGGACTGTGTTCTCGCAGAGCTACACACTCAAAATAGAGAGCATTTCGATGGACATAAGTTAACACTGTTTACCCGGTTGTTGAAGAGAGATCCTCAGGTATCTAGTGTGTTTTTGATGTTACAAAACCATGAGCAGATGCTTGATTTTGATGGGCTGGGGCGTTTTGACATTTAATTGCAAGTTCATTTGCTCTCTAAGCTGGTGACGTTAGGATGATGGTTTAAATTTGTGGTTAGGCTTAGCTTATGCATTCCAAATAAAGAACTATTTTGCATTAGCATATTGTGTAAGTTTAATTTTACATTAGGCAGTCATGTATGAACTTGTTTCCAATTTCTTTTTACCTTGCTAGTTTTTCCTAGCTTATTTCTTATTATTTCAAATTTGAGGACCTGAGGTTAAGTAATAAGCCCAAACGAGCTTATTTGCATTTTACGTAAGTGCTTATTGGCTCAACCATTTTCAAAACTGTTTAGGAAATAAGTTCTCATAAGCTCAAGTCTTGTTACAGCTTTTTGAAACTCTTGGCTTAAAATGGAATTGGAATTTAGTGCTTAATTTCTGAGTTAGTGAACTTGTGCCTTTGATTCAGTTAATTGTTAGTGTTTTTGAATTAGTGAGCTTAACAGAATCAGTTAATTCAAGAATTTGAGATTTGAGCTTTACTTAATCATTTTAGTGGAATTCAAGAATTTGAGTATTAAACCCAAAGTTTCAGAAAGGCATTATTTGAGAAGCTCTTTTGAGTAGAGTTTATAAAAGTTAAAAGTCCATTTGTTAAACTTGTTTAGAAAGCACCGGTGAACAACTTTGCTTTTATAAGTTTGTTCATAATATTAAGGGTGTTTGGATATAGTCGAATTTGTTTGATCTTGTCGCTTTATGGTGGGAATGTTACTCAAAACCATATCATTGCTGTTTTTTAAAGGTTTTGGAGTCATAAAAACTAGTGTCCCTTTTATAAGGAAAGAATTTGTGGTCTAACACAACACACTGTTAGGACAGTGTTTACATTCTTTTTGTCCACTGAATTTCTACTTTCAACTGCTTAGTTATGATTGTTTGTAGTATAAAATTAGGTTAAATCTTTAGTACTAGAAGTAGAGTTTAGTAAACAGCTTTGTTTTATGGTTTAGATAGTCTTACAAGCTTTCAATTTAGCTCCAAAAATCACCTAGCAAGCTGCATACTAATGCCCAAAAGTTGTTGTCCATAAAGATTGATCATAAAATTTGCCAGTTTGATGTTTTAATTCATGTTGTGTTTACAAAAGTTGCTTGAAACCGAATAGGAATACTTTGGTAGCAAAATATCGCTTTGACTTTTGGGTCAAATATCAAGCATCAGTAGCAATGGCCAAGATCAAACGAATTTTTGCTTGTGATATAGAAGAACTAGGGCTTGTATTTCCGCTTTTTTACTAAATGCAATTACACCTTCGCTTTATAAAATTGGGGTACTTTAAAAAAAAAATTATTTTTGTGCAAACCTTATTTCACATTTAGTCAGATAGAGAATTTTGGCATTTTTTGCAAACCTTAAAATGCCAAAATTTTCGAGAATTAAAACTGCGTGTTTGGTCGGCTTTTGTGCATCAAGACCAAAATCATGAAAAGCTTGTTAACTTTATCAAAATCTTTCAAAATCATAGATCCAAACACTTTTAAGTAATCAAATTTGACCGCAAAAGTTGGCACTATGACATGAACATGAAAACTTTTGACCAACTTAAACAAATGACCTTATGAAGCGGATTTTGATGGATTATATAACACATACAACTCAAACAGAAAATATCGAGGTTTTGTTACAAGCATTTCCATAAGAAAGTTTAGGATCCAAGATAGAATCAAGCTAAACATTATGTAAATTACAGTTCCTAGGTAAATTTCAATACATAGAAAGAAAAAGTCTTGATTTCGTTGCTGAATGTGTGTATACGAGGATGACACATAATTTTATTTCGGATATTTTGGTCAGTGAGTTGAAACTTGTCACCCAATTGGTAGCACCGTTTGGGGTACAAATCGGTAAAGGTGATGTAATTCGATGTGGTCAAATTTGTAAGGATCTTTCCTTACAAGTAAACGATCTTAAGATAATTCAGGATTTCCACCCTTTTTCTCTTGGCGGAGCAGATTTGGTGTTAGGGATCCAATGGTTAGCCACTTCGAATACGGCCCAAGCAAATTGGAAGGAGTTGTTTATGATTTTTACAATAGACGGGAAACGATACAAACTGCAAGGAGTGCACTCCGGCCCCCAAAAATCATTCCGTTTTCAACATTTAGCCATTGAACCTGAACTTACACCCCAAATAACGTCTGCATTACAGCCTGTTATTTCTCGAAATGTCCCCATTTTTTTACGAACCACAAGCCCCACCCCCAAACCGTTGTCAAAATCACTTCATCCCTTTGATACCAAATGAAACCCCACCTAATATCCGCCCTTACCGCTACTCATATTCCCAAAAGACCGAAATAGAAAAGCAAGTCGAACAACTCTTGGCTGCCGGGTTTATACAGCCGAGCAATAGCCCGTTCTCCAGCCCCGTTTTATTAGTAAAGAAGGACAACATTTAATTTTGAAAATTGTTTTGTTTAAATGTGTGAAGTTTAATTTTGCAATAACACGTTAATGAGGTTTTAAATATGACTGCTTGAGCCTTAAGACCGGGAAACATGGAAAATTCCGTATTACAATTAACCAGTTTATTCAACAATGAGGTTTTAAAGATTGTTGTGATTTGTGATAAAAAAAAATTACAAGTCTATAACCAGAATTCACATGTGAATGACATTTCACAGATTAAGAATCAAAATGTTGAAAGAGAACGATTTAGAAGTTTATTTTAATCATGTGAATGATTTAAATATACCACATGTCCAGGAAAACATTCATTCAGATACATAACTATATGAAAAATATTATAAGTGACAACATAGATTATTTTGCAAATGAGGACAAAGGCAGCATATATACACGACGTCAAAAGCCCATCTTATCTTTTATGAAAGTAAAATAAGTAAACATAAGTTTAGTTTACCTCGCATATGCTTAAACTTCAAAACAGTGGAGTTTGAGCATGTTTATTCCACTACAGCAACATAGTTTAGTTTACCTCATAGTTACTATGTTACCATTATTGGTGTTAGGTGCAAAAGTGGCAAGTTATACTTACTCCACGTGCTAAGCCTCCCATCAAAATACCACCTCCAAACACCTCTCATCAAACACATCATACACCTTCCACTAGTCGTCTCATACAACGACAACAAATTAACTGAATTTGACAAAACGAGTGGAAGGTGTACGATGTGATAAGTTATTCTCGTTATGCGATAAGTTAGGTGTGCAGGATATGTGTTGGTCCACTTATCGCACCTATTATCCACCTCTCATATCCACATTTAATCCAACACATATCCTGCACACCTAACTTGAGAAAGATCCAAGTCGTTTATAACTCGATTGATCGTTATGATTATCAACCATTGGATCAAATCCAATGGCTCAAATCATCTCATGTTCTTTTGATTTGAACCATTAGATTTGATCCAATGGTTAATAATTGGCCAACTTGATCTATCAAGTTATAAATAACTTGAGAGGATCTCTTCCCCTTAACTTATCACTCTCCAAAAACATAACTGAATTTGACAAACTGCCACGTGGATCTAACAAGCAGATTCTACCGTGACGAATAAAAATGTTAATACTTATACATGACAACGTCAACGGCATAAATCTTAAGTAGACATATCCAGTTTTAATTATTTGTGAATAATAAAAATTGTATATTATCGTTTGATTTTGATTTCATCGGAGAAATGGGAGTTGCTTACATGTCTAGTGTCAACTCTTTGAGTATCACCATTCTGATAGTTGGGGTTGGAAACAATTGCTTCTAATAAGAGACAAAGTAAAGCCTTATGTTAAACATATTATTGGTGATGGTAAGTCGATCTCAATATGGTATGATAATTGGTGTCCTTTGGGGCCTCTTCATAGAATCATTCACAACAGAGCTTTGTATGAGGCTAGAATGGGAACCAAAGACAAAGTGGCTGATCTTATTAGTAATGGTGAGTGGATGTGGCCAAGTGAATGGTTTAGTCTATTTCCTGAACTTCAACAAGTTGCTGTTCCAGTGCTTTCTGATAGCAAGGATAGAGCAATGTGGATGGATAGTAATGGCAAAGTTAGTGATTATTGTGTCAAAATAGCATGGGAAAGTCTTAGAGAAAGTTGGCCTAAAGTTGATTGGTACCATGTGATATGGTTCTCTCAGTGTACTCCTAAACATGCTTTCATCCTATGGCTAGCAATTCAAGGGAAGCTATTGACACAGGACAGAATGATTGCTTGGCATCAAGGAGATGACTTGAAATGTGCTCTATGTAACAGTTGTATTGACAGCCATCAGCATCTATTTTTTGATTGTGTATTCTCTGATAAAGTGTGGAAGGAAGTGAAGCTAAAAGGAAGATTCATAAGAAACTGTCAAGATTTGGAAAATGTGGTGAATTATATAGCAGATGGTGGGAACAAAAACAATATTTGGCAGATAGTGAATAAACTCATTGTTGCAGCCACCGTGTATAACTTGTGGAATGAAAGAAATAAGAGGACATTTCAAAATGTTAGAAGAAATGAGGAGGAGTTGATTGCTGTAGTAAACAAATATATGGAAGATATGATCCAAAGTCTTAATGTTAAGAGGTCAAAAGCAGTTTTAAAGGTGGCCAAAGTATGGAAATTAACTTGGGACAGAGGAAAACCGATTCACGCTTCTGTGAGATAGACTGCTTATGGTGGTTCTTGGCTAAAGGGGTGTTTGGGAGTATAGTTTCTTGTTTATCGATGGATTTTGTGGAGGTTTGCATTTGCAATGTGAAGAATTTGTGGCTTGAATGTTGTTAGAGTTTGATATTTCGATAGGACTTATCGGATAGATAGAGGTAGTATATTGTTAGTTGTTTCTCGATCCGGGAGTGTCCATTTCAAGATTTGTTATTCATATGTTGTACATATTGATTGGAGTAATATAATTTTACCTTTGCAACAAAAAAAAAAAAAACTCTTTGTCAAAATGTTGATTTTGGACTTTATTTTTGTCATTTTGGTATTTTGACTCTCGCCTCAAAGCGGCAAATTGCACGTATCCAACTTATCTTTAATTTCAATTTAAGGTATTTTATATTTTTTTCTTCAATTTAATGTATTCAATTTATTTTGATTCTGATGTAAGACATATAACAGGTTACCAAGTTACGGTATTTTTTTTATAATGAAAAAATTACATGTTTTGTCCCTATGCTTTATCCCAAATAACATTCGTAGTCCCTATTTTATTTTAATTACGGCAGACAAATGTTTTCGTCTGGTTTTATACGTTTACATGTCAATTTTTATACGTTTTCATCAATTTTTATACATTAAAATTAAAAAAAAAAAACTAAAATTAATATTTCAAAAACAATAGTTAATTTTAAATTAAAAAAAATTAAAAAAATTATTATAAAAATTAAACTTTAAAAAAAAGTTAAAATTAAAAAACATAGTTTTTTTAAATTATAAATTAATTTTTTTTTAAATTGAAGTTTTTTGAAAAAGTTAATGTTTTAAAAAAAATAAAGTTTAAAAAAAATTAAAAATTCTTAAAAAATTAGGTCATATATATCGAATTTACAAAAAAGATGTGGCATAACGCGTGGCGTGATGACATGATCAAGCCTCACGTCTTTGCGCGCCTTTTAAAACCATGCTCACGACCCAACAAAATAATAATAATAATAATAACAATAATAATAACACTCATTTTCCTTGTTTTTCATTAGGCGATCTAAAAAATGGGAAAGAACACCACTCGCGCGGTACGGGTGAAGGTGCTACAGGGTCTGCGCGTGATAAAGGCTACCACCTGGTGGTGGTCTATATGTAAGACATGGGGAATTGATCGTTATTTAGGAGAATAGTACTGCGAAGGTCGAGATGTATGATGAATAAATCTAAGGTGAGGGACGATTCTTTATCTTTTTATGTTTTTTTGGAAAGCAAATTAAAATCTCGGTATTTGGATTGGGGGTTTGATTATCAACTACTTAAACTAATTAAAACTAATAATTGCGAATACAATTAAATGGGGGTTCTTATGATAAGTAAAAGCGTGTTTACTTAGATTTCACTACTCTCTAGTTATCTCCTATTGATTAATCGAATTGCTACATCCTTGTTTAATTGGCGCGTTGTATTCCATTAGTCGTAGGGAGGTGCCTAACGCCCTAACTCTATGAATGTATTGATCTCCTTCTAAAAAACTGGGATCGCCAAGTATTAGAAATTTTCACCCACGAGCCACCCGTGAGTAAAATTTGACGAAGTTACCCACCCATTTACGTACGAATACCCGCGGGTTATAGGTTTTTTCTCACCCATTACCATCCTTAATCTCTAATATGTTGTGGTTAGAAACAAAAACTACATACACAAGTCTGGATAAATCGTACATTCTCAATTGTTTTAAGAGGAGAGTCATTTTAGAGACCAAACTTATCTCCATCATCTAACAAAAAAGAAATCAATAGCTGAGATTAAAATTATTTTAATATTTCGCATATTTTTTATAATTTAAATATCTAATGAACCGTTATTCGTTAAACAAAACAAATTATACCGTCACGATCAGCATTTTACGTTTTCCGGTCTTTTTTATCCGTTGTTGAAACTTGCATAATAAATCACATATGATTAAATATCAATTTGAATATTCTAATAAAATAACATGTGATACTAGTATTAAATCACATATTATATGTAATAAAATCCTATGTGATTTAACACCAATATCTTATATTAGTAATTTCAAAAAGCAACTAAAAAAAAGAAAGAAAGAAAAGAAAAACGTGAAGAAAACGATTTTTTTGTTGTTGTTGATAGTATATCAAAGTGCTCATCTATAGAAAGATAATCAAATCTTTCGTCGTGATGGATATTTTTGACTTAACATCGACGGTTTAAAGATATTAATATTTGAATAAAAGGATGAAAATTGGTTTTTTAATGCTGAATATCGGATGAAATGGAGATAAAAGGTGGGAATTGGTCCCCTTGATATTCAAATAAAATTGATCCCCATTTGTTCATGTTAAGTATCTGGTTCAAAGTTTAAACGATTAAAAACAAGACTAACAGCACACGACATTGATAGTATGAGTTTCAGCACAGAAGTTCTACTAATGTAACTGGACTCTAAACCTCGCTCAGAACGTTATACTATCAAATGATCTCATTACATATGATACACAATTACACACATCGAAATCGCCCAACATACACTACAACGACAATGACTACAAAACCCTTTACTAAAAACTACTCGTATAAGGGAACTTGTTATTTGAACTTTATATCTCTTTCGCGTATAGGGACAACAAGTATATAAAAAGCAATATAGCGCAAATAACATTTTCGTAAACTTGTTGAAGGTAATTTATCTCTGCTAAACTAATTTGGTTTACAACTATACAACACCAGATAAATACTGAGGACAACCAATGATACGAGTAATAAAGTCCAAAAGGTCCGCTCAACTCAACTCGTCAGCGCGTTATAGCTTGTGCATGTTGCCTGCCAATATTTATCCTGCACACAAGAATAAGTCAGTGCAAGTGTTGATATTTATTGTATATCTTGAAAATGATCGAGTGTAGGATTATGATATCATAAATGACTAACCTCATAAACTTAAGCCTTTTGCTCCACGGCTAGCTAGCCCCTTCGCAACCCTATGATCATTCTCAATCTCTGCGTTCGTGAATGTAAGGGCCCTTTGTAACTTTCTTTGAGAGAAAACTTCAACCTCTATCATGTACAATGCACTCACGGGCCTATGGTCCGATAGCCTAAGTTCAGACCTTCTGTAGCTCAACTGCCTTATTCCTTTCCCAAATGAAAGAATTCGGTCACACCTGAAATGAAGACATTATACCACTTTTCTATGTCGAGTTGAGAGGTATCATTATACCAGTGTAGCTTTAAGATGCATACCATGCTGGAGTTCGTCTCCCAACTTTATGATCCTCGCCACGGTATTTTCCAGAATTTTCCTCGTATTTATAAGTTGGGGCAAAATTTAATACGCCTTCTGACCATCCATCAAATGCACGGCCTTTTCGTAGCTCAAAATGAGCTGCAAGAACGATCACGATATTTTAATCACGTTTCATATTGATTGTAAGTTGAAACTGTAAGCCACTAACAAGTCATTCGTTAAGTGCTGAAGTAATTCTCACTGTAGTTTTGGAGCTTAGATATATTTAGTCACTCCGCTTGCACTAGAAACATCAGTACAATAAACCAAAACTTTACAGTAGACAATAATACCAATGTACCTGATCACACTCTAACAAGCTGGGCCAATCCTTTTTGGAAATTAATTCGTGTCTTCTCATATGACAAATTGAGACGGTAATTGAGATCACCCAACCAGATAATTCGACTGGAAACATAAAACATTTAATTTGTAAGATGACCTTCAAACAACCATACAAATTATAGAAATATGACTTTAACCAACCAAAGAAGGTTAAAGGTCTTATACTTACTCATGGCTCACTATCCTCTTGGATTTTGAAATTGAGTGAAACCGTGTTCTTTTATGTATTTCATGAACATCAGCATTTCTTTTAACAGCATCGGTATCCTTTTCACCGGAAGTTAAGTGAGTGCAGATGAAACAGAAGAGTGTTTGGTATATCGACATGCTCACTGATATGGACCCCTGAAAGAGTGAAAAATTGTCGATTTGTATAAGAAAAGGTAAACAAGACACACGGAGTGTTTTATATCAAGTAAGACATACGCACCTTGTTACCAATGTAGCCCATTACACCGACACCAACAGCTGACACATGTACGTTTTGGATGTGCTTCCTCAAGCGTCTACGCACCCATACTGTGATAAATACACCAACCATTTGCTTGCTTACTATTCTCACATATGGTGGTCTTCTTTTCCGGTACATGGTGGATTCAAGGTCCCCAAGAAAAATTTCCTCTGGGATGACTCGATTATCAACATTTATGTTTGAGTACTTAAAAGAAGCATACGTTCTAAAAGATTTAGTTACTTTAAACGATTTAGATGGTTTAAAAGATTTAACTGTTTTCAACGGGTTTGGTCTCTCAGATACAAACTGAGCCAGCAAATCCAACGGTGGCTCTGGCCAGCTCAACCCAATCCTTTCAGTCCCACTAAGTATTCGGTTCAACATTCTACCGTTGACTGGAGGTTTTGACGGTTTTACATTTTCTTCATCATCTTCAATTGAAAAGCCATTTACTTTGTCAAGTGTAATTTGAGATGAGAACCGTTTCTCTGAGTCCCCTGCAGATGGCATACATTTAAGCGTGCTCAAAATACCATTTTGCCCTTTAGGACCCTCCATGAGGTGATCAAAGCTGGTTTCATCATTAAACGGGTGAACTTCCTCCTCACCCTCACTATCACTTTCTAGTACTACTTCGTCTTCTATAACTGGAGCATCATCAGATGGCTTAAACCTTGATGGAGATGTAGGATTACTATAGCACTTAAATTTTTTTCGGGTTGAACTTTATTAAGGGTATGACGAATGATGTTTTCCCATACTGGGACAGGACGATTATCTTCTGCTCCAAAAATATTTCCAGCATTCAAAGGAATCATCTCTTGAAAACTGTATTGGAATCATACCAAATTACTGTTAGCTTGAACTTTTGAAAACATTATCAAAGATAAAAACAAAAAACAAACATAAAAGATGTACCCAAGAACATATATGTCAGCAGGATGGCGAACGTCGATCACATCATCAATATTCAAGTCTTCTGGTGGTAGTTTGCCTCCAACATTCCATGTGTTAACAGATACTCTATCAACACAAACAAAGTCATTAAAAAAAAGTAACATTAACCAACTAATCTATTTGTGAACCGTGTTTAAGAAGGAAGGTTAGCCTACTTGAGTTCTTTTGCATCAATATATTGTGCTCTAAATGTCTCTGACTTTCGCCGTCTTAACCTCGGAAAAGCTCCTGAAGACCAAAGTTTAAACTAACCGTAAGTTTGCAAAGATATACAATTGTACTAAGATAAGTTCTAATCTCAAGTATATTCGTTCATTATGTTATGCACTAATGAGAACCTATTTTCGCATGATTCTTTTGTCACAAAAGAATATGAGTAAAACTTCAAAGTTTTCTCGTGCTAGTATACAAGAACAATAACAATAATACCCAATCCCGCCTGAGCGAGTTATGGGGAAGGTGAGATGTAGACAGTCACACCCCTACCGGGGGTAAAAGGACTGCTTCCGGAAGATGTAGTAATGACCAATAAAAAGATATCATGAAGATGTGCCATAGTACTATAAAAATGTCCCTTTGAATAGTTCTTGATGACATCAAACTTTTCTGAGTGTGCATATATATGTCAGTCAATGAATGCAGGACTAATTTGGTAGCATTCACTAAAGATAATTACAGTACACATCAGCACATGGTCTCATACAGAAAATTCATAGACCAATAAGTGAGAGTTTTAAGACATCTGTAAATGTGCTTAAATGTGTTAACTAATTCATATATTTTGTTTCAAGACAAGCAAAGCACATGGTCTCTTAGTTAAGAAATTAAAGCATACCTATACTAACAACAGGTTAGGGAGAAAATAACAAAAATGAATATGTCAATCGAGCTAAAAACCAGATTTGCAACTAGTAAGACATGACGATAGTAATTGTATCCGTTTCATTAGAAGCAAAGTCATTAAGAACAAAGTGTATATGCTTACCTTTGGGATCATTCTGATTCTTATCTCCTAGTTTATCCTTGAAACGCGATTCTTTTGCCCAGTCAAACGTTTCTTCTGTTTAAACCATATCATACAAATCAAATCAAAACAACAAACTAGTACCGACACATTCCAAAACAAAACAAAAGCGTCGGACAATGAAAATGGCCTTAGATTTTTTTCTTACATATGCTACAATTTTAACGTATAAGGCGTTGAGAACTAGCGGAATATACCTTTGTCTTTTCAAATGGCATGTTTTTACAATAGAAATACTGTATAAATTATTGTACTTACCTCAAATGCAAAATAGTCATATAGAAAGCTTTTTTGTTTAGCTAGTAAGATTTAATATGATTTTGGTGAGAGGTATATTATGAAGTATCTAAAGCAAAGACTTGACTCAAGGATACTTAAGTTATTGCATAAATTAATAAATTGTTACTACATACTATAATGAAAAGGAAAGCTTTGCAAAACGCTTTCTATAAAAAGCTTGCACGATAGAAGCTCAACCCTGAAGCGGTCACGTCACAAGGACGGAGCTTGAACAAAATATTTTGGGGGGGGGGGGCAACGTAATTTCAACATAAAAGAATTTTGCGTATGCATAAAGCATCCATGATACTAAGTTTTTAGTATTGTAAACCAAATACTCTAACGTAAGTTAGCAGATTGAATCCAGTATACTCGATAGACTTGATTATCTAAAATCAAATTTGATTCTAACTAAGTACTGTATAAAAAACAAGTAGAGAACAATGATTCGAGAATATAAGAATTTACACAAATTAAGGGTATCTGTAAAACTAATATGATTGTAGTATATCAAACCAGTGCATGTGAAATCTTCCAAATAAAGTGTAAAAGGGAATACTATATTGGTTGATAAATATTGTTTCCAAGTTATTTGAAGGCGCTAGAAAGCATAGTATAGTGATTGTTTATTACTATATAGAAAATTTACATCACTAACACACAAATTTGAGGGCATCCTCCGTCCCTGCGGTCACGACAAACTCCTAAAAACAAAAGTCTTTACCCAATTTAACTTCACGTGGCGACGCGCTAAAAGATCAGAAGACATAGTTACCCAAAATAGTAGTTCAACCCAACTACTACTAGTAAAAAAACTAAAAATACCCCTCAAAACATCAACCTAAAAAATCATCATTCAGGGAAAACCTATAGCATATGTTATGTTAAACAAATATTCACGCAGGTTTAGGCATGAGTTTAGGCATATCTTTTAGGTCTCCCAATCAGTACTCTTTTTCTAGTGAGGTTTGGACGTTAGACCTCTAATATATAAAAGTAAAAAAGTAAATAAATAAAGTAGTGATACTATAGATATACCTTCACCGTCTGATTCATAGGGACTATTTTTATCATCCTGAGGATCAGCACTATATTCAGAGCTTTTAGCAGAAAGGTTTAACCACTTTCTTATAACCACTCTAGGCCACAAAGCCTGCTACACCAAATCATAAAAAAATATATATATAAATCTCAACACTAGCTAGCTAATAAGTGGAACATATATGAATAATAACTACTAAGAAGAAGAAGAAAAAAATGTACCTCATGAGGTTGAGTGGATGGATGTTGTGGTTTGTGATTCATTGAAGGAGAAAATCTGAATGAATAATAATAATATATGAGAAGAGACAAAGAAGAGAGAATGAATGAATGAATGGAGATAGATATTTGGTGAGGGAAAGTAGAAGGTGATATGATGTTTTTGATCAACCAAACTCAAATGCTTGGTACTAATACTTTTTGCTTTTCAAACTACATCCTATTACCCATTACTTTCATATTTTTCATTTTATCCCCTTGTAATATCACATCACCTTTTTCTTTACTTAACAAATAGCCCCAACAATTTATATTACAAAAATTATTATTACAATTATTATTATTGTTGTTGTTATCTGTATTAATAGGATTACAAATATCAAAACGTAAACACAAGTTACTATTATATAAAAATAAATATAACACGTATAGGCTCTCTTAGTTTGTTTCGGCTTGAAATGATGTGATTGCAGTAGTCATGTGTACCGGACAATCTTAAGTTTTCCAGTTTATTATATGTTGATGATATATTACGCCGTAGTTAATATTTTCATCTGAAAAAATATATATGTAGAAGATTAGTTAGTATTTTACTATTTAAATTTCACATATGCATACATCATGTTTATAATAACAATTTCTACATGATGTTATAATGCAACGATTTGTGATAAGTGTTCATTATTTTCCCTTTTAAAATTTAAGTAAGGATATGAGACGAAAAAGAAAAAAAAAAGTTTTACAAATGATTTTAATAAAAATACACAACATATCAAAAATCACACTTGTATGTTTTACACAAATGCATCCACTTATTATATTTTAACTAAAACACCCGCATTTAAAAAATTTCTTTGTTGAATTTAAACCTACACTTTGTTGTAAAAGAAATAGATATTAGAATATATATGATATATAAAAATCATTATAAGCTAATGTTGAAACTGAAAATAAAATAAATTGTTTTTTTATTGTTTAGGTAGGAAAATTATTTGGGCCCAGCCTCATTTAATCGACTTGATTATGGAGGTTGGATGCCTTTATATTGTTTTGTTAGTTTGTTAATCTAGTGCTTTCTTCACAAAAGAAAAAAATTTGATAAGGTAGGAAAAAGATTGAGTGAAAACTAGATATAACGTACTCTTTAATATTAACCCCAATCAATGCTATAGAATATTATGTAGTTGTATAATTTGGGAGTGATATGATTCCTAAACATAGAGTTGAAAGAATATTTCTACCATATGGCAAAGGTACTAATCGGCAAGTATAAACAGAATTATCATTCTGTTTTAACCGAATAATACTGAATTGTATATGTCGGAAAGAGGTGCGTGAGCTCTCATTTTGACTCAATGGAGTCAAGCTAAGATCATGTTTGGTCATCAATTCAAAGGTTAAAACTGAAAACTTAAAAGAAACTTATCAAATTTATTAAATATTCTAGCTTTTTTATATTGTTATGTGAATTATAAAATCGTGATAATATCGAAAATATTGCAATATTAGACTCATTTTGATCGTATTTTGAAACCTTTTGATTGGTATTTTTTCTAGAAATTAAATATTTCGTTTTATTTCTGTAAAAAATAAAATTAAAATAGCACTTGTATTTTCTTTGTCATTAGCTAATATTTAGAGGGTTAAAACAAAATTTTCTTTAAATGTTACTAACCTACCCCAAATCTTGGAGGGTAAATGTGGATTGTTTTGCACCCACATTGTGGAACCCAGTTTTTCTTTCCCTCACAAATTGTAACAAGCCATTTTTTTAATAATATTTTCATAATTACCAGTAAAAAGTTAGTCCATAATTGCATTAATATAATATATATATATGCCTACGTATAAACCCTTGACAAAATTTTCTCTAGTCAAAGTTGGACAGGCAACTTACATGAAGTAAATAATTACATTAATCATCTTACATTAACTTTACTAAGTCAACATTTGGTGACTATTTTAGCAAATAATGTAATAGCTTAGTCGACAACATAATATTTGTTTGTTTTGGCAACAAATGGCAATTTGGGGTCATAGTATTTAAGGTTTATATATAAAATACTCAACATCTCTAATGCTTATTATTCAATACTAAAAAGATATCCGCGATGCAGCAAAAAAAAATGTAATTAAATTTGTCGACGAGCAATGCGAAATAGTTTTTAATTGTTCAAAATCGCGGGTTTTAACTGAAACTTGAATCGTAAGAGGGGTTAGCAGAGATGTTTAGGTTTCTTGCGAAACCATGGACCTATTTTCCTAAAACCAAATATTTCACACAAATATATTCTATAACATACTTTTATAAGAAAAAAATAATAAATAATAAAAATAAAAATTAAAAAATGGTGACCAAGCATTAAAAGTAATATGTAGTGATCTTTGACAGGTTGCAGATAAGTAGACATGTGAAGAATGTATCACGTTGGCCATTACTAGCAGATAGAATATTATAACAAGATAAAAAATGAATTTATTTAATTTACATAATGGAACTTTGTAAGTGAAAGGTTTCTTGGATTTTAATATTTTTATCACCCTTCCTAATCCAGCAATTTTTCAATGCCCCTAGACCCACTTTTTAACAAAAAGATGCCATAAATAGTAAAAGCGTTCATGCATTTAATATGTCGTGAAATGATTTATCATGGGTACTACTAGTGTCTAGTGCAGTAGTGCACATCATATAGATTCCTATATTTACATAGTATCTATTAATCTATTATGTATATAGGTCATGACTAAAATATCTTCTTCTTTCACATTTTACATATCTAAGTATTTCTTTTTTTGAAAAAATCACAACAAAACCCAAATGTGTTTGCAAGTGATGGACCACTCGTCTAGTTCTAAGATCGACCACCAGTAACATCAGAACAAAAACCGCATCTTTGACTTTGCTGGCACTAGTTAAACGCGTTGTTCTTATAACTGAGGGATCACGAGGACGTGTCTTGCATAGAAAATTTGCAAGACTCAATTTTGGTCAAGACCGGGTGGTGAGTGTGTGCTTTTGTGCAATGTTTTGAGACCCGGGTCGACCCGGCCGGACCCGATCGACCACTAAAGCGGGTCAAAACCGAGTTTGTAAAACCGGTCAACCGGTTAGACCGCCGGGTTTGAGTGACCCGGTCGTGAAACCGGCGGGTTTTTTTTTCAAATTTTTTATGAAAACCGGGTTGACCCGGTTAGACCGGTGGTCGAACCGGTTGACCGGTGATCAAACCGTTGGCCGGTCGGAAAAAATAAAATAATAAAAATTGGAAAACCGGGTTGACCCGACGGTCGAACCGGTCGAACCGGTGTCCGGTGACTCGACCGGGTCGATTAAAAACCCGGTTTTTAAAACATTGCTTTTGTGTGCGTGTGTTTTTTGGTGGAGTATATATCTAAATATATGTGTTGAAGTGAGTTATATTTTGACGGTGAATTTAGTTGATTTATTACATTAAATTGATGATAAAGTTGGTTGTAGAAAGGAAAAAATAATAATAATAATAATAATAATTGATGCGTTAAGTGACATTGATAAATACGTTGTTCTAAAGTACTAAATGTGCAACTTCACATGTAGTGTAAAGACCATATATGTAATCAAACCCACTAGAAATAATAGTAAAACTGAAGCACTATTTAACAAATAAAGGTAAATATCATACTTAGCAGGTAACAGGTAAAATATATCCCTAAATATAAACCATGACATATTTACCTACATAAAAAGCATAATGTGATATTTACTCAATATTAACATAAAATCTATCATATTTACTCATTTCAGTGTAAACCTAATTAAGATCTATCTTTTACCATTAGATTCTCATTATACCCTCAATCAATGTTTTAAAAGCGGGTTTTAATCGCCGGTCGAGTCACGGACACCGGTTCGGCCGGTTCAACCGGATTCGACCATGGGTCAACCGGTTTCCAATTTTATTATTTTATTTTTCCGACCGGTCAACGGTTTGATCACCGGTCAACCGGTTCGACCACGGGTCTAACCGGTCAACCCGGTTTCATAAAAATTTGAAAAAACCAAACCCGTAGGGTTTCGACCGGGTTGACCGGGTCACTCAAAACCCCATGGTCTAACCGGTTGACCGGTTTAAACTCGGGTTTTTGACCCGTTTAGTGGTCGGTCGGTCCGGCGGGTCGACCGGTGCGAAAACATTGCCCTCAATCACATAACTAAACAAATTCACATTTTACGTCAAAATATATGCTAATCTCATTATACCTGCTAGTGTGAATTGTGATATTCATTTCTGTCAATGTATCGCATATGTGTGACCTTATCGTGTGTCTTATGTGTGATGCAATGACTTTCTTTTGATAGGCAACCGACTGTTATTGAAGACAAAAACAAGAAGTATGATATGACCTTCTTTTGTACACAAACAAAATAATAAATGGTTAGCAAACAAAATAACATCACCAATGGAAACTCAAAACTAACGGTAGATAGATGATGCTACAACCATGGCCAATCAATACACCTAAACAAATAAGCACGTCGGTAACGCAACGAAGAGAAGTAGTTTACTTGCTTCGCTTGACCATGCCGACAACATTCCGTTCATTTATGGAACAAAGTTTGAAGTTTTCTTTTTACTTGCTTGATCGAAGATGAAAATTTGTTTAACTGCCTCATCAAGGTTATAACGGGAATTTAGTGGTGTAAATGAAAATATTAATTAATTTTATAATAAAATTGGTAAATTTGATGTTTATATTAGGTATATATGATTATCATTTTAAGATTTAATTTAGATATATATGGAATTAACTTATAACACCATAGTCTCCTAAGTAGGATAAAATATATTCATAAGGTGACTGAAACAAGCACGAAATAGGTTCAATAACCAAACCAAAATCTTGTTGAAAATATATAGCAAAATTATTTATCATATATATATTTTTTCTTAGGTACATCTTCTTATGAAAAGTTAACAACATTTATAAGAAAACATTATTGAATAAATTAAGTATAAATGTCATTGTAGTTATGGAATTTGAAGAATTATTTAACATTAATTTAAGTTGAAAAATGTTGGTGGTGAATTGGTGATAGACGTAAATGAGTACACTGTACACCAAAACTTAATTAGACGTTGATACTCGCAATATATATTCAAAAAATATTAGATGATCTTGCGATTGTCAAAGTAGAGAGGACCCATGATTAACCAATATAATCAAAATAATTTTATCTATTATTTGAATTTTTTAGTTGTTTTTTAAAAACAAATACTAGTAACAAACTAACAACTACTATTATCTCATCCATTCTTCCTCTATTAGCAAAAGGGTCAAACTAGTTGCGTTGTTGTTTTGCGAAAATATTCTTTTAGTTAAATCTAAGCTCAACGTTAAAAAAATGTACTAAAGACATACACAAATACCATTATAACTATTATAAATTTATAAGATAAATATAAACAGATGAAGTTTTCTCTCTTCAGATTTTTTAAAGAAAGTGAGTATTTGACTCGTATATATACATTGAGAAACATCGTTACCATTTGTAGCAGATTAACCAGTAGCATACGCAGAAAATCTGTCAAAGAGTATGCACTTTTTCTAAAAGACTACATAGGGTACGTGCGTCGTGTTAAAATCTAGAATGGTTTATAAAGAACAAATATTTTACACTATCGATGATATTTAAAAGGCATGCATGCGCATACTCTCTATCTTAAGTATGTTGGAGTGTAACCAATGAGCTGCATGATGAATAAAAATATGTGAACCATTGCAATTGGCCGGTATGGATAAGGAATAAGAATGAGACCGAGAATTAATAATGCGATCGCGGTGGGTGATATACTGATATATTGTTTTATAAAACAAAAGAAAACAAAATAAAGGGGACCTATATGTGAATGATATATATATAAATAACGAACACGACTACTTGTTGTGATCGGGGGGACGGAATGGTGAAGCGAGCATGGCCAAGACAAATTTTTTAATAGTAATATAATTGAGTTTAAGATCTTAGCTAAATAAGGTAAAACACATTTGATGGGAAGGTCGTTTAAGATACGTTTGAGAAAAAGCGATCTTTCTTAAAATTAACGTTAAATCGAAAAAATCATGGGTGCATGAACACCCACGGAACCCCTCGCTCCGTCCCTGGTTGTGATTCATGACGGTGGACACTAGTGCAACACAGAGTGAGAATGTATGTAGTGTCATTTTGACTAATATTCATTCCCCACTCTATATTCGGTCGGTCGTCTGTCCTTTAGAAATCGACGTTAAAACATATATACCCAGGACTTGTTCTTCATAATGCTGATTAACACGTTGAAAAATCTTTTTAGACAATGACAACTCCTGGTGTTTGTGGTTTCATGTAACATACTTGTATTAGATGATACATTAGTAAACACAAGTCTGGTTTGTGGGCTTTGGACTTATTAGGTTTTAGGTTATCTATGTTATAAATTATACGTATTACTTTATATATCGAAATTTAACATGGTCGGGTTTGGGGTTGGTGATAGGGAAAAATGGTCGTCCCATTCCTGGCACATCCTCGTTTCTTAAAATTAAGTATAAATGTCATTGTAGTTATGAAATTTGAAGAATCATTTAACATTAATTTAAGTTGAAAATTGTTGGTGGTGATAGATGTAAATGAGTACATCGATCAAACCTTAGACGACGTTGATACTCAGCAATATATATTCAGAAAAATATTACTATGATCTTGTGATCGTCAAAGTAGAGAGGACCCATGATTAACCAATATAATCAAATTAATTTTTATCTATTATTTGAAATTTTTTTAGTCGTTTTTTTAAAACAAATACTGTAATAACTACTATTACTTCATAGCGCAACCATTTGGCTAGTTATAAACTGTATATACACTTGTTACCTCAACATTAACCTGATTCAATTCATATTTGCTATCGTTTTTTAGAAACAACCTGAAAACAATTTCCTAACTATGAAGAATTAAAAAGTATGTTCTTGTTGTTATTAGAAAAAGGGTCAAATTAGTCATAATAACTATTACTCCGCATAACATAAACATAAACGGATGAATTTTTCTCTGTTCAAAATTTTCAGAGAAAGTGAGTATTTGACTCTTATATATACAATGAGAAATATTGTTACCATTTTCGACTCTTTCTCGAACCACTCTTAACATGCGTAACCAATGCCAGACGTGGAAAATCTATCTAAGAGTATGCACATTTATTCTAAAAGACTACATAGGGTATGTACGTCGTGTTAAAATCTAGAATGGTTTATAAAACACAAACATTTTACACTACGATGTTTAAAAGGTATGCATGTGCATGCGCATGCGCATACCCTCTATCTTAAGTATGTTGGAGTGTAACCATTGCAATATGAGACAGTATAAGGGACTACTATTTGGATGCTAAATAATAATACTAGTAATTAAGATAATATATATTGGTGAGAATGTATATATGCTTGACGAGACCGGTGGGTGAAATGTTAAATTATAAAAGAAAACAAAATAGAAGGGACCTATATATGAATGATGATATATATATAATTAACGAACACGACGACTTTCTTGTGATTATATTCGTGACGGTGGACATTGATGGGTCCATCGGAAGACACTACTGCAATACAGAAGGAGTATGAATGAATGTAGTGTCGTCATTTTGACTAATATATATTATGTCCTTTAGAAATCGACGTTACCTGTAAAGGTAACATACATACTCGGGACATGTCCTTCATAATGTTGAAAAATCCATTTAGACAATGACAACTCTTGCTGTTTGTGGTTTCATGTAACATATTCATTGGTCCGGCCACATTCAATTATTTGCGGCCCTTTTAGTTTTCTCGGGATTGTTAAGTCTGTTTGACAAATGATACTAGCGATGTCAACGGGGTTGGGAATCCCCATCCCCGTCGGGTATCGGGAGTCCGTGTAAAAACGGTAACATCATGCGTAAATATATGAAATGAATGCACATTGTTAATAAAACGTTGCATACTGTTTGTAAGCTCAAGCCCGATTTGTGAGCTTAGGACTCATTAGGTTTTAGTTTATCTAATAGTCGATCAATAAAACATAATACCGACGGGGTTTTCATAATCTAACAACTTGAAGCACCATATGTATCGATATATAATTATACTAATTTATATATCGAAACTTAACATGTTCGGGTTTGGGGTTGGTGACAGGGAAAAATGGTCGTCCCATTCCCGCCCCATCCTCGTTTCTTAAATCGGCCCCCAACCCATACTCGAGCAACTCGAGAATTACTCAGTCATCCCGGGTCGGGTATCGGATTTTTCTTCGGGTGCGGGTGACTTTTTGGAAAAAAACTAAACAATCCCAGAAAAAATGTTTTTCTGAATATGCATTTAAAAGTTTTAAGATATTTTATAGAAGTGTGGAGCATGCCACAAGAGTCCAAAGGTGTCCACTGACCCTCCAGACCCCCCCTTCTTACATGGCGCATGTATATGTTGAACAGCACAAATACTAACTGGCTTCTCATCATGAGGCTTGTTATCCACAATTAATCAAATCAACTTTCTATTTTTATTTTAACCAACTTTATCTCAAAAGCATATATATATATATACGAATCTAGTATCTACACACTATTTCTAAAAGTTGACTCAATCTCTTTTAAACGAACCAGAAAAAATTAAATTAGACTTACAAAAATGAAAAAGTAAAAAAATGAAGGCCTGCAAACAAGAATAAACAAAATTTTGAAGTATCCTTTGGCAAACAAACTTAAAAAAATACTGTACTATTACGTATACAAGACTATAATTTTTATAAACACGACATTGGTATAAATCTTACTAATGTGCATTCTATTGTTCTTAATTTATTAGATAATGGAATGTGATGTTAAGTACGATAAAAATATACAATCGTGGATGCACGTACGGTTGTCGTAATTGTGTTGTTAACTAGTTAAATGTATACTTTGTCACCTAATTAATATTATATGAAGTAAATTAGTAGTATTAATGTTTGTTATGTCATGTATGATTGTATATTAGGGAGTTGATTCACTCCTGATTTTTATTTCCATATTTAATCTGATAACAATTGTACATTTGTTACATGATGTTTATTCTACTTGCTCAATGATATGTGCAAATAAAAATTTGGTGTGTGTGTGTTCTTTGATTAAGTATCTTGTTTATCAAGATTATGCTCGCTAATAAAAAAATAAAAAAATAAAATTTAATATATTCCTTTGATATTTAACACAAGTCATCTTTAGATGATTATACCCATACATATGTGTCATTATAGGCGTGTTGTTGGTATTAATTCCAACAACAAGCTATAAAAACAGGGTTTTAAAGCGCATATATAAATCTATAACTTAATCACCGTCGATCAAGTTTTGTTAATATACATATATGTAGGAAGGAATTGAAGAACATATACCTTGTTTTGCGATGCATGTTTTCTTGGCTCGTTTCCTTTTTTGAATGGTGAACTTCAAGTATTAACTTCAATATCTTTGACTCTTATTACAATTTTCTCTTCCAACTAAGTTTGAAAAAACTCACACACACTTTGTATATTGGTTGAACCGTTGAAGAGGAAGGAAAAAGAGAGAAAATGGATGTTGCATTTAATTTGGAAATGAATGAAGTATTTATATGGGCATATGTTTCCCCTAGGACCATAATAATTAGTGATTTTAGCCTTATACATATTATTAAGTCCAGCTTGAGTTCACATTCAATCATAGTCTCAAATATTGCTTTTGTTGTGGGTAGTATTGTATTGTTGGTACCCCTCTTACCTTCTTGTTTAATTTGCTTTAATAATACATTGCTTGCAAGAATACCTGCTAGGGTCATTCTCACGCAATAAATCTGAGGTTTTTAAGCTTGTGTTGGAAGCATGAGTTAAGACAATAAAGTCAAAAATGCATCGGCACCGTATAAAATCTGACATGCAGCAATTTTATGTGGTTTACATGTCACTTTTAATGGCGCGCATGTCTTATTGTGTCTTAACTCATGCTTTTTCAAAGCATGAGTTAAAACCCTAAATACAATACTGATTGCTTTACTGGTTGGGTAGTACGGGACATCATTAAACTCACCGTCATAGTGACTACTAAACTAAACATATAATAATATTATCAATTTATACAAACAGACCTCGAAATATACATCCTCCATCACCACCAAAACACACTCCGGTTAAACACTAATATACCTAACAATATATTCATAAAAAAGATAAAAAAGAAGTTGGTCTCGTGATCGACCGAGTTATCCCCATGACACGCGTGACGCGTCATTGTGGAGTGTCATTTTTAAGACTCATTTGTCATTTTGTTCCAAAGACGCGTTCTTATAGTATTTTAAGGTAATTTTTCAGACAAACGATGTCGATGGATTTCTTTTTTTACGATTTCGTATACGAACCATATATATTATATATGCCCAAGAAATGTTATGCAGTGACTCGAGAAAGTGATACGCATGTACATATTAGGTAGTCGATGAAACAAAGTATTGGCGAAAGTGACATAACCACGAGGATATCATTTTCATGCAATCAAACAAATGTTGCCCAACGTCTCATGGCAGGGACGTTCCCAAGATTTTTAAAAATGTTTAGGCAAGCTAAAGTTACACCGTAAGAAAGGAAAGTAGCAAAAAAAATTTGAGGATTGCACATACAACAAGAATGGTAGTTTTGAAATCTTTTTGTATTTCGTGACTTAAAATCGAGTATAACCCGTGCCACACCCGACATACGTACGGGTCCGTCCATGTCCCATAAGCATTATTCGTACGAAGAAAATCAATGAGAGAAAGAACATGCAGGTTAATGTTTGCTAGTGCCACTAATGTAAAAACAGTTGAATGCATGCGTTGAAATTTTTGTGTAAGCTACCAAAAATTTTGTTCCTGTTGAGGTACATGATATTTACCAAAAGTCAAATTCATAAGATTAAGTCAACTCCCTCGATCCCATATTATTTTTTTACTTCAATTTTTTAAGTTTTTTTTATTAATATTAATTTTAAATATTTTTGTTTATGTTATATAATAATTGATACAAAATATAAAAAGGGATTAGATTTTAAATATATTTTCACTGATATAATTTTTATTAAAATATTATATAACATAAACAAAATTATTTAAAATTAAAGTTAAAAAAGAAATACTTCATAATTAAAACTGGACAATTATACAATTAATATAAGACGACGTAGTAAACTTTTTAGCCAATTTTTATATTAAAAAAGAAAACATTTAAACTTGGTTTGTGTCATCCTTATTTAAAAAGTAATTATATATTTTTAAATCTAAAAGGCAACCCAAGTTTTACTCTAACAACTTTAAAAAAAGGACACATGATTTTTTAGTTATTTATCCATATCAAAAAAACATAATATCATATGTACTATTAGATTCCCATTATACCCTCAATCACATAACTAAACAAATTCACATTTTACGTCAAAATATATGCTAATATCAAAATGCCACCATCCGGTGGCGGACTCAAAAATATAAAATGCGAAAGAAAAAAGTTAGAATCGTAATAATAGATCAAGTATTTTACTTAGAGATGAAGGATTTATAAAGTGTTGAATGTTGGATTTTAGTATTTGGGTGAGGGACAATTGAGTTTTTGGTGAGGGACACTTTTGAAAAAATGTCAAATTTTAAAAGAAAAATTACACTAAAATCTCATCTTCAGTGGTCATAAGAGGCAGCACCCCATCACTTCTTACATGATCCGTCCCTGCCACCATCAAGCCCCCTTAGATGGTTTTGTTACAAGATCGACTACTAGTGTGAATTGTGATATTTATTTCAATCAATGTATTGCATATGTTTGACCTTATTGTGTGTCTTACGTTTGAGGCAATTAGTAAGATATGGTTTTCTTTTATAGGTAACCGACTAAAGACAAAAACAAAGAGTATGATATGACCTTCTTTTGTACCAAAAACAAAAAATAATAAATGGTTACCAAACAAAATATATATATATATCACCAATGGGCTGCACTCAAAAACTCATGGTAGATAGATACCACAACCATGGCCAAGCAATACACAAACAAGAAGCACGTACGTCGGTAAAGCAACGAAGATTACTTGCTTCGCTTGAACATGCCAACAACAACATTCCGTTCGTTTACGCAACAATGTTTGAAGTTTTCTTTTTTATTTGCTTGATCGATCGAAGATGGAGATTTGTTCAACAGCCTCATCAAGGTTATAACGGGAATTTAGTGGTGCAAATGAAAATATTAATTAATTTTATAATAAATTTGGTAAATATGTATGTGTATCCTATGTTAAACCTGAAAAGTCTTGTAATGTTGCTGTGTAACCAATGGCAGACGCGGAAAATCTATCATAGAGTATGCACTTAATTTTTCTAAAAGAGTGCATAGGGTTTTAGCGTATGTACGTCGTGTTAAAATCTAGAATGGTTTGTAAAAAAAAAAAAAAAATTACACTATCTATGACGTTTAAAAGGCATGCATGGCATGCACATATATACCCTCTATCTTAAATACGTGAACCATTGCAATATGAGACAGTATAGGGGAATACTATTTGGATGCTAAATAATAATAGTAGTAGTAAGATAATACTGGTGAGAATGTTTATATGCTTGACGAGACCGAGAATTAATAATGCGATCGCGGTGGGTGATATGTTACATTTATAAAACAAAACAAAATAAAGGGGGCCTATATATGAATGATATATATATAGTTAACGAACACGACGACTTCTTGTGATTCATGACGGTGGACAATGATGGGTCCATCGCTAAACACTACTGCAACACATAGTGAGAATGTATGTAATGTCATTTTGACTAATATTCTCCACTTGATATTCGGTCGGTCTGTCTTTTAAAACATATATACCCGGGACTTGTTCTTCATAATCTGATTAACACGTTGAAAAATCTGTTAGACAATGACAACTCTTGCTGTTTGTGGTTTCATGTAAGAACTTGATTGGTCCGGCCACATTGAATTATTTGCGGACTTTTAATTTTTCTCGGGATTGCTAAGTCGGTTTCACAAATGATACTAGGGATGTCAACGGGGCTGGGGAATAGTTTTGGTTCCCCATCCCTATCCCCGTCGGGTATCCGAGTTCTCAAAAAATTAAGAGAAATGTTATTTGTTTCTATATTTGCATGCAAAATCAAAAACTAAGAAAGATGGTATTGTTATCTTTCTGATGGTAGTTTTTTAATCCCATAAATGACATTTTTGTTTCGTGTTTCTTACTAACCAACAGTAATCTTTTAAGCTTCTTTAATTTAAGTAGTCTTAATATTTGTAGAATATTTAATTATTAAGTAAGAATGTAACTCTTGAAAGAAACATCATTTGTCCAACTTATGAACCTTCAGGGTCTAATATGAAAATATGTTATGCCTAACTTTATGTTTTGGTTCTGTTTGTCATGTTTATATTTCTCAGGGGTCTTTATGGAACTTGAGGTGTATAAAAGCTCTTGGACGGATCTAGGGTTTCATACTTCATCTTCACACAAAATATTTCTCTGGTTTTCTCTGGTTGCATATTGATCTTCTGGTTTTATAGTTTAAGTCTAGTTTATGTACCAAGATCTTCTTGATCTTGTTAATTGTCTTGTTTCAGTTTTCTAGGTTTATATTGGGTTTTGGTTTAGAGTGTGAGTATTTGTAGACAACACCTATTAGAGGGACTGTCATATCTTTTCCTTTGTATTGTTTGCTTGCATTCGTGTTGGGGACAAGCTATCTGTGTATATTGTTATAATAATAGTGAATGATCACCAAAGGGTGGTTGGTTGGGTGATTAAGAAGTTGTTGTTGTTGTTGTTGTTTTGATATCATTTTAACAGTAACAACGGTAAAGCGAGGGTAATGGGGTGAGTGAAAAAGAGGTGAAGTGAAGGTAAAGGAGGGTGATTACCATTACAGAGGTGAGGTGATGGACCAATTTTTGGGTTAATTGGGTGAACCAGTTCATTTAACAAAAACGAAGGAAGTACGCGAGTTACTATTATTATTTTTTGTTGTTTGTGAATGTGTATGGGGTATATGTTTGTATAAAATGAGTTGTTTTTATGTGATTGATTAGTTTGTGACCATTACGTCTGAAATATGAAAGTAAGTTGATGTGTTGAAAAACTAATGTGACAACTGAGATGTAGTTGAATGTCACGTAACTATTACACCTAGCCTAACATCATACGTAACTATATAAAATGATGCACAATGTTAATGAACGTTGCATAGTTGAAGCATCAAATTAAATATATCGATATATAATTATATAAATCTTACATATCAAAACTTACCAAGATCGGGTTTGGGGTGGTGATGAAGAAAAATGGTGGTTTATCCCTATCTCCATCCCCTTTTCTTAAGTCGAGGATTTCGTCACCATCTCATCACAGTCAACTCGGGAATTCTCCGGTTTATCCAGGTTTGGGTATCGGATTTTCGTCGTTTTTTTTTTTTTTTTTTTTTTTTTTAGCGAAACCTTTTTGAAAAAACTAAACAATACTAGACAAAATGTTTTTGAATATGCATTTAAAAAAGTATTGAGATATTTTACACAAAGTTTGGAGCATGCCACAAGAGTCCAAAGATGTCCACTGACCCTCCGGACCCCTCTTACATTACATGGTGTATGTATATATCGAACAGCACAAATACTAATCAAATCAACTTTTTATTTTTATTTTAACCAATTTTATCTCGGCATATATATACGAATCTCCACACAATTTCTAGAAGTTGAGTCATGAATCTTTTAAAAGAAAAACGAAAATGATAAGAAGTCGGGGGAGAATTGTAGGGAGTGGACACCTTTTGGTATAAATCTACTATTTATAATGGAGCAACGAATCTTTTTTCTCATAGTCTTAAAATTAAGAACTACAAAATCTGGCGCATTATCTGATCACGATCTTGACTATTAATGATCTTTCATGATCTTAATTTTAAAACTTACAAGTCTTAAAACTTAATATCAAAATCTGAAATGATATTAATATGGTGAAATATTTAATGTAGTCTTAATTAACAATTCGATAAATCTGATTAATCTGATTATTAAAACACCCGAAATTATCAGTATATTGTATAACCAACTTAAACACAATTCGAGCGTTAATTGTCACTGTCTGAATAATAAAACACGTTATACAAATATTGACGCGAGCAGGCGGACGGGCCGAAATAGCCCGGGGCAGAATGGGTTCAAAGCGAACGGGTCGAGGCCGAAAAGGCGGCCAAACAGACTCGAGCTCGAACGAGAATGAGCCAAGCGGGCTCGAGCCGAGCCGCGGGCTAAACAAAAGTCTTGATCCGTAAATTTGTTGTCGAAAAGAGCATAATAATAATCGTGATTCGTCAAAAAATTATTTGAGTCTGCCGCCATGACGTGCGGATAAGCTCTAATCTTATTAATGTACATTCTAATAATTTTTAATAGATAATGGAATGTGTTGTTCAAAAAAAAATTATACAATCGTGGAACTTACGGTTGTCGCAATTGTGTTGTTAACTAGTTAAATGTATACTTTGTCACCTAATTAATATTATACGGAATAAATTAGTATTAATGTTTGTTCTGTCACGTATATTAGGGAGTTAATTCACTCATGTTTTTTTATTTGCACACTTAATCTGATAACAATTGTATATATCTTACATGGTGTTTATTCTGTTTGTTTGTTGATGATTGATGTGTGCAAATAAAAATTTGGTGTGTGCAAGTCATCTTTTTATAGATGACATCAAATTTATACTACTCTGATGATCATATACCCATACATATGTGTCATTATACCCGTGTTGTTGGTACTAATTCCAGCAACAAGCTATAAAAACATGGTTTTAAAGCGCATATATACGTTGATTATAACTTTAAATATATGTAGGAAGGATGAACATACCTATTTTTGCGATGCATGTTTTCTTGGTTTGTTTCTTTTTTTGGATGGTGATCTTCAAGTATTAACTTCAATATCTTTGACTCTTATTACAAATGTGTCTTTCAACTAAATTTGAAATAAATCACACACACTTTCTATATTGGTTAATGATGAAGAAAATGGATGTTGCATGCAGTTGGAATGAATGAAGAAGTATTTATATAGGCATATGTTTACCCTAGGACTATAATAATTAGTGATTTTAGCCTTATACATATTAAATGACTTGTACCATTTTCTATATGATTTGTATTGTCACTTAAAGTCTAGCTTGAGTTCACATTCAAATATTCAATTATAAAGTCCCAAATGTCTGCTTTTGTTGTTGGGTAACACCTAGTCTTGGTACCCTTCTTACCTTCTTGTTTAATTTGCTTAACTTGCAAGAATTACCCGATAGGGTCATTCTCACTGTTATAAATTATAAGTACTGATTGTCTTCTTGTTGGGTAAGTATGGGACATCATTAAAACCACCATCATACTACGTACAACTGGTAGTTATGACCACTGAACTATCGAAACCTCTTGATCTTTTTCTTCTTGCCCTCCTAAGAAGTCGGTGATTTGGGACTCCATTGTCTCTCAATCTTTTTTGTGGATTTCTTCTAGGAATCCTTCCTGTAATTTTAGTTGGATAGGGTGGTTGAAAAATCCCGTAGCTTCTATAACTTCCATGTAATTTTTTTTAGCTTCTGCTAGCTTTTATATCATCCGCCGTTCAAAAAAAAAACATAACAACATACACACACACACAAAAGTGCACCCGTTAGGTGGTCCGCATCATCAAAATAACCAAAAAACCACCGGCGCATTGTGGTGACGGGGGAGGGGTGTAAGGGCGATCGCATGCTAAAGTGCGCCACCGCTGAGTGGTTTGGTGACCATTCGGCCGACCTAGGCACTCATGATAGTGCGCCCTCCCCAGGTTATTGTTTAACATTTCGGTGTTAAGCAGGTTGAATGTTAACACACTGGCCTGATTATTTCATTCTTTTTCTCTTTTTATTCTTTTTTTTTTTTTTTTTTTTTTTTTTTCATTTACGCCTTAAATGAGAGGTTGTTTTGTAAATTGTTGGTGAGTTAAAGTTTAACTTGGGAATGTTATGATTGTGGGTGTTTTTGGTGAGTTAAGGTGAAATGTTAAAGCTGATGTGACACGTGTTAAATGATAACTTGAGTTACCATTGGGAGTGCTCTAAGAGCAAGTGATTGCGATTACATAACAGATGTCTGTTGGAAAATTTAGTGCACTTGTGGGATAAGTTCACACCTTGTAATGGGTTAGAGAGTGCGGAGTGTACACCCATAAGGTCCATGAACACTCGACTCTTATAGTGGTTTGTATTGGTAGTCTTGTGGAAAGTATTGCTTGTGGTTTCCATCGATAGCGATGTTTCCAATGAAGCTTGGTTTCCAATGATAGCGCTATGAAATCTTGATGAAATCTTGCATAACGACTTTGACCTATTCAGTGGCGGTTTCAAGCGCTTAATGACCACGTTTAATTGGTCGTATAACCACTTCTTAACTATAATGAGGATAGTTTGAGGCTATTAATGGGCGATTAATACTCATAATTCCATTTGATGAGCTTAGAGTAAACTCTATAAATAGGAGATCGATTATGCATGAAAGACACACGAAAACTATTAACACTTATAAGCGCAGGGTTATAGAATTGTCCTAATTCGATAAGCTGCATTTGGTCTTATCCCAGTAGATATTCGTGTAACCCATGCATTAGGGTCGAATAGTTTACTTTGGAAAGTGATCACGCGATTCAAGTGATGTCCGTAACCACGGTGGTATTTGTTTCTTGACTCGTTGCTTGTTTCGATGAATTGATTATCTTACTGCATTGCGGGGCTACACACCAACAATGTCTATATAGAGGTGAAAACAAGTTTGCAAATAATAAGTGCATATCTGAAATAAATAAATAAACGTCGTGACATCTTGTTAGTTGACAATAACTTTACAAAGTTGTGTAACACGTTCATACTAAACGATTGTTATGGAACATAAAGGGGTTTGTGTGTGTGATCTTAGTTTTGTAAGGTATACTTGTGTTTAATTGAGGTATGTTTGGGTTGTAAAGTTGTCTATCTTATTACACTATGTTGTTGGTGTTGAAAGGTTGATGTGGCGTAAATTAACGGTCATGTTCGTGGTTACTATTACCACTAGTCTTAGATGAATGAGTCATCAGTAAACTCTTTAGGTGGTGGAAATAGTAATTCAAACGATTATCGCCAACTCGGTGATTAGATCAACTTTTCAACACCGCCAACATAGTGTAGTTAGACATCCAACATCACGATAAAAATACCTCAATTAAACTCAAATATCTCTCTGATATACTCGTAAAAATATGAAAAGAAGTTGGTCTTGTGGTTGACCAAGTTCTCCCAAAACATGCATGACGCATCATTATGGAGTGTCATTTTACGACCCAAATGTTCATATTGTTTCAAAGGCAGCGTTCTTATAGGATTTTAGGTAATCTTTTCAGACGAACAATGTCGATGGATTTCTTTTTTACGATTTCGTATACCAACCATATATATTATATATGCCCAAGAAATGGTATGTAGTGAACCAAACAAGTATATATTAGGTAGTCGATTAGCATGCGAAAGTGACATAATCACGAGTATATCATTTTCATGCAATCAAACAAGTAAATGTTGCCCAATGTCTTTGCGATACCACATTTAGAATAAATTTGGTTTATTTAAAACCGACAAAAGAAATATAACACTATAGTATACAATGTGTTGTTCCAATCCATTTCTTTTTTGGGAAGATATAGTAATCTAATTAGTTTTATTAGATGTATAGTAAACTCCAAAAACCGTCCATGCGGTTTGGCTAAGCTATAAGTCACAGTTTTATCTTTTAAAAATGCAATTACCGTCTTGTGAGAAACTCTGAACTACAAACTTTGTTCGTACCAATGTTAAATGATCAAATTGCCCTCGTCTTCAAACCCCTTATTTATTTACTTGAATTTATCTTTGTTTTCTTAATATGACGCGTCGTTGTGGGGTGTCATTTTTAAGACTGACGTGTCATTTTGTTTGAAAGACGCATCCTTATAATATTTTTATGTCATTTTTTCAGACGAACAATGTCGACAAGTTTCTTTTTTTTACGATTTTGCATACGAACCATGTATCATATTAGTCGATGAAACAAGTATACAATGTGTTTGGTGAAAGTGGCAAGTGACATAACCACGAGTATATCATTTTCATGGATTGAAACAAGTAAATGTTGCCCAACGTCTTTGTGATACCGCATTAATTATAAATTTGGTTTATTACTGTACATATATAAAAGCTGGATACTTATTTTGAGACAAAAATAAAAAATAAGGTCGACACATTTTGTAGGACGGAGAAAGTATGTGTTGCTCAAATCCATTTCTTTTTTGGGAAAATATAGTAATCTCATTAGTTTATTAGAAATAGAGCATACCGCAAAAGTCGTTCATGTAGTTAGACCAAACTGCAATTTTTCTCTTTTCGAAAATGCAATTTCCGTCCTGTGAGAAACTTTGAGCTAGAAACTTTGTTGTGACCAATGTTAAATGATCAAACTGCTCTCGTCTTCAAACCCCTTATTTATTTACTTGAATATATCTTTATTTTCTCAAATAAATTCATTACAATCATCTATCAAATGGAAAAGTAACACAAACTTTTGGTCACCCAGTAAACAATAAAATCATCACGAACGTACCGAACTATCATCATAACGAAATTCCAAACAAAAATCAAACAATTTAACAAAAAAAATGTTACTATAATCACAAAAGTTTAACAAATGAAAATTTTGAAACAAAAATCGTCATCTAAACCTTATTTCTATATTAAACTAAATTTTCAAACAACATGTATCAAATATAAAGCACTCCCAGATAGCAGCGTATAGTTATAGGCATTCTAACGCCGTTGGGGCGTTAAACCCGTTGGAGGCTTGGAATGGTAGCGGCGTTATAAGGCAACCGTTGGGTTCTTCTTGCGTTAAAGCGAGAAAAAAAAAAAAAGAAAAAAAAAAAATTGAAAAACTTACACAACTAGTCCTCAACGTCTAGAAATTCAAAAATTTACAAAAACCCATAACGGCTAGTTTTTTTTTTTAAAATCAAAACATTTTTACCACTATAAATACCCAATTAAAACTCTATTTTTCACACCATTCAAACTTTATATACTTCCTCTTTACACTTTCATATTTCAAAATCAAATTAGTTCATGATGGATCCAAATCAAGTGGTGATATTCCTGTCTTGGTTGAGCGTTGATAATGAGAGGACTTCCGATTTATGGCGGCGTGCGTCAGTATCGCGCCGGTTGGAACAACAAGAGGTATTGAATCTCAACATCTAGTCGTTCTCGTACCCATGTATATCGTGAGCGTGAGCTGCGGAAGAGCGTCTGCATAGCGATTATTCGTACAAGGGTGTAAGTATTCAAACCGAATTTTCGTAGAAGATTTCGTATGGTAGGAAACTATTCACGCAAATAGTTGAAGGTATTGAATCTTATACTTAGATAATATTCGGATCATTTTACCTTTTTTAGGCAAACACCGATTATGCGGGTTGAATGAGTATAAGTCTTTCTAATGAAGTGTCACGTCGTCATCGCCAATTGGCGTCTGGCACACACGATGCATTTGATGAATACTTGCAAATGGGTGAAAGTACTTCAAAGGTGCCTTGATAATTTTAACAAATGCATTATTGATTTGTTTATCTTAGGAGATATTTAAGAAAACCAACATGGGCGACATTCAAAAATTTATCAACATCATGAAGAAAAACATGGTTTTAGGGAATGCTTAGTAGCATTATTTGTATGCTTTGGGAATGGAAAAAATTGTCCGATGGCTTGGCAAAGCCATTTGCTAGGGGTGATAAAAAGGAAAATTAAGAATGCACTTTTCATTTCGAGGTGTCGTCACTTTTAGGAAAAAGTTTGGGTATTTCCAAAATATACTTTGAGACTTGCGACTTTTCTACTTTTCATATAAACGACAAGTGTCCTTGAAGTTTGTGTACCCAATCATTTTTCGACTTTTCAAAATTATGATTTTCGTGACCGAATCTAGCGACCGTTTTTAGAATCTAGCGAAATTTGGTTTTGTCCTTTAGTTAAAAAAGTCAAAGATACAAAAATATTTTTTATACATATAGTTCTTTCCGGGTTGAGCGACTTAAGCGTAAAAACATAAGCGACTATTTGTGTACATTAGCAGTACCTAAAGTCTTGTTTCAAAAGTAGTTTACAACTTTTTTTTAAATTTTTACCTGTTTTCAAATTTTTAACCCAAATACAAACACACGCAAGCAACACTACTACGAGAAAAAACACAATTGAAAATTGTGAAATCCTAAATCAATCCTAATTATTGATAAATTAAACTCGAAAATGGTGACATTCCCCAATATTTTGATGCTAGGGTAATTTGGTTCAAGGTACACTTGTTTTCGAAATTAAGTCTAAATTGTCAAGGAATCCGGATCGAATGAGGTACATTGAACAACTGCTTTTTGGGCCATGGTTAGATATTCGACCTAGGTAAAGCAATCATATTGTTAATTTAGTTTACAACACGGTAATTATCGACAAACTTCTTGATTCTTGTCCCCCATTTTATACAAAATTGGGAACAATGTATTGAAATTCGGTCGGGAAGAG